>CM024637.1:1802479-2156937 GCA_014182715.1 Eucalyptus cloeziana | reverse complement strand
ATATTCCCCAACTACCGGGAGGTGAGACCTTCACAAATATGCAAGGCACACCCTCGATATTCCCAATTATCAATAGGTGAGAGACCTTCATGAATATCCAAGGTATGTCCTCGATATTCCCAAACTACAAGGAGGTGAGAGACCTTCACGAATATCTCGAATGTACGTCCTCGATATTCCCAACTACCAGAGGTGAGAGACCTTCACGAATATCTCGGGCACGTCCTCGATATTCCCAACTACCGGGAGGTGAGAGACCTTCACAAATATCTCGTGCACGTCCTCGATATTCCCATTTCCAGAAGATAAGAGACCTTCAAGAATATCCAAGGTACGTCCTCGATATTCTCAACTTCCAGAAGGTGAGAGACCTCCACAAATATGCGAGACCCATCCTCGATATTCCCCATAACCAGGGAGGTGAGAGACCTTCACGAATATCTCGTGCACGTCCTCGATATTCCCAACTACCAGGAGGTGAGAGACCTTCATGAATATCCAAGGTATGTCCTCGATATTCCCATTTCCAGAAGATAAGAGACCTTCATGAATATCCAAGGTACGTCCTCGATATTCTCAACTTCCAGAAGGTGAGAGACCTCCACAAATATGCGAGACCCATCCTCGATATCCCGTTTGCCAGGTATTTTTAGAAATTCGTACTTGTGATCATCCAAGTATCTCTTCAACGCCCGCAACGTTCGGGCATCCTTCAAAATCCGTAATTGTTAACATCCAAGTACTCTTTTGACACTTGCAATCAATCGGTATTTTCCAAAGCATCTAGTACTTGTGAGCATACGGTACCCCTTCGATATCTCGCGAACATCCGGTATCCTCCAGGAGTTTGTACTTGTGATCATCCAAGTACCCTTCAACGCCCGCAAAGGCCCAAATATCCTGTGTTTGTACTTGTGAATATCCAGTACTCTTTCAATGCCCGTGAATGTCCAGGTATCTTCAACAAATTGATGCCTGCGAAAGGTCGGTGCATCCCCGAGAAAGGTTGGGTTCGGGCAGGTGTCTCGACAAAGATCGGGCACCCCACAAATGGATGCCCTGAGAAAGGTCGGTGCATCTCCCGAGAAAGGTCGGGTACCAACTGGTGTCTTTGACAGAAGTCGACACCCCAACAAATATGATGCCCCGAGAAAGGTCGGTGCATCCCGAGAAAGGTCGGGTACCAACTGGGTGTCTTTGATGTGTCGACACCCCAACAAATATGATGCCCCGAGAAAGGTCGGCGCGTCTCCCGAGAAAGGTCGGGTACCAACTGGTGTCTTTGACAGAAGTCAGACACCCCAACAAATATGATGCCCTGAGAAAGGTCGGTGCATCTCCCGTCAAGGCGACCGAAGAAAGGTTCGAGTCCTAGACGTATCATTGATTGTTTTAACAGCGACCGAAGAATGGTTCGAGTCCCTGAGAAGCAATTTCTCGTCACGGCGACCGAAGAACGATTCGGGTCCGAGACAAACCCCTAATTGCTCTAACAGCGACCGAAGAATGGTTCGGGTCCCGGGAGGAGCAATTTCCCGTCAAGGCGACCGAAGAAAGGTTCGAGTCCTAGACGTATCATTGATTGTTTTAACGGGCGACCGAAGAATGGTTCGAGTCCCGGAGAAGCAATTTCGTCACGGCGACCGAAGAACGATTCGGGTCCGAGACAAACCCCTAATTGCTCTAACAGGCGACCGAAGAATGGTTCGGGTCCTGGAGGAGCAATTTCCCGTCAAGGCGACCGAAGAAAGGTTCGAGTCCTAGACGTATCATTGATTGTTTTAACAGCGACCGAAGAATGGTTCGAGTCACGAGAAGCAATTTCGTCACGGCGACCAAGAACGATTCGGGTCCGAGACAAACCCCTAATTGCTCTAACAGCGACCGAAGAATGGTTCGGGTCCCGGAGGAGCAATTTCCCGTCAAGGCGACCGAAGAAAGGTTCGGGTCCTAGATGAATCGTTGATTGTTTTAACAGGCAACCGAAGAATGGTTCGAGTCCTGGAAAAGCAACCTCCTCATATCACTAGGTAAGATGACGCCTTGATACTTGCCAAACTCGGGGTTCACACCCTATCTCACTCACTTCCGATAAGTAATTACAGGTATCTTCTTAGTTGTCTTAGTATATGTAATGCTTTTTTGCATAGGACAATAGGTCCCAAATAAAATATAATCTCGCCGCACATGCATGGATAAAATTTAGGCATCGGTTGTCTTTGAATGCAACCTCGCGAGCTCACCTTCAAAGAGGGGCAGGCATTGCCACGCCTTAAATTTTATTTATGTTTTATTAATTAAGTTTTCAGATAATAAATAATAAATAATAAATAATAAATAAACAACAAAAACACAAAGCAAAACAAAAGCAAAAAGAAAAGAGCAACCCTTTCCCCCCCTTCGCATGGGCCCTTACGGCCTCCCAGCCCAACCTGCTTCGATCATCTCCTTCCTCCGTCCGCCTCTGCAGCACATGCGTAGAGAGCGCGACGCCGGATGGACGATGGACGGCGACGCACGACAGCAGAGGAGCAGTTGGCGTCGACAGCACGCGACCGGAGGAGGAGCAGAGGGCGGATGGGACGGCGGTCTAACCGGCGGGTCGACCCTCGCCGACCGGCCGCCCCCCTCGCCTATAAATAGAGGGGGGCCACCGTCAACGAAAAGGAGAGGGGAGAAGTAGAGAAAGGGCTGCAAATCCTCGGGCCGCCACCGAGAGACTTCGGAAGGGGCGGGCGAGGACGAGCAAGCCGGGATCTGCGAGAGGCGAGGAGGCCGGAGGAGAGGGAGAGGTTACGCCGAGAGACACACGGAGAGAGAGAGAAGCCGGAGGAGGTCTCGCGTGGGAACCACCGCCGTTGCCGCCCTCGTCGTGCCGTCGCCAGGTAACGGGAGGTCGCCGTTGTCATTGCCATCGCCCCTTTCCTCTCTGTAGCCCAGCCATCAGAACCACCGCCGTCGCCGTTGCACCTCGGTCCTCTCCTTCCTCGGCGCCGCGGATTCGCAAACCCTAGGGTTTGCGATTTTCCGGGTCACGAATCGGATCCGGGTCGGGAATCGGGTAGGGATTCCGCGATTCCAGGGGGCGGCGGAGGTCGGGTCGCGATTTGGAGCCGGGTCGGGTAGGGTTTCGCCGAGGGAGCGGGTCGTCGGGTCGGGAGCCGGGTCGGGCGGATGACCCGGTTCCTCTAGGGTTTCGCCGGTTCCTCCGAAACGGCGCCGTTTAAATAAAACAAAAAAAGAAAAAGTCAAAAAACGAGTCGGGCCCGCAACGGCCCGTTCTCAAGGCCGGCTTTTATTTTATTTTTAAATAATAAATAATTTATTTATTTTCCAAAGAAAATCAAAATCAAAAAATATATATTTTATTTTCGAAAAATATTTAAAAATATTTTAATTTCCAAAAAAAGAAAATATAAAAAAATATTTTATTTTCGAGAAAATCAAGAAAAATAAAAAAATACTTTATTTTCCAAAAAATATTTAAAAAATATTTTCAAAAAATCAAAAATCAAAAATATTCCATATTTTCCAAAAAATGCCAAAAATTCAAAAAAGCCAAAAGACTTGTATTTTTCCAAAAAATACCAAAATCCAAAAAAATCCCTTTTATGTCAAAAAAATTGGAAAAAGGTTCAAAAATGTTTTCCTCCCAAAAATGCATGGAAAATCCCTAAAACATCCAAAAACCTCAGGGTTTAAACAATGTTAGGTACCGAAAGGGCATTAGTGATTAACTAGTGTAATCAAGTCCCGATCCTAATTTCTCCGGTTGCGCAGAGCGAATATTTCTCCCAATATTTCGCATGGGTTTCTAATCAACCCACCCCAAATTGATTAGTGGCGACTCCGTTTAAAAATTAACTTACAGTTAAAAACTTAGACTATTAAAGTCGTGAATTGGCGGACTTGGGAGAGTCCGGGCTTAATGAATCCAGCCGAGCCATTAGCCTCCTTAGGCGCCCACCCCGATCGGGCACCGGAAAAAAAGAGGTCGCGACGGCAGCAATAAAAGCCTCATGAATAGGCCGTTGTCCGTGCTTGGTGCCACGAACTGCCATTTGTACACGAGATCTGTCGCATTCTGATCGAGCGTCTTTTCAACGCGGAAGACCGTGACCTTCTCCGGGACCGGGACTAACTTAATCTGATAAGCCACAATGACTCCGAAGCTCGCCCCACCTCCCCCGAGGATCGCCCAGAATAAATCCTCTCCCATGGCTTTTCTATCGAGAATCCGCCCTTGGACGTCCACCATCCTCGCGTCAAGGACGTTGTCGACCGAGAGGCCGTACTTCCGGAGCATATTGCCGTACCCGCCGCCGCTCAAGTGGCCTCCGATGCCGAGTGTGGTACAAACACCGGCAGGGAAGCCGTGGACCTTGCTCTTCTCCCAAATCCCGTAGTACAACTCTCCCAGAGTCGCGCCAGCCTGGACCCACGCGGTCTCTTTCTGGATGTCCACGTCGATTGATCGGAGGTTGAACATATCGAGGATGAAGAACGCATCGTCGGAGACGTACGATATGCCCTCGTAATCGTGTCCGCCGCTCCGGATCTTCAGGTGCACGCCGAGGTCCTTGGAGCACAGGATGGCGGCCTGCACGTGGGACTCCTGCTTGGCCGTTACGATGACAAGCGGCTTTGGCGTCGAGGACGAGTTGAAGCGGCGGTTACGGATGTAGGACGTGAGGACATTGGCGAAAGAGGAGTTGGCCGGTGAGTAGACGATATCGGAGATGTGGTCCGACGGTTGACTGCGGCGGGTGAGGCACTGGAGGAAGGTATCGTACACTGAGTCTGAGGCTGCCCATGAAGGAGAGAGATGGAGAGAAACGAGGATGAAGAGGAGAGTAAAGAGGGAAGGAAGAAAGGTTAACGGTTTCATTTCTGGGTTATCTTTCAGCAAAACTGCTTTATTTTTGTGCGGTTTGTGATGGAGGGTCTGTGTATTATACATATATAATTCTTCGAGGAAGAGATTTATTACCTATTTGGCAATCATCAATGCAATTCCGATTAATTGTCTATAAAGAGATAAAATCGGCAACCTTCTTTTTTTTTCCCATTTTTCAATTTTATCCTGCTGCTTTAGGTTATCAAAGTCGATCCTCTTGAGTTCATATGCAATTTATATCCGTCATCATAGCTTAATCACCTTATTTAGCATTATGTATTTACAAGATTCCTTTTAAGGCCATATTTTCTTCAAGATTCTCATATACCGAACTAATTCATTCGACATCATGTGACGATCCACCTCCTTCACTTTTTTTTCGTTTTTCAACTTAATACCCATCATTTTAGGTTACCAAATAAATCTTCTTGAGCTCTTATCCAATCTATTCCCTTCCAAAGCGAAAACATTACTTACCCGTTTGCCTATTTTTAGCATTATGCATTCAACAAATTCCTATTAAGGCTAGGTGACAAATTTACTCTATATTAATAATTTTAAATCTTCTTATTTCGTTCATCACAGATTTGAGCAAGAAGTTCTTGACCATGCCGGGCAGATTCTTATTTGGATTGGGTGGATGGAAAGCGCTGAGGCAGGGATGCGTTTCGGTTCTGGTATCTTTGGGAAAAATGAACGTCAAAATATATTTATTGATTGATTGGCCTATCTTGCCTTAATGGTTGGATTGGTGACGTTTCCCAGTATTACCATAAGTAGTATAATGATATTGATTCGGTCTGTATGAAGTTGATAGGTAAAATCACATATAATTCATTCATGAATTTTCAAACTTAAAAAATATTATTGCATCTAAGTTGAATTGTATTTTAGGACTAACCTTTGTTCTAGGGAGTCCAAGATGAATTGGAGGATGAGTAGTTGGAGGGAAATTCATAATTGACGAGATCAGATGAGCTTGAGACTAAAACTCTCAACATTCTTGGAACTCAAATCCAATCCCAAAAGGTAAGGCAAGCCTGTTGACACCTAAATTTTACTATTTTATTTATGATTCAGTCGCATACAAAATTAGGAATTAGTTACTAAAAAAAAAACAACAAAAAAAAGAGAAAGAAAAAATTGCTTAGGGCCGGGTTAGGCCGGATCCGGCCTGGCCCTTCTCCCCTTCGGCATGGCCCATGTCGGCCTCTTCCTCCTTGACCCACCTTCGCGTGTGAAACCTTAGAGAAAAGAGAGAGCAGAAAAAAGCGAAAAAGAAGGAAGTAGAGAGGGAGAGCTCAAAGCAGGGAGATCGAGAGCTCGAGAGAAAGAGCACAGAGAAAGGGAGAGAGCAGCACAAGGGGAGAGCTTGGAACCGAGAGAGAGAGAGAGAGAGAGAGAGAGAGAGAGAGAGAGAAGGAATGGAGGGAGGGGGCTAGCGGCAGTGCTGCCCGACGCCGTCCGAGCCGCTATCCTCCTCGCCACCTCAACCTAACGCCAACCAAGCCACTATACTCCTCCTGCCACCCTCCGGCAACGCCCTCTCCGAGCGATGCCTCCTCCTGCTGCCCTTCGGCCGCCCCTGCTCGCCCAACGCCTCTGTCACGCCCCGATCCTCAAGCATGCGCACATCCCTTACCTTGGTCGATTTTAGAATGCGATATCCCAAGACTATGTATCGCCGACCCTTTCATTTATATTGCACAAGTAGAAGCAGTTATAAATCCCCAGACAATAAAACAATGGGATAAAAAAGGAGGCCATATTTTTCATATTAAAATTCACAACCACACTTTTATACACACGCACCTCATAGTATCTTACAATACTATTAACATAGGTTTGATCTAACACCTATCCACAAGTACACAAGGTTCACAAAACGGGATGGGATCTCAGTCTTCATCCGGGTCGTACTCGGGATCATCATCCCGATCTTCCTTAGACTCTTCTACACTAAGCTCATTCTCTTCAAGCTCTTCATCTTCTACTGGCTCGTCATCAGGGTCATTCAACGGGTAATCCTCCTTCGGTCCCTCTACGGACTTGAAATGGTTATTCAATAACCAATGAGACTACGTCTCAGCGAATTCTACCCCCTAAGACCCGATTAATAAACCAATATGCCATACGGTTGCCTAAGCACAACACAAGTCAAAGGACTTACATTGGCCTTAGTTCCAACTTGCAATTCACGGTTATACACAGATGCTTCATATAATACATCAAACATTCAATCAATTCACGACACTAGATTAGGCGTTGATCGACTTAGTTGATTACATGTCAATCGGACCATCTCTAGGTCCTTCCCACTCATACCATGATTCCCTAATAGTATACTCATTCACCAAATCACATGTGTTTCTCGGGCGTCGTTTTCGCCAATGACATACCGATCACCGACACCGTGCGTCCTTTAAGGCACCGTTTTCACCAATGATATCCTCAATCACCTAACCACATGTCCTTTCTAGGGCGCCGTTTTCGCCAATGTGACATCGGCAATAGACAACATCGTGGATTCTTTAAGGCGTCATTTTCACCAGTGATATTTCCTTAATCACTGAACCACGTTTGTCTATAAATCATTCACGTGCGTTATTTAAGGCACCGTTTTCGCCAGTGATACTTCCAATTACCGAACCACATATGTTCAATAACATCGTACCCGATTGGTCTCAGTCAATAATATTCTGTTAGTTCTCACCTTTCTCTCTACTATATAGCTCATCAACATAACTGGCACTATATACCCATACTTGGCCATCTACCAATCAAATATTCAGTAACAAACAATTTAGGACAAATTCACAAATTTCACAATTTAAATCAATTCCATATAAATTGAAGCTCAATTAAATAAACGGACTACACCACGACAATCAGCACGAAATTCCGGTCTGGCCATCCCGATTGAATTTCCGGAAAAATAATTAATTTAATAATTAATTTCGAAAAATAAATAAATAAATATTAAAAATCCAATTTAGGCCTGTAATGCCCGATTGGAACTCGAAACGGTCGAGAAAAATCCCGAGATACATTCAATAAATAACCAAACCTTTCTACTTGCTAAAGACTAGGTCTAACCACCTAACATGCATCATTAAGTCATTAATTTAATTAATCTAAACTAATCTAGCCACCTAAGTGCACTTAATTAAATCTAACCAACCCTTAAGCATAATTAACATATTAAGAAATCATTAGTGAGTAAAACTCACTTGATTAAGAGCGGGAACTGGGACACCACGACGGCGACGTGACGGCGGTCGAAATCGGGCTTTCGACGACATCGGCGGGCTTGGACCGGGCCTTAAACTTGGGCCCAACAAATCTCAGCCCAAATGAGATTTGTTTTTGCGCTGGACTAGGCTCACTCTTGGGCTTGGGCTTGGCTGCGATTGGGCCTTCTTCAGGGGCTGGACTTCAATTTATTTACTGGAAATTGGGCCTAAAAAACTGGGCTGCACACAGGTTAGGCTCGTTGGGCTTGCGGATTTCATCTGGGCTGAGTTGCTGGACTGAAAATTCCCACTAGGCTTGGAGGAGATGGGCTGAAACCAAATTGAAATGGGCTTGTATTCATGGGCTGCAGTAATTTTCGTGGGCTTCATTGGCTTTTTGTTGGAGAAGCTGGGCCGATGATGGAGCTGCTAGTGAAGACATCCGTGGAGATGCAGCTGGCATTGTTGCCGAGAGATGGAGCAGACGGGCTGGCTTCACTCGGTGGTCAACAAAGTGGGAAGAAATCTGCTGCTGTTGACCGTGAAGGAGTAAGCCGTGGACGCGTGGAGAGGTAGGCGTGCTGGTCAAAGCTGGCGTCTTTGCTGGACGCATGAAGGGGCTGCAGTACTTCACGAGACAAAGAAGTGGAGGAGAAGAACGTGGATTGGCTGTTAGTGGGTTTCTTTGGGTGGTCAACCGCTAGCTTTTGGTGGAAAGGAAACGCTAAATGTTGTAGGGAAATCCAGTGGAGTGGGTGGCGGTTTTGTAGCAACTGAAGGGGAAAATGAAAGAGAAAAAGACAACAGGTTCGGTAGGGACGGACGCTCGAAGAAGACTGAAGGGAAAAGAAATCGGGCAGCTGGCTTAGAAGACTTTGACCGAGTGGGACAATTGAAAGGAGAGAGAAAAGAAGATAAGGCCGCAAGAAGTGTCGGCCAAGAAGAGAGAGCACATGCGAAAATAAAAGAGAGAAAAGGAGGAGAGAGAAGGAGACCGTGCACTGGTGGATAAGAAGCAAAAAGGAGATGTCGATCAAAGAAGAAAAGAAATGAAAGATGCAGGACGGATGGACGTTCCGTATGGGCCGAAGAGGGGGGTGTGCGTGTGTTGAGAGGGTGGTCCAAGGAAATAAAATAAAACCTAAGTTAAAAATCTGCTCAACTTCAACATGAAAATAATTGGTCACTCAAGGCCAATTTCGACCTCGGTTTGCACAATTGAAGTGCAGGATAAGACAATCCCTCTAACCCACAAATTTCTCCCAAATCCGAATTCTATTTCACTTTTCTCGGTATCCGATTTTCCGAACAAATAAATTCGGTTGAGGTCCCATTTGAAATTAAAAAGTTTCAAACAACTTCCATTCACCGATTCACTTACACTAGATGCCAAAAGTCTCTTCAAATTGGCCAATTTGAGTTTCCGTTCATTTTCCGAATCGTCCGCAACGATTTTCCATAAAAATCTCGAGCTCGCCGGAATTTCCTCAAAAGGAGAGTCGACGTTCCTAGAATGACTCATGACACGATAGGACTTCCGATTTCCTAAATTGAATACAAATTCACGGTTATTTTCAATCAAACGCACTTTTAGTGTGACCTAACCTATTGGGTAGCTTTTAGGAAATTTTTGTTGCAATCGACCTGTGGTCGATTTTCTTCGAGCCACACGTACCTCTTCGACACATTGGCGACTCTCCGTGGTCGTGAAAATGTCGAGATTTCAAATACTGACACAAGGTACCTAAAACGACAGAAAATCGATTTAGTGCCGATCGACGAGAATTTTGCAATAAGGTGGAATCACCCACACTTTGATCACCATCTTAGTCAAATCAACCTATCTTCGGTCTCTGATTGATTTTTAATTGTGCCGCAATGACCCTTGCAGACTAGCATGATCGAGTAGTCGATTCCTAGTCGAATTTTCAAATCTATTGCATTAGAATCCTTTAACGGCTTCACTTGATAGGTCGGTTATCTCATGAGTGGCTATCTCAAAGAAAAACACTATAGTCACGTTGATGAAAGGCCCGACTTATTCGATTGAAATCAGAACCTGAAAATCAGGATGTCACAGCCTCTACCTACGCCATCGTCGGAGCTCCCCTCAACCGCGAGCCCATCTCGCTCGCGACCTCTGCCGGCTGCCAACCGTCCGCGACCGCCTAGCGCCGACCCGCATTTGCTCCGCCTCGCTAGCAACCCTGCAACGCCGCTGCTCTGCTTTCGCCACGCCCGAAGCCCGCGTGACTTGCTTTGCCTCCGCCTCACTTGCGAGCTTCCACCACCGCAGCACCAGTCCAATCCCCGTCGCAGCACCGGCCCGCCGCCGCCGCCACCGCCGTGTCTTCAAAGCCACCCGCCGTGTCGCCGCCGCTGACAAGCTTGTCACCGCCGTCGTCCACCACCAAGAAACCCTAGGGAGAGGAGGTACAAGTCGGGTTGTGGCCACCGAATCGAGTAGGGTTTTGATCCGTCCGGGCTGGGCTTATGGGTGTGGGCTGAATTCTCTCTGGGCTGAAGCAAGGTCATTAGGCCGGCTTAGTATTAGATTTTTTTTTTTGGTATTGGGCCAGGCTTAGTTTATTTATGTTTTTTTTTTTTTTTTTTTTGTGGACTGAATTTTTGAACTAGATTGGGCCCGTAGTTCAGGCCCAGTCTTGTGTGGGCTTGTTTGAAGAGCCCATTTTTTTTATTAGCAAGCGATTGGGCCCTCTGGTTGGGGCCTAACCCTAGTTGGACGCAGGCCCGACCGGGTCCGGTTGGGCCTAGCCCATCCAGTGGGTTTATCGGCTCGCCCCAGCTAGACAAAACTCGGCTCCAGTCTCCGACCGCACCCGACCCCCGCCCAACCAGGTTGAACCCGGGTTGGGTCAAACCGAACCCAACCTGGTTCTCCTTTTTAATTAATTAAAATTAAAGTTATTTTAAAAATTTTTTTAAAAATTAATATTTAAAAAATTTTAAAAATTTAAAATTTCGAAAATCCAAAAAATGTAGGGTTTGGTTAGGAATTGCTATATTTTGCATTCTTAGGGTAATTAGACCTCTATTTGCTCACATGATTATTAAATCGTATGTTTAATTTGTATATCTAGTTATGTTTAATTGCATGTTTTAATTTTGTTGCAATTAGGATCTTGGTAGCTATGGTTGTTACTTTAATGATTGCGCACCCACATAATCACCTCATATGTTAGTGGATATGTGTAAAATTAATCCAAATTGCCTGACAAAAATATTTTCTATTAAAATGAACAAGAATAGGTACCAAAAGGGTACTAATTGGTCAATTAGTATAATCAAGTCTCCGACCCTAGATTCTCTAGTTGCGTAGGAAGTGAGGCACACTCTCATGTCTCACTTGGTTTCTAGCTGACCCTAATAGGCTAGTGGCGACTCATTTTGTGCAAAAAAAAAAAAATTCTTAAAATATCCCGATGTCATGCGGGACCTTCAGGCAATACCCGTAAACCTATTCCCTCCCCCCGAGGGGTAGGTTGCGACATCTTGGCGACTCTGCTGGGGACTTGGTTTTAAACTTTGGAAGACTTATGCCAAAATTAATCTTGTTCAAAAATGTTTTTGTTTTGTAGCGAGGATTCTAGGTACGCCCCTAACATTAAAGGTGTTAAATGTTTTTGCAAAATGGGAGGTATAAGGGGAAGTGTTTGCTCACATTTGTCTTGCAGGGAGGTGTAGGAATGTATGGTTTATTTTTTATGTACAGAGTGTTGTTTGCCTATAAATTGTTGTGCATGTATCCTTTTCATTGCACTACACTCTAGCACACACAACCTGCCACCAGACTTGGGCTGCATAAGATCACCTAGGATGGTGTTGAGGTGGATACCACTCCGACTACAACCATGTAGTACAAGTCCCCCACCTCTACCCCCGAAGTTTCTTTCATGTCGAAGGTACCCACCTCGGTCTACAAGCGCGCGACACGGTTGGTTCTTTGACAAAGCCGAAGTCATGGGTAACACGACCTAACTGCGATCTTGTTGGTTCAGTTTGGTGATCCCATGGCTCCATTTTGAGCCGAATAGAGTAGAAATCGAACCACATCCTATGTGCATGTCTCTGTAATTTTTAAAAAAAAAAAAAAGAAAAAAAAAGAGACAAAGTTCGGCATCCATTATGAGTATCATTTTCTTTTTTATTTGCTCATTTTGTATTGCATTTTCATCTTAAAATTCGCAGAAATAAATCGAATGCCCTCGATGTTGTAGGCTTTGATTAAAAAAAATTTGGCAATCACTCTTGATAAGTGAACATTGAATGCAAGTTTTAAACACTTTGATTTAGCCCTATTGAACTCATGGTTTTGTTTAAATTTCTAGTTATGGGCTCAAAATCTTTTTGAAAAAAAAAAAAAAAAAAAAAACAAACTTTCAAGTTGTGATTTTATATTGAGGCACAAAAATTGAAATTGTTTTTTTTTTTTTTTTTATCAAATTCTCTCATTCTCACATTTTGGGACTAAAATGCAAATCATTTTGTGTATAGATTTCTCAAAATAGAAGTCACTTCATTTTTTTGCAAGAGTAAAATCATAA
Organism: Eucalyptus cloeziana; assembly: GCA_014182715.1. Lineage (NCBI taxonomy): Eukaryota > Viridiplantae > Streptophyta > Magnoliopsida > Myrtales > Myrtaceae > Eucalyptus > Eucalyptus cloeziana. The sequence goes on along the minus strand of CM024637.1, from coordinate 2,144,242 downwards.
AATCAATCTCTTAAAAAAAAAAAAAATCAATGCCACTTTTGCATATGAAACTCTTAGAATAAGAGTGGACGTTCGATTGATAGCCGTTGATCGATTTTTTAATGATGCCCCTTCTCTCTTGATAAAATCTTGGCGAAATACTAAAACCCCATAATAAGGACCATGAGGCACGTAACGTCGCCTCAATTTTCCCACGATCCCAACTCCATCTTTAGGGTCACGAGCGGCAAGGGTTATTTTCGCAATGTCCCAAGCTCGTCATCGTCCCAATTCTTTTTATCTCGTTATCATACACATGTGAAAACGTGAACAAATAATCTCCTGGACAAACAACAGCTGGAAGACTGTAGCATATATCACATAAAACACACTAATTTATAACATAACGGTACTTTTACAAGCCCTTTCTCTACGGGCCTTCTTTTCTTTTTGCATCACACTACAAGTTTTTCCACATAGGCTAAAAGAAATCCTATCTCCTCTAGCATGATTGCAGCTCCCAAAACTGACGTGAGATTTTCATATCTACAAGATTGAAAGATGAGGGGGTGAGTTTTGGGGAAACTCAGTAAGTAAAATTCTTAGTTCTCTACTATGTAAGCATCTCATCATCAAAGCTTAGCAAGTACAACGTTCGTAAACAATGTCGATAGTAGATCAATAACAAACTTGTTGTTACCTTCGATTACATATAGATATCCCTTGCAACATGCTTCAATACATACTTATCTTTGGCTTATCAATAAATATATCAATATATCATACTTATGCATATACCGGCATCCATGCAAATTCATTTAGAGTCATTCTAGGTTCAACCAGGCCCTCCCGGTTTGACCGAGGCTTCCAACTTCTTGCTGGGCTTCCTAGCTCGACCAGAGCATCTCGGCTAGACCAAGACTTCTCAAGGCTAGCTTCCCGAGGCTTCCAGGTTCAAAACCTAGGCATCTTGGCTCAACCAAGGCATCCTAGCTCAATCGATGCATCCCTGTTCTATGAACGAGGCATTGCCACCAACGCTGTGTGGCAACAAGCACCTTTTCCTCTTTAAGTGCATTCATAAATACATCATACAAGCCGGTTCTTATCTTTGCTCTTAGCCGACACATGCATAGCCCAAAGGCGTGCTCATTCATTCGTGTGTGTCATGATTTTCTTATACATCACTAATATATATGTTGGGAACGATCTTTGGTCCATAACTTGAATCAATCACTTAGTGTCGATCCCCAAATTGGACAAGGCTGGAAACGGTATGCCTCAATACTGATCCAAGACCTCGAGGCTTAGGTACACCTTGCTTAAATACGATCCCAAGCTTGACGAACCTCGGCTCCAACCCAATGTGGATGTACATGTATTAAGAATGACCATCGGCTCACAGTTTCATTCAACGCCAAGCACAAAGTACTCGCATCCATTTGGACTATGGAAATTAGCATGCCTGGTGCCTTACCAAGATCTTGTGGGTTTGGGCAATCCCCGTACCGATCAAGGTATAAGATTGACACGCCTCAATGTTGACTTAGGACCTTGTGGCCTTAGGCGATTCCCGCACCAAGCAAGACTTGGACCCAGCGTCCTATATATGCCGAAACCAATGCTTTATGGCTTGGGCGACTTTGTCTTGCGATGAACTCAACTCAACGAACCTCAACCTCATTCCAAGCATGAACAACTCAAGCACACATTCAAGCACAAACATGAGCAAAACTATACAAAAGATCCAACATCTTATCCATGGCTTGACGGGTGAGCACCTAACTAGACTCAATAATGGAGACTACTGCCCTAGAGGAGACTTAGGGATCTTACTTACCTTGGCGAACGATGAAGACCAACTTAGATTAGCTTGAAGGTTGAGGATGTAAAGCTGAGAGAAAGGAAATAGAGGAGGAAATGAGAAAGTGAATGGCATGGTGAAAAATGAGGAGGGATCCTCCTATTTATACTACTTGGTGCCATCATTACTTATCCAAGCGGCCCAATCACATTTCTTGAAGTGGCACGGCTATGGCATCAAGGTGGCAAGCCTAGTTTGCAAGGTAGCATGCCTAGGGTTCTAAGAGAACATTTGTCATTTTCTTATTGGACCACCTATTGGCTTGCTCTCCAATACTCAATTTAGGCTCATGATATGCCTATGGTCCCAGAGGACACATAAGCCCCTTTGATGCCTAATGTCCTCTCTTGATTGGTTGGCCTTTGCCTTGTTCACCAAGTCCTTGGTTCATCATAACCTAAGATTCTAGAGCACACCTAAGCTTATGAGTCACCAACTTCTTCTCCAAGGCAAATGTCAAGCTATTATTATGAAGCCAAATGGTCCACTCTAATTTTTCCAAGTGTCCCTCCTAAAGTCCTTATTTGGCAAGCCTACTTGTCTAATAATTGCGCCTAAGGAATGAGTTGGATGGCTAAAAGGTCAAACTTTGCAAATCTAGCTTGTAGGCATCATCGATGGTGGCTCGCTTTTCGCTCTTCCATTGGTCCCCTTGTACCCCACATTTAATGAACATTTAATGAAGTTTGGATAAGATGCCATCAAAGTTGCCAACTTGGCATCTAGATTCTTTGATCATTAATGAGGGCTCGTGTAGCACGTTCCAATTGATTCACATATACATCACTTTTTCTAAAACTTCCAAAGATATTTTGCCGCCATCATGACGTTTGACTTTTCAAGGGATAACTCATCCTTTCATTAAATGAGGAGATTCTAGAATTCTCTTTGTTTTGTATTTTTCTTCATTAATGAGGTGGTCTAGAGAATTCTATCATTTAAGTTGGTTCGGGGGCTGAAGAAGGGATCATTATGTACACCTCAAAAAAAATGAATCGCGTACACCCAAGATTTGGCCATCACACCCCATATTACCCAAATCGTTCCTTTGGATGGTTGGTCGGCCAATAGGGTCAATTGTCATTTGATCGGTTCAAGACCAATCCTAAGGCTACCCATGGCCTAGCACTAAGCCAAGGCACTCATGGACCTTAGAATAAATGACAAAATAGCCAAGTCTATCCCTGAGCTCATTTCGGTCGACACCCAATCCACTGGTAGGGTTCATGGTCGGTGCGTTACCAATCCATGATCGGACATCACCAATTCGAGATTTTGTTATGATCACTAAGAATTAAATAGGGAATGATACATTTTTGGTTAGGGGAAGTCACATTTGGTCAATTTGGATCGTTCGAGTATCGGTGCATAACCGGGCAGAATCACCTGCAACCACAAACTGCAATCGGTTGGATCGACTGGTGACCATCCACCAATCCAAAATCATCTCGTGACCAATTCTCGTTATCAAAAAGTCATTTTATGAGCTGATGATCCTATCCCATTAGTATGGTTGATAGAAATTCACGGCCGACAATTTGACCAATTCATGACCAGTCAGTCGGTTGATCGGTTGGTCTATGACCGATCCGTGATTCCTTGCCGATCGAACCAATCGATCCATGGCTAATGGCCCATGATCAATCTTTTTTGGACCTCATGGCCAATTCTTACGGGGTCAGAATCGAGGATGTTACACAAACCCTGGAAGTGTTATACCCAATGATGGCCCGAAGGGATGTTGGAGGAGAATTGTCTTGGTGACAAATGCTTTGGTGGCAAATTACCCCAGAGTTGGGATGCCTACGGCTTGGTGCTATCGATGCCCAGAGAGATGGCTGGAAGTCATTGTTCATGCCACCTACGATGAACTGGGAACAATTAAAATGAAATTTTCAACTAAGTAATATTTTGCATGTGTTATGAGAAGTAAGATGCATGTTGCTATGATTCTTGATATGGCATGAGTATGTATTTAATTAATGCATACTGCCTCCATGTGTGCAATGATACTTGATTGCAACTAAATTGTTTGCACATAAGTATATACATGTGTGTTCATATGTTAGTTCGTGTCCTAGGAATTGAGTGCTAAATAGACCGAATGGTTTATAAGTCTACTATTTCTCTTACTAGGCAATAGCTCAATCCTGTTGTTATTTTTCAGATCAATAGTAATGTTGACCCGTCCTATGACCCCTTTCACCCTCTATAGAGCACTAGTAGTTGTAGAGACCGAGATCCATGAGTTTACCGACCAGAACTTCCCTGGCCGAGTTTTTGTGCGGTTCACCATCGAAATGCCTGTGGACATAGGACAAGCTGACTTGATTTACGTGTCGTTTTGTCACTATATTCGCGAAGGTGGAAGATCGAATGGTAGGGCCCATTCCTTATCCGACAGCCCCTGGCGCTAGTGGTAATGGTTGTGGTGGGGAAATTAGGCGGGGAAGGAGTTCGAGCTTGAAGAAATCATGCTTTCTTAGACGAATCGAGAATCTTTGCATGACATGGCATGTAGACGAGTAGGCGATGTGGAGGATATGTTTATGGTTGAGGACCTGTCAGTGGTGGGCTTGAGTTGACAGGCCCTTTTCGATGTACTTGTCATTGTTAAATCCTCCAATTTTGTTGTTAGTCCTCCTCCCGTTGTTAATTGCAGTTATGCTAGAAATAATTGTATAATTCTTTTGTTAAGTCGTGTCTTGAGATCTTATTTATATGAGGCGTATAGCGGCTATAGTATGGTGATGCTTTCGCTTTATTCGATGACTCTGACAATTAAGATAAAATGAATTAATCTAATTTTTTTAGTTTTTAAATCTATTTTTTTAAATGAATAAAACAATTAAAAAATCCAGGTGGAAAATAAAAATTGTTTAAAATCAAGGTCGGCATTTTTAAGAACATGCGTCGATTTTGGCTCGTTTGAAACTTGGGTTCCTCTAATCTGGCTCAAGGTGAGCTGAAGCAGTCAAAGGTGCATTTTGTGATATTTCTATTTCTAAGAGCTATTTCTTTTATTTCAAAAAAACTTTTCAATTTCTTTCAAACTTAGAACAAAATATTAGCTTTTTTTTTAAAAACCTTCTTGCATTTTAAAAAATTTTTATTTTCCAGGTGTATTTTTTAATTATTTTTTATTCATTTTTTTTTTAAAAAATTTAAAAACTAAAAATGCACTTTTTTGCAAGTTTTAGACTGAAATACATTTGTTGACAAGTTTTTGATTTCGAGGAACACTTAAAAGAATAAAAAAGCAAAGAAATAGATCAGTTACCAAACATGCCCTAACGTGGTAGTTCTTGATTTAATTTTGCCATTTTTTTTTTATTTTCATCATAAATCCGTAATTTTCTAATTTGATGTTTGATCGTGTGATTCTTGCGATGTTGGAAAGCTTGCATCACCTAGTTTCTATTGGGAAAATCCTTCATGTTTTTTATTTTTTGGAGATGACAAGCAAAGGTTACTAATATATGTATTGGTTGAGAAGTATCGGATGATATATACACAAGTCACCATGCAGATGGTGTCCCATCAAGTAATTATGATATGAGGAATACTCTGCCTCCATCAAGGGTGCTATGTTGATATAGAATGATCACAACTGATATTTGAGGTGAACAAGGTATTGAGCGCCAAAACATCTACAAGCTGAGGACCTTGAGATAAGGTTAACATATGGAAGGCCCTTGATCAAGGGTGAACAAGGAGAAAAACGGGGATATTTGTCATGGCTTGAAGAAACCAAATGAGATGAAGAGTTGGATAGACTTTAATAATAGTGAACAAGCCTGGAATGAGGATATTTGGTCAAAGCTTGGAAGGACTATGAAGGTGAATGGTTTGATAGAATCATAACGTCACTATGCTTGGAAGGACCGGAAGATAGAAAAGCAATGGATCATTATCAGGACAAAAATGATTGGTAGGAGCAACTACTAAAATATCAGATGAAGTGGAAGACTATAACAATACTAACAATCCCTGTGAGTTTAGTGAAGACAAGAAACTAGCGTGTGTGGTAAGAGTCAACGTAATATCCTTGGAGATCTATGGAAGCTAACTCAGTAAAATTAGTGAAGATGAAGAATTGGCGGGAATACCAATGTCACTGGATTCTTTGTAAACTGATATAGTCAATAAGCAAATACGAGAAATCAGTGTGGATGTCAATATCCTTGGAATTCTTTATATGTTGAAGAAGCCAAAAGGATTGTTGGAAGATTGATTTTATGTCTTCACTCAATTTCGTCAGGGGGCAGCAACAATAGAATATTGATTAGTTGCACTCCTTATAATGGGTAAGGAACGATACATATATCGAGTTCTGGAAAGTGGTGTCCACATGCTCATCTGATTAGGACAACAAAAACAAACACCAATATAGCCGTTGGCAAGGCTTAGAATGTATAAAAGATGCAGCAAAGTTGATTAAGAGCACTGCTGACAATACTGAGTAGAAGACATATTCTTGTAAGAGCAGACTAACTGGTTTGGGAAAATTGCCGCCATCAGAGAGCTATTTTGACACTGGTGAGCAACAGAGGGACATTCTATTACTAATGATGGTAAAACCAACGGCCACTTGAGGATTCTGAGTAGGAAACGGTCGTATAAGGTTGGATGGCTAATATTCAATCCAAAAGTAGTGGGTTTGGATAAAAATGAACAAATCTAGTCTAATGCTTTGAGTGTTCTTTGTTCTGTTTTTGTTAATAATAACTATGCATTGTCTGTGATGTGCTACTAGGTTGTAACCGTGACAGACTCAAGTGTATAGGCATGAGAGTAATAGCTATGTGTTGATAGTGTGATCAATTAACTGATAAGACTAATATTTGTTGATTGTAACTTACATTGAAGGTCATTAGTAAATTCCAGCCTTACTGTGGCTGTTAGTTGTAGAGAGTCGACCTAGGCTTAAGAATAAAGCTGAACCACTATTAATATCCATGCGCTATCTTCTATCTCTTCATTAGCAGCATGACATGTTCGTTATTATTCGTACTAGTTCATTAGCACCGATTTGTTTTTCTTCTTGTTGAAGTTTAACTTGTTATATTCCACAAAAGTTCTTCATAATTTTCATTCAAGCTATTCACCCTATTTTGGTTGTATTATTAGCCACAAAAGTTTCCAAATATGTATCTGAATCATGTTTTCACCATTAGAATTTCAAACACAGGCTCAAGTTGTCTTGTGACAACTTAGGCTATTGATCGATCATCAAAGACTTAAAACAAAGATCAAGGAGTTAATACATGACCAACCAGATCCTAGTCCGTGTTCAGTTTATTCTCTCTTTTGGAGATCCGGTGGAGGAGCGAAGTTTGTTTTGAAGTGGCCCACTTATCTTGTTTTTTATTCATCTTATTCGTAATTTCTATTTTTGTGATTTTTTCTTTTGACAATTTTGGCTCCAACGTTGACTCGTGAATTTTTTTCTTTGTTGCCAAATCCAATTGACCTCTAATTTGATGCGTTGGAAAGCTCGTAGCTTGAATTTTACAGGAACATCTTTGTATTAGAAAAAATCACGAGTTGTCCAAACGTCATCACAATCATAAGGTCCAAATTAAAAGATACTGAAATCTCATGATCCAAGGTATCATATTGGGGCAATCTGGGTATAGTTGGAAAGCTCTCAACAAATGCTACCCAATTTCACCATCTAATTGGGTTTTCGACGAAGTTTCGCCTCAGGTCAAAAGATGGTCGAGCTTGATCAAATTCCTAAAATATTAGGTTAAAAATAAGGTGTCTACAGTCATTTTTACATTAAAAAAAATGTGATGACCTGAAGCAAACCTGTATATTTTCAGCCTGATCCCTCCCCAACATCATGAAATGCTTAAATATCTAAGATATGCGCATAATGCACGGGCTAGAAGCAATTACTCGCGTGAGAGACGCAATATTATGCTCATAAGATCATACACGGACATATATCAGTGTGTTTAATAGCAGACTAAGGAAAGAATTATGTTGAATAAAATATGCTAGCATCTGACAGGTTGTCTATTACTTGTTATATAACCATACCATACATCGCATATAATCACTATTTGGTTATGGATGTTTTTCCTACCATACTCACTTATAAATATATTTACTTGCTCTCACGACAAAAGATATGGTAGATAGACATCATCAGTACCTTGTATCTTTAACCTGAAAGTGTGTAGGTGTGAGCAATTGTGTTAAAAGTCATGACAGAACTCGTGATATTCACTGTATTATATACAGATTCACAATAAAATAGCTAATGAATAACGAGTACATATAGTTAGAACTTCACTCAGCCATTCTACTCGGCCAAGATGACATGCAAGGAATGCTTTGCTCGTACCTGAAGAAATTCCCGGGATCAACCATTGTCTTCACTTGCACCAATCTATCGAAATTGGCCTTGAAGTACTTGGTTCCCCAGATGCTAGCCTCAGAGTAGCTTTCATTGCCAATTTGGTTGATGCCCAGATCAGTATCTCTGTAGTTCAGGTAGGAACTCCTTGGCGATTTCGCCACGAATGGAGTCATGTGATTATATATACTCCTTATACGATTCAAATTCTGATTCAAAGCCTCATTGCCTTCCTCCTTCCAAGTGACCGAGTACTGGATCTTAAAAATGTTCCCTTCCCTGTGTGGAAACGGGGTCTCAGAATCAGAGATCTCACTCATTTTCCCACCATAAGGGTTTAAAGTAAGCGCCGGCCTTTTCAGCTCCATCATCTTCTTCCATATCCCTTCGAGACCCACTTTCGAGATCGGCTCTTGCACATAGTCCGACTTCTTCTTCAAGAACTTCTCCGACTCCGGGATTCTTTGGAGCAATACATTTGGGGATGTTCCTTTAGGATAATTAGACCAAAACAGAACTGACTCAATCCAACCCATCTCAAGGCAATCCTTAGGCTCCAACCCGAATTCGGGAAAGCTTTGAGACATTACATCGAGCAGCTCATCTGCACCACCCAGAAATAGTGCCACAAATTTAGCTTTCACTGTCCTCTGATCTTTCCTTACAACTGGTAGCAACACAACCCTGATGAACAATCTCTCATCGACTTTGTCGGCCACATATTGCCACCTATGAACAACATCGGTCGCTCCTTGCTCCAACGTCTTCTCGACCTTGAAAACGGTGACGACCTCTGGCACAGACACCAACTTAATCTTCCATGATACAATCACTCCGAAGCTCGCGCCGCCGCCTCCCCGGATCGCCCAGAACATATCGTCGCCCATCGACCTTCGATCCAAGACCCTCCCGTTGGCATCCACAACGACCGCATCGAGCACATTGTCCACCGACAGCCCGTGCTTCCTCATCAAGTTCCCATACCCGCCTCCGCTCAAGTGGCCCCCGACGCCGACAGTGGGGCAAACCCCGGCGGGGAACGCGTGGACTCCGCTTCTCGCAGCGATCGCGTAGTAGACTTCGCCGAGCGTCGCGCCTGACTCGACCCAGGCGGTCCCGCCCTCGGCGTCGACGTCGACGGATCGCAGGTTGAACATGTCGACGATGACGAATGGAGCCGGCGAAACGTAGGAGAGGCCGTCGTAGTCGTGGCCTCCGCTGCGGATCCTCAGCTCCAGCCCATGGATCTCGGCGCAGACGACGGAGGCTTGGATGTGGGAGACGTGAGTTGGGGTCACGATGAACAGCGGCTTCGGAGTGGTGGATGAATTGAAGCGGAGGTTTCGGACGTAGGATCGGAGGACGGAGGAGTAAGAAGGGTTGCTGGGGAAGAAGGCAAGGGGTGAGATTGGTGGGGATGACTGGTCGGAGCTGTCGATGAGGCATTGGAGATACGTCTCTTGAGTTCGATCTTGCGGCGATTCCGCCATTGAAGAAGAGAGCAGAGAAGCTTGGAGGGCAAGGAGAAGTACAGGGTAGAAGCAAGGAAGATTCATCCTTCTGGAAATGATCGTCAGAGTTTTTGACTTTGGTTGACTTTTCCACGATTCCCAGATTGAAGAGGAAGAAGAGGGGGGTTTATGTCCCGTGGACATCACTCCAGTTTGGCATCGAAATTTGTGGGCTGGCTAGAGCCACGCTCTGATTTGGCTTTCGAATTCCAAAGAGTTTGAGATAAAAATATGTAAAAACTTCACGCTTCACGCAATTAATAAGTAGTTTGCCAAAAAAAAAAAATTAATAAGCAGAGTTAATACCACATAAAAATTCTAAATCATAACAAATTCAACAAATACTCTAAACTGATATTTTGACAAATTTAACATTTGTTAATTTTCATTAAATTGAATTAGTACCGTGAAAAATCACAAATTGATACATCTATGACAAAAAGAGGGTAGAATCCCTTAATTACCACATGACATCCAACTCAATAATTTGACGGCAAAGTTTAATAGAAATTAATAAATGATAAATTTTTCACAGGTATTCAATTTTGAGATTTTTGGTTGTCAAAAAATTAGTTTTTATAAATTTATCATAAGTGCATCCGTTTTAGATTTTTTGTAGTATTAACCCTAATAAAGCAATTCAATATTATCTTTTGTTGGATTGTGATAAACATAATTTAGGTTATTTTAATTTTATGATGTACTTTTATTATCTTGTATAATATTTTATGCAAAAAATTAGAATAATTTTTTTTTAATTCAAGGTAGTGATAAAAAAATGTGATAGAATGGGAGAGACCCAAGAGAATAAAAAGTTACAATCAAAACTAATTGGGTTTGTGAAATCGTATCTTAAGTCCCAAAAACTGAGATTGCTCCATATGATTCTTATTCGTTTGCACGCCAATCGAAAAGAAGTTACGCAGTTGAAGTATCACCCTTATGTTAACAACCAAATATGACCATGATCGGCACAAAACTTGCTTGTAGATTCGGATCAGTCTTCTACCCGCGCACACGAGCACTTTCTTTCGCTCACTTTTTTCCTTAATTAACTTCCACTTCCCATGCAAGCCCATAAAACAAAGGAACAAGTTTTCTTCCTTCTCAACTGTTCCCCCAACGGAGCTTTGAAATAGAGTGGGCTGCGTTGGATCAGCCCATCATGGTCAGCCCAACTCAATCCAAAAAACCCAACATTTCGTACTCTCGCATATCGTGGGTTGGACGGAATTTCATATCCCACATAGATATTTATCAATCATTTGCAAGTAGTTTCTCAATGGATCAATTCACATAGGCATAGGCATATTGGTAATACGACCGGTGAGTACACCTGCATTCAGCTTACTATGCACTGGTTAAGTAAATATAAAAGTCACTACAAACAATCTCATTATCTATCACTTCTAAACCTTCAGAGAAAGTATGCTTGACTCAATCATGTATTCACAATTAGATCATAACTACTCAAGGTAGACATATCAATATAAACACAAATTGGTCTTCCTTTTCTGCTTGAATTTCTCCATTTGAACTTAGCTAGTCTCCTAACATCTCCTAAAGCCCGCATCATTCTTGACTAGAGAAGATATGATTCACTAGCAGTCACTAGATCAAGATTTCGAAATTTAGTTAAAAGTCTTGAGGGTACTATATTGGTGCGTTTGAGAGCTTTCGGAGAATGACTTTGCATCTAGACAAAGTCACTTTGCCTCCAATGACTTTTACTTGATGCATATTTGATCTAGTAATACACTTTAGAAATCAACTTTGGCCTCACAAGCCCCACCATCCCAACTTCCTCTTGTTCCTCTCCGCCATCCGTCACCTCCTTGACCACCCCCCTCCCCCGCGTCAAGCAACCCTTAGTGACCCTTGTCACGTGATCCTCGACAACCCTCGTGTGATCCTCGGCCCAAGGTGAGATAGATTTCACCTAGACGAAGCTTGCTGGCATCTAGTGAACCTTGACGAGGCTTGTCGAAGTCAAGCAATCCTCTACCAGCTAGATATGGAGCCATAATTGTCTATGTGAGAGAGACGATGAGCATTGTGACTAGAGTAACTGGAAGGGTAAAACAAGAACACATGAACATTAGTAAGGATAAGAATAGTAAAAAGGCAATTCACTAAATCCACGAAGTATCATTTTAAAATGTTAAGAGCCCAAAATTGATCCTAAGTAACCTTGACTTTTGAGCATAGTCCAAACTCAACTTCGCACTAAAGGCCTATGAGATTGTGTTACCAAGCACAAAACTTTGTCTTTAAGGACCTTTTGGGGTACAAATCTCTTTGAAAATGTTGCGCTAAACGCAACTTGAGTTGTTTTTATAGCCTTCAGGATTTCACACAGAGTGGACACATAAAATTTCAATTATTACAATTTTCCCTTCCAGTATCAAATTGGTTAGCACGTAGTATGAATCATGTGTTATGGTACTTCATTCTCTGCTTGGATCGTATGTTAGTGCGAGTTGTAATGCATGTATAAACACTGCAAAAGCCTCACCCCGTCATCATCATTTGACAAACCCAAAATCTCATAGGGAGACATTCTCAAATTTTTTTCCTTAATATTAGGTGTATCTGATATTTCTTGTCTGGCCTGCTACAAGTTTCGTGGATTTTTAGGATATCCACGTTGATTATTGTTAGTTAATACCACATCCATTGACATTCTCTCATTCTTACATCCAGGTGACTCATAATTATTATTAAGCATGGTCTCTCCCTTAGATTTTTCTGAGCTCAAGGGTCTCATCTCTATGCATACCACCACTAGTACTAGAGGAAATTGCCCATGTGAGAAAGCAATCTCAAACCTGTTTGACATTCCTATTATTCACATTTCAAATGTCTATGCATGCCAAAATTCACTTCGTATATAATTACAGTTCATCTTAAGAACATCAAGCACATTCCAAGCAAAAGCAAACTCATGTCTTTCATTTACTCCAAAAGAGTATATTACATATCACGATGTCAAATAGAGCAACATTTACATTCTATGCAATCTCAATGCATTCATGTGCCTATCTTGCATTTCTTTTTGGAAGAGGCTTTGTGATATGATTTGCCACTTGTAGATAATCAAGGGTAGGTTAATGGAAAAAACCCATGGATGTTGTTAGGTAAGCTACCTTTCCTATTAATGCTTTGATTAATTGAAAAAAAAAACCATAAAACATCAATTTGATACCCTTATATCAAGAATTGGATTCTTAAGAAGAAAAAAGGGTCAACGACAGGTTTGGACATTAGCTTACCCTTATATCAATGGTTTCTCTTTGCATCTCAGACCTCAACTTTCACAACTCATAAGTCATAACCACACCAATCTTCACTTCAACATTTTCTTAATTGCCAGCAAAAATAGGAGCGCATTCAATTCCGCGACAGAATCAAGATGAAATGCGAGGATAATAAGGTCTATTTCTTTTTTTCATCATTTTCTCCACCTTGATGTAATTATTTGGACACGTATCTTACGAAAATAAACTTTATACCCCAAATCCGTAATTGAGTTCACGTACAAGTTAAGCCCTTTTTATTTCTTTTTATGCATAAATAGTCTTTAAAAAAAAAAAAAAAAAAAAATAAAAAACTAAACTAAACTAAACTAAAATGGACGCCAATGTAGAGGGCCCTGATTGCCGGGCCGGGTCTATATTTATTAACAGTATATACAATTATGTTTTTTTTTTTAATAATTCAATCCTGATATTTAAAATATATCAACACAAACACGACAAAAATAAGCTCAAATTTCTAATATAGAGAAATAGTAAAAAACTCACCAGTAAATTGGTAAAAAAAATAATAAAATAAATAAAATTCAATTTATTCATTTATTCACATTTATCTCGTATTCTACTTGAAATTTTTAAGATTTTTTTTTTTAAAAGGTGGCTTGATGGGCGGGCCCAGCTAGCTTCTGCTTTCGGTGAATATGTATGGATATTATTACACTGACAACAAACCTAAAGATTATCTTTAAATTTTTACACCGCCAAATAAACAAAAGATAGAGCATATACTCTTTGTGCGAAAGAAATTTTATACAAGAGACTTAACCATCACTCTTTCAAATTAATGCTGTATGTGATATTCTGAAATTTTTCGAAATATATAAAATGATTATTTTATCAATGCACTGATAGTTATTTACTCAAAATTGATCACTCATTAGTTAATTAATCTATTAGGAGAGGCCGTAAAGAATTAAAATGCGAAAGACCAGAGAATTTAATTAAAAATAAACCGCTCAACCATAAAGATCGATAAGGGACAATGCTGCATTGTTACAAGTCAATTAGCAAACGGATGTAAATCAATTTGACAGAAATAGGTAGTCAGCTCACGAGTGATTCCGCATGATTACGATATTCATTGCGAATGATGGTAATCTTATTTGTTGGGCACTTCACTTTCATTTTACCGAGGAAGAACTAGAATGCTCTATTCATTTTTGAAGAGATTACCAGGATCGACTTTGGTCTTTATCTCCACCAACCTATTGAAATTGCCCTTGAAGTACTCGACCCCATACACTTTCCCTTCATCATAGCTGTTGTCTCCATTGTGGTTAATTCCCAAATCAAGGTCCCTATAATTCAAGAACGCTTCTCTCGGGTTCTTTGACACGAAGGGCGTCATGTATCGATAGAGCTTCCTTGTCAGCTCGATGTAGTGTCATGCTGCTTTGTCCCCATCCTCATCCCAATTTGTCGCGTATTGTATCTTCCATAGGTTCCCGGCCCTATGCAGAAACGAGGTGTTGGTCGCTGGAATCTCGCCCATCTTGCCTCCGTAAGGGTTGAAGGTCATCGTCAGCCTTGCTGAGACATCATCTCACCCCGTCGTAGGTTTAAATTTTCAAGTCCTTGGATGGCGGTCCCTTTGGTTCATTTTGGACAGCCTCGGGGGTTACTTAGTGGAGTATAGACGTCCCTATCCCCGGGAGTCACTGGATCCATGAGCTTGTCATGACCACTATCTAGGTCGATGAGGGCCTACCTCAAAGGGTACCTCATCGATTCAGGGCATGGTTTCGCTATGGGCTCAATGGGTATAGGGAAGTCCCCTTTAGGGTTTTGATATCCCCGCTGTTGCGGCCAACGCCGTTCTAGGTGAGGGTTCAACCGACCCTCCTGATGGGGTTGTGGAGGACCCGAAGCCCCCGGAGCCTATGGAGGTGGAGTTTGAAGAATCGGCAAATGTGTCCAACTAGTAAGTCGTAGGATAGCTTCTTTTTTAAAGCCGATCTTTTTGTAGACAGACTAGTTTGTTTATATAAGGGTGGTTTGTTGAAATTCATTGTTCTACTTTCTATCTCATATTTGTGTTATCTAGGGTTTTGTTTATACACTTTCGCATGTGCAATAAAATGAAAGGGTCGGCGATGTGACCTGGTACGTCGCAAATTTATCGACCACTGAGGGATGTGTGCACGCTCGAGGTTCGGGGCGTGACATCCCTGCCCGGAGTGGTATTAGAGCTGGTCGGTAGTTGGAGTGATAAGGTGCGTTGGGTTATGGGATAGTTAGTAGGAAATGTTGTTTTCTTATGCTAATGCATGTGATTGATAGTTGATTGGTAGTTTATTTGTGTGGTCGCTCAATTTCTAATTCTATGTGAAATTGGAAAGCAGGTTCTATTAGAATCCTACAAGATGAGCGATCAGGAGCAGAGGACTCCTAGGAAGAGGACCATAGGATCAGTGACTTGGGGTAGGATGCCGACAATGGTCGGTACCCGAGGTGGTAGTGGTAGAGCGCAGGCTCAAGCCAGCGCAAGTGGAGTAGCACCGCCGTAGGTTGGTGCAGGTGTAGCAGCACCTGGCAATCCAAGAATAGACGGGATCATTCAGGCGCTTGAGACACTTGGAGCTTTGATGGGGGCAGCAGGCCCATAATCAAGCCGCCGCCACTATTGCCGCACTTTCCGAAGTTCCACCTAGGAACGTTATTGCTGAAAGGCCGATGCACAAAATAGTAGAGTAGTTCCTGAAGTTGAACTCGCCACGATTCACAGGAATGGGAGATCCCAAGGCTGCAGCCCTCTAGATCAAGGACTTGGAGAAGGCCTTTGCACTGCTGAGGTGCATCGAGGAAGAGAAGGTCGTCACGGTAGTCTATCAGCTGCAGGGTAATGCCAGCACTTGGTGGAGGGCCACTAGAGGAATAGTGTTCCCATAAGGCGAGGTTCAGGGGTGGAATGTCTTTATCGAAGCTTTTAATGGCAAGTATTTCTCTGATAGTGCTAGGGAGTAGAAGATGGAGGAATTCCAACGCCTCCGTCAAGGGATTATGACAGTGGATCAATACGAGGCCAAATTTGTAGAGTTATCTCAGTACGCCTTGAGACTGATAAAGGATCTGACCGACAGAGCTAGGAGGTTCAGAAATGGCCTCCGACTGGAGCTAAAGAACCCGCTGGTACCGCTCAACCTGAAAAACTACAATGACTTGTATGAGCAGGCCCGGCTGATAGAGAGGAGTTTGAGCGAACAAGCCACAACATTTGGGTCGCAGTTTGGGTCGAATAGAGATGGAAACCGGTTTAGAAAGAAGCCCATGACCGGAGGAAGGTATCTTGTCCCACCTAATAGGAAATGTGGGGTAGGTAAGTCAGTATCGAGCTTCAGTGGAGTATGTCGCTTCTGCGGAAGGCGACACGGATCAGCCATGTCCCATTCTAGGCCGGGTGCTTGCTTTGAGTGTGGCCAGCAGGGTCACTTGGCCAAGAATTGTCCTAGAAGATCGATGGAATAGCAATTGCCGCCGCTACCACTAATGGGTCAGAATAAGGGTCTTGCACCGTAGAATGCGCCACAGGGTGGATTGAACAGACCTCCAACTTAGGGAAGAGTGTACGCCGTCACTAGAAGACAAGCTGAGGACTCGCCTGATGTGATCACAGGAACGGTCTCATTGAATGACCATGCTGCATATGCTTTATTTGACCATGGTGCAACTCATTTGTTTATAGTTGAGCAATTTGTTAAGCTGGTAGGATTGAGTCCTGAATTGTTAGAGTCAGTGGTTATATATCTACACCATTAAAGGATAAGGTGTTATCTACGGTAGGCTGTCCTAGGTGCAAGTTAGTGATTGGTGAGCGAGAGGGGAGGATAGATTCGATAGTCCTAGCCATGTATGATTTCGCTATAATAATTGGCATGGACTAGCTCACCAAGCAAAGAGCTAAGATGGAATGCTATCGTAAAACGATTCAATTTAACCCATTAATGGGGGAAAGCTTTGAGTTTATTGGGAGTTGAGGAGGACCCTCAATTACCTTGATCTCGTCATTTGAGGCAACCCATTTGTTAGACGGGGGTTGCCAAGGTTACCTAGCAACTGTTGTGGATACGACAATTGAGGAGCTGAAAATCGAGGACATCGTGGTAGTGCAAGAGTTTCTGGATGTGTTTCCAAAGGAATTGTTGGGTTTGCTGTTAAAAAGGGAGATTGAGTTCGTAATCGAGTTAGCCCCCGGGACAGAGCCAATCTCTAAGGCTCCTTACCGCATGGCACTGTTAGAGTTGAAAGAACTGAAGGTGTAGATGCAAGAGTTGTTGGATAAAAGATTCATACAACCTAATGCATTGCCTTGGGGAGCATCAGTTTTGTTCGTGAAGAAGAAAGATGGTTCGTTGCATCTGTGCATTGACTATCGTCAACTCAATTAGGTGACGATCAAGAAAAAAGTACCCGCTGTCGAGGATCGATAACTTGTTTGACCAATTGCAAGGAGCGTCGATATTTTCTAAGATTGACCTGAGGACAAGGTATCATCAGCTGAGGATTAGAAAGGAGGACATACCAAAGTCAGAGTTTCGTACGCGATACTGCCATTATGAGTTCACTGTAATGCCATTTAGTTTGAAGAACGCCCCAACTGCTTTCTTGGATATGATGAACCGAGTGTTAAAAGAATATCTGGATCAGTTTGTAATCATTTTCATAGACGACATCTTGGTGTACTCAAGAAGTTTAGAGGAGCACGAAAGACAGTTGAGGATAGTGCTCCAGACTCTACGGAATCATGAATTGTAAGCTAAGTTCAACAAGTGCGAGTTTTGATTGATTCGTGTTGCTTTCCTAGGTCACGTGATTTCAAGCGAAGGAATCTCCGTGAACCCGACCAAGATTGAAGTGGTTATCAACTGGTCAAGACCGACGACAGTAACAGAGATCAGAAGCTTTTTGGGTTTGGCATACTACAAAAGGTTCGTGGAAGGATTCTCAGCATTAGCTTCACCTTTGCCTCGACTGCTGAAGAAGGAAAATAAATTTGTGTGGACGGATAAGTGTGAGTGTAGTTTCCACGAGCTTAAGCAGAAGCTGACTACTACACCAGTGTTGACCATTCCATCTGATCCTAGAGGGTACGAGATCTACAGTAATGTGTCGTTTAGAGGACTAGGTTACGTGTTAATGCAGCATGGCAGAGTTGTTGCATACGCGTCCCATAAGTTGAGACCTCATGAATTGAATTATCCGACGCATGACTTAGAACTCATAGCAATTATTTTTGCCTTGAAGATTTGGAGACACTATTTGTGTGGAGAAAGATTCCAGATCTTTACAAACCATCAAAGTCTCAAGTATTTATTCTCTCAGAATGAGTTGAATATGAGACAGTGTCGCTAGATTGAACTCCTAAAGGACTATGATTGTGATATCATGTATCACCCTGGAAAGGCTAATAAGGTCGCAAATGCGCCGAGTCGAAAATCTTCAATTACGCAGATGGTGATTAAAGAGTGGGTCTTACTCGAAGGAGTTCGAGATTCGGTTTTCAAATTTGAGGTAAGCCACCTTTCAAATCTTATGGCCACTCTCAGAATTGAACCGGAAGTACAGATAAGGATCAAGACACTACAGCTAACAGACCTAGAGATTCAAAAGATCCTGCAAGAGGATACCGAAAAGAGAAAGGCTGACTTTCAGATTTCTGAAGATGGAACACTAAGGTTCCGAGGACAATTATGTGTTCCTAACGATGCAGAGCTTAAGGAAGAGATTTTGTCAGAAGCTTATCGTAGAAGTTACAGCATTCATCTAGGCAGTACGAAAATGTATCAAAATCTACGTCAACATTATTGGTAAACCGATATAAAGGCGGATATTGCCAAGCATGTCACCAAATGTCTGATGTGTCAACAAGTGAAGGCACAACATTGTAAACCGGGAAGACTTTTGCAACCTCTCGAGATTCCCGAGTGGAAATGGGAACACATCACGATGGACTTTGTGATGGGCTTACCGAGGAGTCAAAGGGGTAATGATTCAATTTGGGTTGTGGTCAATAGACTGATGAAGTTGGCTCACTTTATCACCGAGATAAGGACTCTGGCGTATCGTCTTGCATTACCGCCTAGACTGGCGCAAGTGCATGACATCTTCTATGTGTCGATGTTGAGAAAGTATGAGCTTGACTCGACCCACGTGCTGAATTTTGAAGAATTAGATGTGGATGAAAGAATGTCGTATGTGGAAAGACCAGTTCAGATTGTAGATCGGAAGGAACAGATTCTACGTACGAAAACAATCCCGTTAGTTAAAGTGGTTTAGCAACACCACAGGATAGAAGGAGCAACCTGGGAAAGTGAAGACTCGATGAGATAACAATACCGCCACCTTTATGTTTAAAGATTTGTAATAGTTTAAATTTTAAGGACGAAATTTTTATAAGAGAGGAAGAGTTGTGACATCTTAATATTCTAATTCTGTTTTCGATTGAATAAGTTGGGCTTTTCATCAACGCGCCTATAGCTTTTTTCTCTAAGCTGATCACTCATGAGATAACTAGTTGATCAGGTGAAGCCGCTAAGGAATTTAAACGCAACAGACTTGAGAATTCAATCAGAAATCGACTGCTCGACCGTGCTAATCTACAAGGGTCAATATGGCACCGTCAAAATCGACTAGAGACCGGAGATAGGTTGTTTGGACAGAGGCATGTGATTAAAGTGTGGATGATTCCACATAATTGCAAAATTCTCGTCGAACGGCACTAGATCGATTTTTATGTCATTTCTTTACCCTGTGCTCGTATTTGAAGTCTCGATATTTTCATGACAATCGAGAGTTGCTAATGAGTCAAAGATGTACAATGTGGCTTGAAAATAATCGACCACGGGTTAAATGCACTAAAAATTCCTAAAAGCTACCCGGTAGGTTAAATCACGCTAAAATCACGTTCGGTTGAAATTAATTGCGAAATTGAACCCGATTTCAGAAATTGAAAGTTCTGTCATGTTACAATTTATTTTAGGAATGTTGACTGATCCTTCGAATATTTTTCTACAAACGCGAGTTTTTGGTGAAAATTTAAAGTTTGGCGAAGTTGGACCGGGAAATTAAGAAGATCGTTTTTTAGCGCACTTTTGCCCGTCAAGTGGGTTCAATTGATAAGGAAAAATCATGGGATGGATGTGGACACCTTGGCTGAATTTATGGGTATCAATTTGAGTCCAATTAAGTTGGAATTGAATGAAATTGGATGGGGAATATCTCAAATTCATAGCCAAGGGGGGTGCAATATTTGGACCATTTGAGAGGATTGTTGGAGAAGCCTTGGTGTAGCAAATTGGCTGAGGATGAGGCAGCAGCTGGTGGGGACCTTGTAATGAGTGAATTGGATATTTTGGGTTAACTTGTGAGGCCAATTGGGTCCCCCCTTCAGCTGAACCTTCTTCTTCTTCTTCCACAGCCTTTCTACCTCTATTCTTGATGTGTTGAGAGCCAAGGAAACCACAGAAGCCCATGAAGTCAGCTAGCCCAGCCCCACATGCTGTCAATCACTCGTTGAAGCCGCCAGGGAACCATCGCTGCCATCCGCACGCCACGTCGTCGCCTGCTCACGTGCCCAAGCCACCATCCTAAGCAGCTCGAGCCTTTGTCCAACCGTGAAAGCCACGCCACTGTCGCCGTCTAGCCGCCAAAGCCATAGCCTGGTCACACTACTGCAGCCTGTCACCCGCCTAGCCCGTTTTCATTGCAGCCCATTGCCCGCCTAGCTCATTTAGGCTAAGTATGGCTTAGATGGTTAGTTAGTCATAATTATTGATTTAATTGCTTAATTATGATTGTTAGGTGATTAGATTAGATTAATTATAGGCTAAATAGATTGTACTATTTATCTAGATAGGTACATTATTTTCCTAGGCTTTTTAGGCGATTAAATTAGTGTTTTAGGCCTAAGAATGCATTTATGGATTTAATTTTTATTTATGTAATTAATTTTTCAATTTATATAATTAAATTTTCAATTTATTTAATTATTTAATTAATTTTGCAATTTATTTAATTATTTAATATTTTCCGGAAATTATATCGGGATAGCCCGTAGCCGGAATTTCGTGCTAATTTGTAGTGGTGTGCTTAGTTTATACAATTTATTGTTAAATTGTGCAATTGAGGGATGATTGTTAATTTTCATTATTTATTCCAAAATTGTGAAATTTTGGTATTTAATTAGAAAATCTCAGGTGTCGGATTTTGACACCGAAAATGTTTTTAAATACTATATCAAATAGTGGAATTTTAAAAGAAATGATATCAATTTTTAAAGTTTGATTTGACCGTATACCCACACATGATTATTTTCACCGGGTGTTTTTAATACGAAGAAAATAAGCCAAGTGCATTATCTTAATTGAGACATTTGAGTGCAATGCATGGTGTCCTTGACGAGAATTGAGTGATCGTGTAATGGTTATGAGAACCCGTCCCTAATATGCGTCGAGTGGACGTTGCCCTTATATGGAATGCTCCTGGACAACAGATGCCAGTCGCAATAAAGGCTGGACCGATGCTCTTTCAAGATTTCCATCTCGTGTAGACGTTGCTGTGCTCAATGGAGTGAGAAGATGCCTGGTTACGCCAGAAGACCGCCGAATGTCGAGTAGGCCGTGCCCTAGGGGCCGTAATCAATTGGAACGCATGATTGATTGAAATAGATGCGCCAGATTATGGGACAAAATTGTGTGGCATGGAATGGGACGTGTCATAACGATTTA
The DNA here is from genome assembly GCA_014182715.1 of Eucalyptus cloeziana. Classification (NCBI taxonomy): domain Eukaryota; kingdom Viridiplantae; phylum Streptophyta; class Magnoliopsida; order Myrtales; family Myrtaceae; genus Eucalyptus; species Eucalyptus cloeziana. The sequence goes on along the minus strand of CM024637.1, from coordinate 2,122,484 downwards.
GCCATATAATCGGGACTCCTGTGATTGATTGAAATTGAGTGAGACGTTCCAATTGATATGCACATTTATTATACGCATTTATGATATGAACTGTACTAACATGAAGGAATGAATTGAGGCGAGGTGAGTCATCTGTGATGTGTGATTAGACTACCTCTAGGTGTATTTCCTTCCTAGTCGAGGTTTAGGGGGGTGGACTTGCTGAGACATTGTCTCACCCCATCGTGGGTTTAAATTTTCAGGTCCTTAGATGACGGTCCCTCTAGTTCGTTTTGGATAGCCTCGAGGGGTTACTTAGTGGAGTATAGACGTCCCTGTCCCCGAGAGTCACTGGATCCATGAGCTTGTCGTGATCATTATTTGCGTCGATGAGAGCCTACCTCAGAGGGTATCTCATTAATTCTAGGCATGGTTTTGCCATGGGCTCAATGGGTATAGGGAAGGTCCCCTTTAGGGTTTTGATATCCTCGTCGTTGCGGTCAACGGCGCTCCAGGCAAGGGTGCAGCTGACCCTCCTGATGGGGTTGTGGAGGACCCGAAGCCCCTGGAGCCTATGGAGGTGGAGTCCGAAGGATTGGCAAATGTGTCCGACTAGTGGGTCGTAGGACAGCTTCTTTTTGAAAGCCGATCTTTTTGTAGACAGACTAGTTTGTTTATATAAGGGTGGTTTATTGAAATTCATTGTTCTGCTTTCTATCTCATATATGTGTTGTCTGGGATTTTGTTTATACTTTTCTGCATGTGCAATAAAATGAAAGGGTCGGCGACACGACCTGGGACATCGCAAATTTATCGACCATCGAGGGATGTGCGTGCGCTCGAGGTTCGAGGCGTGACAACCATCATGGTCGGTGACCAGCCAATGGAGAAGAAAAAGAAAATGAAAGACGACGAAAAAAAAAACAAAATTAAAGAAAAATAATTAAGAACTAGATTTAAAAAAAAAAAAGAATGAAAAAAAAAAGGTATTTGATAAAAGAAATTGAGGTGAAAGAAGGTGTGGAAAATGTTTTCCACTTCTCAAAAGTGGAAATCATTTTCCTCTATCTTAGAACACTCTTTTCCCTTCATGGAAAATGTTTTCCGCAACCAATTCATTTTCTATTAAATGAATATCAAAAAATCCAGAAAACGTTTTCTTCAAAGTTATTTTCCATAAAATGAACAGAGCCTTAGTGGAGCCTGCTATTGTATACAAGACACGATGTCCTCTCCTTAGATCAAAAGGTATAGACATTATCTGATCTCTCCAGCAAAGAACTTTTAGATGGATGCTGCTTTTGACAAGTTCCTGGAGTTTTCGCCCCCACCTTGTTCAAATTTGAAGTTTCAAAAACTTCTATCATCCTTTTCTTTTGTCAGTCATGTGAATGTTATGATAAGCTATATCGTCTTTTGTCTATTGAAGCCCCTGAAGTTCAACGATAACATCTAAGGGTCCATGGTTGGAAAGGGGGAATAAAGTCTTGTGAAAATCCCAGTCCATGTCCATGAGTAGCCTCAACAACACTTCATCATATACTAAAAGGAAGAATTTGAGATCTTTGTGTTCCTTTGGGCGTAAAAGGGAAAAAGAAGACCCTCGTGATCCAACTTCACAAGCACGTTAAGAGACTCCTAAGTTTTATCCCAACATTCCTTCCTTTTTCTATTTCTAGCCACCATAAATTCCTCCCTCAAAGTGATAAACGAAATGACAGGTTTATTTTAGGAGCCAAAAAGGTTATATTAATGATTAAGAAGAGCGATGGGAAATTAAAGAGAGACATAGAAAATAAGTAAAGTTACATGAGAGGCAACAAAATAGGCGATCATGTTGAGAGCAATCCCCCGCCAAACAGTGCCAATGATGTAGCTGGACAAGTTTTGATGTTGCGAAGGCAAATGAAGTGGTAGGTCTTGGTGTTATTTGTTGAGATGTAAGTGCAAGTTATGTTAGAAAAAGTTCCACCTTGCAGGATTTGTGATATGGAGTAATTAATATATCGTAGTTGGCCCAAAATCTATTGGCTTAAGCTTTTTGAGTGAATTTATGTTCAACTAGATATGATAACAAGATTAGACTTAAGCTCCTTCTTGGCGATCTCTCCATGAATATATCTGGCTTTCATTGTGCCAATAGTTGAATTGTGACCAATGCCAATTTTCAGGCAACTTTGATGATTTGGTCCGGAGCCTTCTTGGTTCAGTCCAGAGAAATAGATTAGGGATGAAGGTAGACATTGTTATTGTTGTCACTGTTAGCATGTGCAACAAAGTGGAGATTCAATTGAAATATGTTAAGTTGAGACATGTTGGTACATAAAGATACATGAATTCATGATAGTAGACCTAACACTGAGCTCATATATGATGAGGAGATTGTTGACATTAGAAAAAATCTCACGTCAAAGAACTAATTGATTTGAAGCATTTAATGTATCATATTTTATCAATAACTTGTTAATTTAACTTTTGAGTGAAAGTGAGTATAATTTGACATGTCGATAGGCTCGGACCTTGGGCTCCCATGTTGGTGATCTTCCAAATGAAGTTTTTCAAGTTTTTGCTATGTACTCTAAACATTATTCGTCTCTATTTTTCTTTAAGTTTTAGTTTTCATTTCTCATTTGACATCACTTCTCAATGGTCTATCCACTTTAAAACGATCCCACACTTGGTAAATATGGCTTGTCTTTAGTGCATTTTTTGAACATCAACCTATAGATCCATATTCTGTGCCAATTTGAACAAATCTCAAACTAAAAAAGAGATGGAGGAACAAGAACACAAGGAACCAATGACTAAGATCGAGTGAGTGAATGCAAATCCATCGGTGTTTCACATGGACGACCCATATGCATTGGCAAATTATTCCACAAATTTGGTGCATTGCATTAAAATCATATCTAGATAGTTCGATCTGGTGGGGTTCACACATAGAATGCATACGCATCATTTTTTTGGCACTAATTCAGTTTTCATGTATTAGGTCAGTTAAATAATTTTTGTGCGATTGACATTCCGTGTTTTTAGTTGTGTTGTTTTCTTCTCTTACTATCCTTTTCTAAAGTACCTCTTATTAGTCGCAGTTGAATAATTTTGGTATGAGCTGTCTTTTGCCCATGTTCCAATTGCCAGTGTCGGTGAATTTAAAAAGAAGAGATGAAACGCGATATTTCTACCTAAGCTTCTCTTGTATGCACAAATTAATGATAATAAAAAATCAATGTCCTATGCACACATGGTAATCTTTCGAACACAAGACGACAAGGAACCGGTCAACTCAATTTGTACCCAAAATCCGGGAAAGCCACATGGCATTATGTGCAGATACCCCAAAAAGACCAGAACACCCTCAGCTTTGGTGGAATTTACCCCAATCTAAACTCGAACCCTGGAATGGTCTCCTCTGTGTCTCCCCCTGACCCCTCTGCTTCGCCACAGCCACAGGCGCGTCGTCGTTGCCTTCGCCCGGCACGCCTGTTGTTGCTTTGTTCCCATCACCACGAGCCCAATGACCACCATGCGTTAATGACGGGCCGGCCGACTTGAAAACCGCCAAAAATCCTTTTTGTTTCTCTTGTATAAATATGCAACTTTTAAATTTTGATTTAGCTCCAACCATTTACTCGTATCTCACGTTTACAAAAAGTGTTGTACGACTTTTGGAATTGTGTCAAGATCGCATAGTTCTGTAAGTTGGGCTAAACAGTTAGTTGAGATGAAAAGTCTTGATACTTCATTTGAGAAAATGTCGATCCAAGTGATTATTGAGTCATTGGAAAGCTCATGACTAAATTAACATAATCTCAATAGCCAACTATGAAAATCATGCTTTTATCCTCATCAATATTAGATGAACATGATTTAAAATCGTGATGTCTAGTGATTCAACAGTATGATTCAAGTACATTGGGTACTGTTGGAAGGCTATCACAAAGCGCAACCCAATTATACGGAGACCTTGACGACGCTGGTTTACGGGCAAAATTTGACCCAAATCTCAGTAAAAAAAATTAGGCATATGCAGTTCTAATCGTGATGTGTCTGGAATTTTCAATCAAAATCTTCTTTTAAAAGTTAAGGTATCTACCCAATCAACTAATTTGACTGCAAAAGTCAAATCATAAGGTTTTGGACACCGTGAAACTCAAGTCAATCAAATTAATGTAGAAAATATCATAATATGTTGCCACGGTTAATCGTCCGGCCCAATTCTCGAAATCTACAATCTCAACATATTTAAGAACACCTAGGCCACGAGCTTTTGTAGGCACAATAATCGGACCAACTGGATGTGGAATGAAAAACTCAAACTAGGTAAAATATTAATAAAGCATTATTTTTTCAAATGTAAAAAAATATTACTTGATGGCGCTTTGGGGCAAACGCCCAAGTGCTGGCAGAGCCATGTCTTAAAGCTTGACCTAGCAACGGACCCTTGGCGCAAAGTTAAGCTAAGTGTGGCCTACCGCCCTGAAGTGGTGGTCCGATGGTCCAATCAACTAGCTGTCATGATGTTCCCAAAAGATGACCACCAAGGAAAAGCTAATAAATTACTAAACAAATACATAGCGCGCACTTTACCAAGTTCATATCAATCACAACTTTGAAGTTTTAATTTAATCATGCATTTTAATTCAATTGGAAGTCTCTAGTAATTTATTTATGGATTGATTGGAAATCCAAACAAAATACGAGAGAATATTTTACTTTTGTGAATAAGAGATTTTATGGATAAGGGAACTTCATTGCACTAAATAATGAATTAAAATCGGAAATTGCTTGAATCTATACGATGACCTAAATTAAACTAGAAAATAATTTATATTAATTTCTAGTCTAAATTAAATGATTTCCATTGCACCTAAGATATTTATTTCAAAAATTAGAAAATACATACGAATGTGATTTAAGTTAAATGCAATGCAATCTTTTTGCATTTTTTATGTGATGCATATAATTTAATGAACTGCATAGCCTAAAGTTCTACATGATTAATGTTAACAACCAGATATGACCTTGATCGACACAAAACTTGCTTGTAGATCACTGTTCATATTTCCCTTGCTTTTTGTTTATTCAGACCAGTCTTTTACCCATGAGAAAATATTCAGTGGTTCGCAAGCACCACGTCACCCGCCTACCTGGCATATACTTATCTATGTGGGTCCACTAATAAAACGACACATGTCATCTAAAGTTAGAATAAAAAAATTACTTTCTCTCTCCTTTTAGGGCTAGTTGCAGGCGGTAGTACGTGGTGATTGGCAACCACTAAATATTTTCTCTCTACCCATGCGCACGAGCCCTTTTCTTCACTCACTTAAAAAAAAAATTCCAAGTCCCATGCAAGCCCATAAAACGAGGAGAAAGTTTTCTCTTCCTTCTCAACTGTTCCACCCATCGATCCTTGAAACAAAATGGGCTGGGTTGGATCAACTCATCATGGTCGGCCCAACTCAATCCAAAAAACCTATCATTTCCCACTCTCATCTTGTGTGCTGGACGGAATTTCATATCCCATATACATATTTATCCATCATTTGCAAGTAGTTTCCCAATGGATCAATTCACATAGGCATATTGGTCATACGACAGATGAGTGCACATGCATTCAGCTTATTATGCACTGGTTTGTCACAGTAAACGATATCGTTGTATCTTAAAAGTAATTTATTGCATCACTTCAACACCTTTAAACCTTCCAAAAAAAGCGTGCTTGATTTAATCATGTACCAATTGACCAGTGTATATATGTACCAATATAAACATAAATTGGTCAACCTTTTCTACTCGAATCTCTCCATGTGAACTTAGCTTGTTTCCTAACATCTCCTAGAAGCCACATCATTCTTGACTAGAGAAAACATGCTTCGGTAGCAATTGCTAGATCAAGCAGCAAAATAATTCTATTTGATCAAATAAGTACAACCCCCGAATAGTCCTATTTTTCCTTTTAGCCAAAAGTAAATTTAGCCAAAAGTTTTGAGGGTATTATATGGGTGCATTTGAGAAAGCTTTCAGAGAATGACATTGCATCTAGACAAAATGACTTTGTCTCTGGTGAGTTCTACTTAATGCAAATATAATTTGGTAACACACTTTAAAAAGCACCTTTGGCCTCATGAAGCCCGCCACCCCAACTTCCTTTTGTCCCTTGCCGCCACCCTGTCATGTCCTCGACTCCCCTCTCACGCAACCCTCAGCGATTCTTATCACGCAATCCTCGACATCGACAACCCTCATGTAATCGTCGGCCCAAGGTGAGATGGATTTCACCTGGGCAAAGCTTGCCGGCACCGAGCAAACCTTGACGAAGCTTGCCAACATCACGCAACCCTTGACAAGCTAGATATGGTGGCATAATCATCTCTATTTGAGAGAGACGATGAGCAATGTGTCTAGAGTAACCGCCAGGGTAAAACAGGAACATAAAAACATTAGTGAGGATAAGAATGGAAAAAAGCAATTCACTAAATCCCCAAAGCAACACTTATAGAATGCTAACAACCCAAAACTTTTCCCAAGTAATCATGACTTTTGAGCATTTTCAAAACTCAACTTCACATTAAAGGCCTCCGAGATTGTGTTACCAAACACTGAAACTTTGTCTCTAAGGGCCTCCGGAGATCCAAATCTCTTTGAAAATGCTGCACTAAATGTAACTTCCTATAGCCTTCAAGATTTCACATGGTGGAGTGTACGCATTAATTTCAATTATTACAATTTTCCCTTCCTCTACCCAATAGGTCAACACATGCACTTTGAATCACGTGCTATAGTATTTCACTCTATCCTTGGGGCATAAGTTACCGTTAGTTGTAATGCATATATAAACACTATGAAAACCTCAGCTAGTCATCATCATTTGACAAACCCAAATTCTAATAGAGAGAAATTTTCAATTGTTATTCCTTAAAATCTATATCACATCCATTCACCTCATCTCATTATTATATCTAAGTGTCTCATAATTATTGTTAAGCATGATGTCTCCCTATGATCTTTTTGAGCTCAAGAGTCTCATCTCTATGTATGCCACCACTAGTTCTAAAGGAAAATACCCATGCGAGAAAGCAAATCTAAAATTAGTTTGACATTTCTCTTATTGACATTTTATATGTCTATGCATATCAGCATTCACTTCATAGATGAATACATTTCATCTTAAGAACATTAAGCACATTCAAACTAGAAGCGAACTCATGTCTTTCATTTACTCTAAAAGAGTATATTATGTATCACAACGTAAAATACAACAACATTCACATTCTACACAATCCTAATGCATTCACGTGCCTATCTTGCACTTCTATTTGGAAGAGGCTTTGTGACATGATTTGCTACTCGTAGATAAGTAGGGATAGTTTAATCAAAACCCATGGATGTTGTTTGATAAGCTACCTTTTCTATTTGTTAGAGATAATTATAATAAGGTCGTTAGGACTTATTGGAAAAGAAATGACAAGAAACAACATTAGCTTCAGAAACGCACTTGGGTGTGCAATGCACCTGGTACACTTCAAGATCAAATCGACTAGCTCTCATACCAAGTTAGAAATAAAATGCAGAAAAGAGAATTGAGAGATTTCAATATATTTCAATGTATTGAAAAGAATACATTGAAAGCCTATTTATAAGTTCAGATAGAGAAAATCAAAGGAAATCAACATAGATATGCATAATCAAAATATATATTGAAATAAGAGGAAAAATCCTAAATATCTCCAAGAGATATTTAAATATCCTAATATTGCTAACACTGTTGATGTTTTGATTAGTTGAAGATATAAGAAATTATCATAAAACATTAATATGATACCCATATATAAAGAATTGGCTTTTTAAGAAGAAAAAAGGGTGGAGGACAGGCTTGGACATTTAGCTTATCTTAAAACATTTTCGAGGGGTTACATTCTGTTTGTTTAACGGGTTAGGGATTTTTTTTTTTTTTTTTAAGGTGAAGTTTGCATCTTAGACTTCAACTTTCACAACTCATAAGTCATAACCACACCAATCTTCACTTCGAATAAACATTTTTTTAATTGCCAGCAAAAATAGGACGGCATTCAATTCCATGACAGAATCAAGATGAAATGCGAGGATAATAAGGTCTGCTGTTTCTTTTTCTTTTTCATCATTTTCTCCACCTTGATGCAATTATTTGGACACGTATCTTACGAAGATATACTTTATATGATAGCATTTCCAAATCTAATATTTGTTCAGAGGACAATAATTTTTCAACTAAAGTTGTTTTCCTGAAAATTGGGTCTTATACCCCAAATTCGTAATTGAGTTCACCTACAAGTTAAGCCCTTTCAGTTTCTTTTTATGCATAAATAGTCTTTACAAAAGAAAAATTAAACTAAAAGGGACGTCAACGGAAGATACTACACAAATTATGATAAAGTTTCCCAATTTATTGTACTACGAAAATAGATACTCTTGTCCTCCACGGAAACCGAAATCAAAAGCTGTATTTATGCTAGTACTTTAACCCTGCTTGTCAAATTATATTTTGGAACTTTATTAGGTCCATTGTATGTAAACTTGATCGGCGAGCAGGTGGCGTTAAGCAGGCTTGGTTGGATTTTTTATTCTCACTAGGCGGGCATGACAAGATATCCAGGCTCGACCAGTGAGCAGAAGGCGTGTAGGGCCTTGACCGCCGGCCGGGCCCTATATTTATTAACATACAATTATGTCTTATTAATAATTCAATCTTGATATTTAAAATTTATAAACATAAACACGACAAAAATAAGCTCAAATTCTTAATGTAGAGAAATATTATAAAACACATAAGTAAAGTGATAAAAAAATAAAAAATAACTAAAAATAATTTATTCACTTTTTTCTCATTTATCTCGTATTCTATTTGAAATTTCAAATAATAAAAAATAAGAAAAAGGTGGCTGAATGGGCGGGCCCAGCTAGCTCATGTTTCCCATTGGGCACTTGCCCTGATTCACAAGTTTGGGCGTTAATAGGGCTCCTAATTGTTTGGGCCAGACGTGGACTCAGCCCAAGCCCGTCAAATAGCAGTTTACCACCAGTGTGAAAATTAATTTGCACATGGATGGTTGATTTGTGCAAGAAGAATTTTGTTACGAAAATAAAGAGAAGATAGAGAATACACTCTTTGTGCAAAAGAAATTTTAAAGAAGCAGCCTCATCCAACCTTGATTTAAGGAATATAACCGTACACTCTTTCAAATTAATGTTGTATACGGCTGTTTGTGTAGAATTTGCTTTAAATTGATTGTATACATAACTACTAGCAAATAGCAAGTGCAATAAAGCCAAGAAAGAAGAATGAAGACCCATCGTCACTCTCTTTATTCTCATAAACAAATTCTAATTTATTCACCATACAAACTTAAAATCCTCTGAACTAATGAAGTGTCCATTGTGAAGGATCAGCAGTTCTTATTTGTTGGGCACTTCACTTCCTTTTTACTGGGGAAGAACCGGAATGCTCTGTTCATTTCTGAAGATATTACCAGGATCGACTTTTGTCTTTATCTCCACCAACCTGTTGAAATTGCCCTTGAAGTACTTGACCCCATACACTCTCCCTTCCTCATAACTCTCGTCTCCATTGTGGTTAATTCCAATATCAAGGTCCCTATAATTCAAGAACGCTTCTCTTGGGTTCTTTGACACGAAGGGCGTCATGTAACGATGGAGCTTCCTCGTCAGCTCGATGTAGTGTCGTGCCGCTTTGTCCCCGTCCTCATTCCAATTTGTCGCGTACTGTATCTTCCATAGGTTCCCGGCCCTATGCGGAAATGGGGTGTCGGTCGCGGGAATCTCTCTCATCTTGCCTCCATAAGGGTTGAAGGTCAACACCGGCCTTTCGAGCTCGATCATCCTCCTCCAAATGAGCTCCAATCCGTCCTTCGGTATGATTTGCTTCACGTAGTCGGACTTTCTCTTCAAATGTGTCAAGACTTGCGGTGTGCGCGAAAGCAAAGCATCGGCTGGAGTCCCGATCGGGAAATTGGTCCAGAAAAGCGTGGACTCGACCCAACTCATTTCGATGCAATCTGAGCTCCGCAAGCCTAGCTCGGGAAAACTATTGCTCATCAAGGAAAGAAGCCTTTGAGCATCTCCAAGGAAAAGCGCGATAAACGTGGCTCTTATTGTTTTCTCTCCGGCCTTTGTTCCATTGACCACGTCCATTGTCAGTCTTATGAAGAGATCCTCATGCAGTTGGGGCGCCACTTGTTCCCACTTGTACACGACCTCGGTCGCGTTTTGCTCCCACGTCCTAGGGACACTGAAGACGGTCACTGTCTGGGGGACTCGGACAAGGTTGATCTTGTAAGCGAGGACGACGCCAAAGCTCGCACCACCTCCGCCTCTTATGGCCCAAAAGAGGTCTTCTCCCATGGATTCCCTATCCAGTATTTCCCCATTGATGTTGATTATGCGCGCATCGACTATGTTGTCGACGGAGAGCCCGTACTTCCTCATCATGTTGCCATAGCCGCCACCACTTAAGTGGCCACCGACGCCTAGGGTGGGGCAAACCCCGGCAGGAAAGCCATGGACCTTGCTCTTCACACCTATACCATAGTAGACCTCACCAAGGGTGGCCCCCGCCTGGACCCATGCTGTCTCAGCCTCGATGTCGACATCGACCGAACGGAGATTGAACATGTCAAGGATGAAGAAATGCAACGAGATGGAGACGTAGGATATGCCCTCGTAGTCGTGGCCTCCGCTTCGGATCTTCATCTGGACCGAGAGCTTCCGGGCGCAAACAATGGCAGCTTGCACATGTGACTCATGGAGTGCGGTGAGGATGAGAGCGGGTTTCGGCGTATCTGAGGTGTTGAAGCGCAGGTTTCGTATGTAAGATTGAAGAACGTTCGAGTAAGAAGAGTTTGCGGGTGTGTATATGGCTGAGGTTATTGGATGCGAAGGTTGGGAATGGTTTATGAGGCATTGGGTTAGGCTTTCGTTTGCAAAGGCTTTAGAAGGTGAAGAAAATGAACCTATGAACAACACTAGGAGTGAGAAGAGGCAGAGGGTTTTGGAGTTTGGAAATGAAGTTCCCATTTTAGGGTTTGGTGCAAATGTGTTTGCTGGGTGAGATATTTAGTTTTGCATGTTGGTCTTTTATAGGAAATGTGGCCGGCTAGGAATTTATAAAAAACACAGAGAGTCAATGATAATCGAAATGAGAAGATCTTACAAGCCACCTACAATCTTGACAGGAAAACTCCCAATTACAAATCTTGCGAAAAATAAAAAAAAACCAACTTAGAAATAATAGGAGGGTTGACAATTAGTTGATGATTCTACTGATCTCATTAATGAAAAATCTGGCTTTCCTTAATTCGCTTCAGTTACTTCATAAATACTTGCGCGAGTACATGCACTCCTGGGGCTCTTATCCTTTCAATTTCGAGGTCAAAACTTGAAAAAGTTACCTTACGAAAGAGGGTCAACGTTCTTAGTTAATGATTATTGTGATCTCGATAATGGAGAAATTGGCTTATTAATCCTTGCGAAAGAGGGTCAATTTACGAAAGAGGGTCAGCAGCTTCGCAAGAGTACTTACTAATCCTTCTTTCAGAGTCGTGTTTGCAAGCTTCTGTTAGTTTATAATAAAATGATGAGGGGATTATTATTATTCTTTTCAATCATCCAGCGAAAAGCAATTGTGGATACTTTGTTATCATTTTCTAAGCAACACTAGAATTTAATGCAGCATCTCCACTACAGCTCAGCCGAGCTCAAGCAGCAAGAAATTTGCGGTGCCCATCGAAATTTGACAACCTTCATGACAAGATCAGGTACAATGAATACAACATGATCTTTATAAATGGAAAAAAGATGTATTTTAGGCTCCGTTCATTTCGTGAAAAATATAGCGTTTATGAAAAATATTTTCCAGGAAGTAATTTTCCAAAAAAATCATCATATTTTTTGGTGATAGGCCGAAATCTGAAAATGAGCTAGAAAATACATTTCACGATCGGTAGGGAAAATATTTTCCTTCATGCACCAATGTAAATATTTTTTTTATTATATCTATAATTGATTTTTTATTATTTTTCTTTTTATTTTATTTTTTATTTTATTTCTTTTTCCTTTTCTTCTTGCGTTGGTCGGTTGATGGCTATGGCATCGACCGGTGACAAGCCATAGGTAAGATGGAGCCTCGCCACAGGTTAGCAAGGGTAAGGCCGAGGTTGCCCGACGTCGGTGAGCTCGAGCCCGGCTAGATCCGACGACCTGGTTGGGGCTCGAGCCTCGCTGGGACTAGAGCCTCGTCGGACTATGGCGAGGCTCTAGCTCACTTGTGGTTAGTCGCCGGCCAATGAAGAAGAAAAAGAAAATGAAAGACGGGAAAAAAAAGAAATAGAAAGAAAAATAATTAAGAAATAGATTTAAAAAAATAAACGAAAAAAGAAAAAGAAAAAGTTGTTTAATAAAAGAAAGTGAGGAGAAAGAAGGTGTGGAAAATGTTTTCCACTTCTCAAAAGTGGAAATCATTTTCCTCTATTTTAGAACACTCTTCTCCCTTCATGGAAAATGTTTTCCGCAATTAATTCATTTTCTATGAAACGAACATTAGAAAATCTAGAAAATGTTTTCTTGAAAGTTATTTTTCATAAAATGAATGGAGCTTTAATGGAGCCTGCTATTATTTAAAAGACACTGATGTCCTCTCCTTAGATCACAAGGTACAGACATTATCTGCTCTCCCTTTGAATTCATCCCCAACAAAGAACGTCCACATGGATCCGGCTTTGTGACAAGTTGCTGGAGATTTCGCCCCCACCTTGTCCAAATTTGAAGTTGCAAATAACTTATATTATATTTTTCTTTTGTCGGTCGTGTCATAGTTATGGTAAGCTCTATCGTCTTTTTGTCTATTGAAGTCCCTGAAGTTCAACGATAACATCTGGGGGCCCATGATTGGAAAAGGGGGGGAATAAAGTCTTGTGAAAATCCCAGTCCATATCCATGAGTAGCCTCAACAACACCTCATCATATACTAAAAGGAAGAATTTGAGATCTTTGTGTTCCTTTGGGCGTAAAAGGGAAAAAGAAGATCCTTGTGATCCAACTTCACAAGCGCGTTAAGAGACTCCTAAGTTTTATCCCAGCATTCCTTCCTTTTTCTATTTCTAGCCACCATAAATTCCTTCCTCAAAGTGATAAGCAAAATGACAGGTTTATTTTAGGAGCCAAAAAGGTTATATTAATGATTAAGAAGAGTGATGGGAAATTAAAGAGAGACATAGAAAAGAAGTAAAGTTACATGAGAGGCAACAAAATAGGCGATCATGTTGAGAGCAATCCCCCGCCAAACAGTGCCAATGATATAGCTGGACAATTTTTGATGTTGCGAAGGCAAATGAAGTGGTAGGTCTTGGCGTTATTTGTTGAGATGTAAGTGCAGGAGGTTATGTTAGAAAAAGTTCCACCTTGCAGGATTTGTGATATGGAGTAGTTAATATATTGTAGTTGGCCCAAAATCTATTGGCTTAAGCTTTTTGAGTGAATTTATGTTCAACTAGATATGATAACAAGATCGGACTTAAGCTCCTTCTTGACGATCTCTCCATGAAGATATCTGGCTTTCGTTGTGCCAATAGTTGATTTGTGACTAATGCTGTTTTTTAGGCAACTTTGATGATTTGGTCCGGAGCCTTCTTGGTTCAATCCGGAGAAATAGATTATGGATGAAAGTAGGCATTGTTATTGTTGTCACTATTAGCATGGGCAACAAAGTGGAGATTCAATTGAGATATGTTAAGTTGAGACATGTTGGTGCAGAAGAATACGTGAATTCATGATAATAGACCTAACACTGAGCTCATATATGATGAAGAGATTGTTGACATGCATTTATGTGTTGTGCTAGAAAAAATCTCACATCAAAGAACTAATTGGTTTGAAGCATTTAATGTACCCTATTTGATCCATAACTCATTAATTTAACTTTTGAGTGAAAATGAGTCTAATTTGATATGTTGATAGGCTCGGACCCTGGGCTCCCCTATTGGTGATCTCCCAAATGAAGTTTTGCAGGTTTCTGCTATGTACTCTAAACATTATTCGTCTCTATTATTCTTCAAGTTTTAGTTTTTGTTTCTCATTTGACATCACTTCTCAACGGTCCATCCACTTTAAAACGATCCCACACTTGGTAAATATGGCTTGTCTTTAGTGCATTTTTTGAACATCAACCTATAGATCCATATTCCATGCCAATTTGAACAAATCTCAAACTAAAAAAGAGATGGAGGAACAAGGACATAGGGAACCAATGACTAAGATTGAGTGAGTGAATGCTAATCCATCAGTGTTTCACATGGACGAGTATATTGCTTCTTTCTCCGTTAACCCATATGCATTGGCAAATTATTCCACAGATCTGGTGCAATGCATTAAAATCAAATCTAGATAGTTCGATCTGGCAGGGTTCACACATAGGATGCATACACATCATTTTTTATGGCACTAATTCAGTTTATATATATCAAGTCAGTTGAATAATTTTTGTACAATTGACATTCCGTGTTTTTGGTTGTGCTGTTTTATTCTCTTACTGTCCTTTTCTAAAGTACCTCTTATTAGTCACAGTTGAATAATTTTGAATGAGCTGTCTTTTTGCCCAAGTTCCAATTGCCAGTGTCGATGAATTTAAAAAGAAGAGATGAAACGCGATATTTCTATCGAAGCTTCTCTTGTATGCACAAATTAATGATAACAAAAAAATCAATGTCCTATGCACACATGTTAATCTTCGAACACAAGACGACAAGGAACCGGTCGACTCAATTTGTGCCCAAAATCCGGGAAAGCCACATGGCATTATGTACAGATACCCCAAAAAGACCAGAACACCCTCAGCTTTGGTGGAATTTACCCCAACCTAAATTCGAACCCTAGACTGATCTCCTCTCTGTCTCCCCCTGACCCCTCTGCTTCGCCACAACCACAGGCGCGTCGTCGTTGCCTTCGCCCGGCACCTCTGCTGTTGCTCTGTTCCCATCACCACGAGCCCCGTGACCGCCATGCGTTAACCGCGGGCCGGCCCACTTGAAAACTGCTGAAAACCCTTTTTGTTTTTCTCGTATAAATATGCAACTTTCAATTTTTGATTTACTTCCAACCATCCACTCACGTCTCAAGCTTTCTAGAAGTGTTGTACTGACTTTTAGAATTGTGTCAAGATCGCATAGTTTTGTAAGTCGGGCTAAATAGTTAGTTGAAATGAAAAGTGTCGATGCTTCGTTTAGAAAATTCCGATCAAAGTGATTATTGAATCGTTAGAAAGCTCATAACTAAATTAACATAATCTCATTAGCCAACTGTGAAAATCATAATTTCATCCTCATTGATATTAGACAAACATGGTTTAGAATCATGATGTCTAGTGATTCAGCCGTATGATTCAAGTACATTGGATATACCCGTCCATGGAGACCTTGACGAGGCTGGTTTCCAGTCAAAATTTGGCCCAAATCTCACTTTAAAAAAATAAGGTATCTGCACTTCTAATCGTGAAGTGTCTGGAATTTTCAATCAAAATCTTCTTTTAAAAGTTAAGGTATCTACCCAATCAACTAATTTGACCGCAAAAGTCAAATCAAAAGGTTTCGGACACCGTAAAACTCAAGTCAATCAAATCAATGCAGAAACTATCATAATATGTCGTCACGGTTAATCTTCTAGCCCAATTCTCGAAATCTACAACCTTGACGTATTTAAGAACACCTAAGCCATGAGCTTTTGTAGGCACAATAATCAGATTAATTGAATGTGGAGTGAAAAACTGAAACTAGGTAAAATATTAATAAAGCATTATTTTTTCAAATGTAAAAAATTATTACATGATGATGCTTTGGGGCACATGCCTAAGTGCTAGCAGAGCCACATCTCAAACCTTGACTTTGCAACAAAGGACCCTTGGCGCAAAGTTAAGCTAAGGGTGGCCTACCATTCTGAGTGATTATTGAGTCGTTAGAAAGCTCATGACTAACTCATTAGCCAACTGTGAAAATCATGATTTCATCCTCATTGATATTAGATAAACATGGTTTAGAATCGTGATGTCTAGTGATTCAGCCGTATGATTCAAGTACATTGGATATACCCGTCCATGGAGACCTTGACGAGGCTGGTTTCCAATCAAAATTTGGCCCAAATCTCACTTAAAAAAAAAAAAAAAGGTATCTGCACTTCTAATCGTGAAGTGTCTGGAATTTTCAATCAAAATCTTCTTTTAAAAGTTAAGGTATCTACCCAATCAACTAATTTGACCGCAAAAGTCAAATCAAAAGGTTTCGGACACCGTAAAACTCAAGTCAATCAAATCAATGCAGAAAATATCATAATATGTCGTCACGGTTAATCTTCCAGCCCAATTCTCGAAATCTACAACCTCGACATATTTAAGAACACCTAAGCCACAAGCTTTTGTAGGCACAATAATCAGATCAACTGAATGTGGAGTGAAAAACTCAAACTAGGTAAAATATTAATAAAGCATTATTTTTTCAAATGTAAAAAAATATTACATGATGACGCTTTAGGGCACATGCCCAAGTGCTGGCAGAGCCACGTCTCAAACCTTGACTTTGCAACAAAGGATCCTTGGCGCAAAGTTAAGCTAAGGGTGGCCTACCGTTCTGAAGTGGTAGTCCAATGGTCTAATCAACTAGCTGTCACGACCTTTTAAAATGCGACCACCAAGGGAAAGCTAATAAATTACTAAATAAATACATAACACGAACTCTATCAAACTCATATCAATCACAACTTTGAAGTTTTAATTTAATCATGCATTTTAATTCAATTAGAAGTCTCTAGTATTCTATTTACAGATTAATTGGAGATCCAAGCAAAATGCGAGAGAACATTTTACTTTTGTGAATAAGAGATTTCATGGATAAGGGAACTTCATTGCACTAAATAACGAATTAAAATGGGAAATTGCTTGAATCTATACGATGACCTAAATCAAACTAGAAAATAATGTATATTAATTCCTAGTCTAAATTACATGATTTCCATTGCACCTAAGATATTTATTTCTAAAATTAGAAAATATATACGGTGCAATTTAAGTTAAATGCAATGCAATCTTTTTGCATTTTTTATGTGATGTAAAGTTCTACATGATTAATGTTAACAACCATATATGGCCTTGCTCGACACAAAACTTGCTTGTAAATCACTGTTCATATTCTCCTTGCTTTTTGTTTATTCGGACCAGTCTTCTACCCACGCACACAAGCCCTTTTCTTCACTCACTTTAAAAAAAAAATAAAATGCAAGCCCATAAAACAAAGAGGAGAAAATTTTCTCTTCCTTCACAACTGTTCCACCCAGGGAGCTATGAAACAGAATGGGCTGGGTTGGATCAGCCCATCATGGTCGGCCCAACTCAATCCATAAAACTTATCATTTCCCACTCTCATATTATATGTTGGATGGAATTTCATATCCCATATACATATTTATCCATCATTTGCAAGTACTTTCCCAATGGATCAATTCACACAAGCATATTGGTCATACAATCGATGAGTGCACCTGCATTCAGCTTATTATGCACTGGTTAGTCATAGTATACGATTTTGTTATATCCTAAAAGTAATTTATTGCATTGGTTCAACACCTTTAATCTCACTTTAAAAACGTGCTTGATTCAATCATGTACCAATTAACCGGCGTATATATGTACCAATGTAAACATAAATTGGTCTTCCTTTTCTACTCAAATCTCTCCATTTGAACTTAGCTTGTTTCCTAACATCTCCTAGAGGCCACATCATTTTTTACTAGAGAAAACATGCTTCGGTAGCAATCACTAGATCACGATCAGGAAATTTAGCCAAAAATTTTGAGGGTATTATATCGGTGCATTTGAGACATTGCATCTAGACAAAATGACTTTGCCTCCGGTGAGTTTTACTTAATGCAAATATATTTTGGTAATACACTTTAAAAAGCAACTTTGGCCTCATGAAGCCCGCCACCCCAACTTCCTCTTGTCCCTCGCCGCCACCCTGTCATGTCCTCAACTCCCCTCTCACGCAACCCTTAGCGATTCTTATCACGCAGTCCTCGACAACCCTCATGTGATCCTCGGCCCAAGGTGAGATGGATTTCACCTCGGCAAAGCTTGCCATCATCGAGCAAACCTTGACAAAGCTTGCCAACGTCACGCAACCCTCGACAAGCTAGATATGGTGGCATAATCATCTCTATTTGAGAGAGGCGATGAGCAATGTGTCTAGAGTAACCGCAAGGGTAAAACAAGAACATAAAAACATTAGTGAGGATAAGAACGGAAAAAAGCAATTCACTAAATCCTCAAAGTAACACTTACAGAATGCTAACAACCCAAAACTATTCCCAAGTAATCATGACTTTTGAGCATTTTCAAAACTCAACTTCGCACTAAAGGCCTCTGAGATTGTGTTACCAAACATTGAAACTTTGTCTCTAAGGGTCTCCAGAGATCCAAATCCCTTTGAAAATCCTACACTAAACGTAGCTTTTCTATAGCCTTCAAGATTTCACACAGTGGAGTGTACACATTAATTTCAATTATTACAATTTTCTCTCCCACTATTCAATTGGTCGACATATGGGGTATGAATCACGTGCACTAGTAATTCATTCTATCCTTGGGGCGTAAGTTAGTGTTAGTGTTAGTTGTAATGCATATATAAACACTGCGAAAACCTCAGCTAGTCATCATCATTTGACAAACCCAAATTCTAATAGAGAGACATTTTCAATTGTTGTTCCTTAAAATTTATATCACATCCATTCACCTCATCTCATTCTTATATCTAAGTGTCTCATAATTATTGTTAAGCATGATGTCTCCCTATGATCTTTTTGAGCTCTCGAGTCTCATCTCTATGCATGCCACCACTAGTTCTAAAGGAAAATAACCGTGCGAGAAAGCAAATCTAAAACTAGTTGACATTTCTATTATTCACATTTTATATATCTACGCATATCAGCATTCACTTCATATATAAACATAGTTCATCTTAAGAACATTAAGCACATTCAAAATAGAAGCGAACTCATGTCTTTCATTTACTCCAAAAGAGTATATTATGTACCACAATGTAAAATAGAACAACATTCACAATTTATGCAGTCCCAATGCATTCATGTGCCTATCTTGCACTTCTATTTGGAAGAGGCTTTGTCACATGATCTGCTACTCGTAGATAAGTAGGGATAGTTTAATCAAAATCCATGGATGTTGTTTGATAAGCTACCTTTCCTATTTGTTGGAGATAATTATTGTTAAGCATGATGTCTCCCTATGATCTTTTTGAGCTCTCGAGTCTCATATCTATGCATGCCACCACTAGTTCTAAGGGAAAATATCTGTGCGAGAAAGCAAATCTAAAACCAGTCTGACATTTCTATTATTCACATTTTATATGTCTACTCGTATCAGCATTCACTTCATAGATGAATACAATTCATCTTAAGAGCACTAAGCACATTCAAAATAGAAGCGAACTAATGTCTTTCATTTACACCAAAAGAGTATATTATGTATCACAACTTAAAATAGAACAACATTCCCATTCTACACAGTCCCGGTGCATTCACGTGCCTATCTTGCACTTAGAGAATATTATGTATCACAACTTAAAATAGAACAACATTCCCATTCTACATAGTCCCAGTGCATTCATGTGCCTATCTTGCACTTCTATTTGGAAGAGACTTTGTGACATGATTTGCAACTCGTAGATAAGTAGGAATAGTTTAATCAAAACCCATGGATGTTGTTTGATAAGCTACCTTTCCTATTTGTTAGAGATAATTATAATAAGGTCGTTAGGACTTATTGGAAAAGAAATGACAAGAAACAACATTAGCTTCAAAAACACACTTGGGTGTGCAATGCACCTGGTACACTTCAAGATTAACTAGCTCTCATACCAAGTTAGAAATAATGCGGAAGAGAGAATTGCGAGATTTCAATATATTTCAATGTATTGAAAAGAATACATTGAATGCCTATTTATAAGTTTAGATAGTGAATATCAAAGGAAATCAACATAGGTATGCATAATCAAAATATATATTGAAATAAGAGGAAATATCCTAAATATCTCTAAGAGATATTTAAATATCCTAATACTGCTAACACTATTAATGTTTTGATTAGTTGAAGATATAATAAATTATCATAAAACATTAATTTGATGCCCTTATATAAAGAATTGGATTTTTAAGAAGAAAAAAGGGTGGAGGATAGGTTTGGACATTTAGCTTATCTTAAAACATTTTTGAGGGGTTACATTTTGTCTGTTTAACGAGTTGGGGATTTTTTTTTTTTTTTTTTTTTAAGGTGAAGTTTGCATCTTAGACTTCAACTTTCACAACTCATAGTCATAACCACACCAATCTTCACTTCGAATCAACATTTTTTTAATTGCCAGCTGTTATACTTTAGCTAGTACGTCCATGATGGGGTGCGATTGGACCGCACTGTTTGGACCTGATATGCTACGATGGAAAGATACCCTTTTGAAAGGGTATGAAGGGTGTCGTATATAAGTCCTTTTGTAGACAACCGTTGGAAGTGTTGGCAGAACATATGCCCCAAATTTCTCTCCCTCTCCATCAAAGAAGAAAAAGGCATTCTATTTCAGTTTTACAAGAATGATCGGCATTTACACTGTGGAAATCAAATGTTTTCCTTGCGATTGTATTCAGACCAAGGTGAAGTAATTTTGTTCGTGATTCAACCACAATTCAGCGTTCGTTCCGGGGTTAATTGTTGTTTGCGCATCGGATAAAGGTAAGTCGTCTTCCGCCAACTTGAATTCCATCATTGGTATCAGAGCTCGATCGTAATTTCTGCCTTGTTTTTTCATCGAATTTTCTCGTTTACCGCTTGATATTGAGATCAAGAATATGATATCTACACTGTTTGGATGTTTATTAATCAAAATTGCTATCTGAATTATCGAAAATGAACCAAAGCGAACAACAAGTTCGGGATTGGGTACACCCGTATGGTTTTGGCCATTTTTTGAAATATTTTTTCAGCCAAAATCAACTTTTGAATATACGGGGTGAAGGTACTAGTCGAGACGAGTCCAACGATGAGTAGATCACCATCGGAGGACGTCAGACGCGCCCACACGCATGGCCAGAAGCCGCTGCGCGAGGGCCTCACACGCCTGATGTGTTGGGGATGCCAGTGCATGCGCAACACGTGCTGGTCGGCGAACCGACACATGTGCGTCACGCGCGTGTCACGCGAAGCAACGCGACGCATGTTGACATCACGAATGACGTCATCCATGATGTCATCCAACGGTCAGTAACCGCTGGGATGACGTCATCGATGACGTCAGCGCCAGCAGCAGTTGGCCGACCGATCACCGGCTGGCGACCCGACTCGACCCGACTCGACCTGTTGACCGTTGACCGATCAACGGTTGGACTGGTTGGACTGATTGAACCGACCAGGAGCCCTTAGGCTCGCTAGCGCGTGCGCCACACGCACTGCGCACTCAGGCGGCGTGTGTGGGCGCGTGCATGCTCTAATTGGAGCGTGGTCAAAGGCGTTGGGTTTGTATGGATGTGCTCTACACTGTGGTATAATTATTTTTTATTTTTGAATTTTTTAAAGGTATGAAAATGTGTAGGGAACCCTAAGTACACATATTTTTAGGGGTTTAATGCATAATTTATTCTTTGTTAGCTTGTATATTCTTATGATTTAGGAAATATAGTAGCTAGCCTATATAGAAGTGATGTCATATATGCTGTGTAGAGCTTAGTTTGATGATAGCATGTATATAGTTTAATATACTTGCAATTTTCTAGTTTTAAGAAAATTCGAACAATGGTAGGAAATCATTGTTTTTCCGTTAGATCTTGAATTGCGAATTTGATTGTAGTTGCAGCATGATTATTTTTTGTACGTTGGTTCACATCATGGTATGTTTTTGTGTTAATGGAAAAATGTAGAAATTACATGAAGTCATGTAATTATTTTTTTTAGTGGGAGTTCGTAGGTTGGTAGAATTCAAAGGAGTTCTCACCTAGAACTTAAAATTTGCGCAAATTAAACTAATTAATGATAATAGAACAATCATACATAGAAGTTGATTGGGAACATAGTGAACTTTTATTTCTGTGTCTTTTGTTGAATTATCATTAATTTAGTTTGTCTTTGCTGCAAATTAAATATGTGTGTTACTCTGAAAAATGTGTTAGTATTGATTTTGCGTCTATTATGTTAATGTGTTATAACAATTGATTATGGCTTTGGCATCCAAGACCATTGTGACTGACCTCAATAAGGGTGAGAAGCTGAACAGTGACAATTATGATATTTGGTACCGAAAGGTTTAGTACATTCTTAAGGAGTAAGAAGTTCTGGAAACCCTCAACCACACCATGGATGAACCTGAGCATGGAACTTCAGCTCAACACAGGAGAGATCTAGAAGCTTATCAAGTTTGGAAAAAGAAGAATAGCATTGCTCGCATCACGTTGCTGAACTGTATGCAAGATGATCTCATGTGTGAGTTTGAAAGTTATGATAAAGCTCAAACAATGTGGGTTGCCTTGAAAGATAAGTTTGTGGGTACATCTGCCACTAAGTTGAGGAGACTCACCATCAAGTTTGACACATACCGAAAGCACCCAAATATAACGATGAGGCAGCATCTTCGGGAGATGTCAAATATGATTCGTGAGCTGAAGTCAGCAGGTCACTCCCTTACTGATGAACAGCAGGTTCAGACTGTTATAAGGTCTCTTCCTGACAATTGGGAGCATATGAAGATCAATATGACCCATAATGAGAATATTGTCACTTTTGATGATATAGCGCGTCATTTGGAATTAAAGGATGAGCGCCTAGAGGCGCGAGATCCTCTATTCATGCTTATGTTGCTGAATCGAGTTCACGTAAAGCTTCGAGCTTCAAGCGCAAAAGGAATTCTCAATTCAACAACAAAGGGAAGAAGACTGATCAGGCACCTAAAAGGGCTAAGACCTTCCAATGCAAGAAGCGTGGTGGGAAGAAGGACAAGGCCAAGATGAAGTGCTACAATTGTGGCAAGATGGGTCACTTTGCTCGTGAATGCACTGAGCCGAAAGAGGTACCCTATTACTCCATTAATTTAAGTAATGCTTTTGTTTATAGTACTGTAATGCTTGCTGAATCTCATCCAATGTGAACTGTAGACTCAGGAGCAACAGACCACGTAGCTAGAGACCGAGAAGCATTTGTGGAGTATCGTCGGATACTGCCTGGAAGAAGATGGATATATGTTGGGAATAACTCAAGAGTTGAAGTGAAGGGTATCGACATATGTAAATTAATTTTATGTGGTGGTCGAAGCCTATTCCTACATGATGTCCTCTATGCTCCGGATATTCGACGAAACTTGGTCTCCGTAGTTGTTCTTCTTAGCCTAGGTTATGTTTTAAATTTTCATGGTGATTGTGTTGACATTTTGTATGAAACAATTTATTATGGTTCAGGTCATGTATCGAATGGTTTTAGTGCAAGAAGTAGTATGGCTAAAACATTTCTTGGAAAATTTAGCCACTGTCATTGAGGTTCCAAGACAGGTGACAGTTTATTGCGATAGTCAAGTAGCCATTGCCTATGTGAAAGATCCCAAGTATCATGGAAGGACGAAGCACATTGACATAAAGAACAACTTCATCAGAGATATTATAGTGCAGAAAGAAGTGATCCTACAATACATTTCAATCAATAGAATAGTTGCTGATCCATTTATGAAGGCTATTCTTAGAGACATATTCTTGACTCACAGGATGTCACTAGGATTGTGTAGAATGTGATATGTGTTATTATAGAGGATCGTTGTTTTATGTATATGTGGACATGCGTATTGTACTTGTTTGTCTATTAGTGACTTTGATGTTTTATTAATAAATACAAATCCATTATGAGACTAGCACAAGTACACATATATTATTGGAAAGTATGTCAACAGGCAATGATTGGCTCACTCACACGAGCAATCGCTCTAAGTGCTATAGTTAGCACGTTGAGATGAGACGTTATGTACAAATAAATGCTAAAGAGCAAGTTTGGTACATAAAATATGTCGCCTTGATTAGAGTCAAGATGAGGTCTGTGATTTGTTTATAATAAGACCGAACATGATAGTCCCACAATTATGTATGCCTATAAGATGCCAGATGCGAGTACTTAATTGAGCGCTATGGAAAGCGAACTGATATAGCACATGAGCTAAACATGAGTATGTGATAAGCATGTGACTATGTTTAGGTTAAGATCCGTATAGTTGATATATTTAAGAAATGACATACGTTCTTATAGAAAGAGAAATCCACTATAGCATGTAATTCATACTACATGTGCATTGTACGACTAACAAGGGAAGGTGAGTAAAATTATCCTTATTTAGTCATCGTGTGAGCCCTTGAGGTAATTTATAATTTACCTCAATTTGTGCCCTATGTTACTTTTGACTATATTCTCAAAGTGAAAAATCAATGTTGCTACTTTAGCATGTTACCGGCGGTCATGAATAGATATGGCTTTATGGGACGTGTCTAGGAAAGTAGTTGTTCTGAAATGGAGAGAGACATGAGTGCGAAGGAAGATTATTATTGTTTTACATCTATCATATGTATTTACTAGTCGACCAATTATATCTTCCTTATGTGGTTACGAATATAATTGTAAATACATGGTGTTTTGAGAATAATCAAGTATAGGCTTTAAGGGATAGGTATACTTGAATTGATGTAACAAAATATGTCTAGGGCACTGTGAGATATCAATTGTTTATTTCTTTTTCGGGGTTGTAGCCATTATGTCATCCTTAATAGATGCATAATTTGAGCTCCCAAGTGCAGGTATACTCATTGGTCGCACGGCTTACTTGCCAATATGAATTGTTTTGTAAAGTTGATGAATGTTGAATGCCTTATATTATTGATAGAGCGCTATCAAGCCCATCATGTCTGAGTGGGAGATGTTATACTTTAGCTAGTATGTCCATGATGGGATGCGATTGGACCGCACTGTTTGGACCTGATATGTTACGATGGAAAAGTACCATTTTGAAAGGGTATGAAGGGTGTCGTATATAAGTCCTTTTGTAGACAACCGTTGGAGGTGTTGGCAGAACATACGCAACAAATTTCTCTCCCTCTCCATCAAAGAAGAAGAAGGCACTATTTCAGTTTTACAAGAATGATCGGCATTTATGCTGTGAAAATCGAATGCTTTCCTTGTAATTGTATTCAGACCAAGGTGAAGTAATTTTGTTCGTGATTCATCCGTAATTCAATGTTCGTTCCGGGGTTAATTGTTGTTTGCGCATTGGATAAAGGTAAGTCGTTTTCCGCTGACTTAAAATCCAACACCAGCAAAAATAGGACGGCATTCAATTCCATGACAGAATCACGATGAAATGTGAGAATAATAAGGTCTGCTTTTTCTTCTTCTTTTTTCATCATTTTCTCCACCTTGATGCAATAATTTGGACACGTATCTTACGAAGATATACTTTATATGATAGCATTTCCAAATCTAATATTTGTTCGGAGGACAATAATTTTTCAACTAAAGTTGTTTTCCTGAAAATTGGGTCTCATACCCAAGTTCGTAATTGAGTTCGCGTACAAGTTAAACCCTTTCAATTTCTTTTTATGGATAAATAGTCTTTACAAAAGAAAAATTAAACTAAAATGGACGTCAATGGTAGATGCTACACAAATTGTGATCAAGTTTCCCAATTTATTGTACTACGAAAACAGATACTCTTGTCCTCTACGGAAACCGAAATCAAAAGCTGTATTTATGCTAGTACTTTAACCCTGCTTGTCAAATTATATTTTGGAACTTTATTAAGTCCATTGTAAGTAAACTTGATCGGCGAGCAGGTAGCGTTAAGCAGGCTTGGTTGGATTTTTTATACTCACTAGGTGGGCATGACAAAATATACAGGCTCGACCAGTGAGCAGAAGGGTGCGTAGGGCCTTGACCGCCGGCCGGGCCCTATATTTATTAACATACAATTATGTTTTATTAATAATTCAATCTTGATATTTAAAGTTTATAAATATAAACACGACAAAAATAAGCTCAAATTTTTAATGTAGAGAAATATTATAAAACACATAAGTAAAGTGATAAAATAAAAAAATAACTAAAAATTAATTTATTCATTTTTTTCATTTATCTCGTATTCCTTTTTGAAATTTCAAATAATAAAAAATAAGAAAAAGGTGGCTGGATGGGCGGGCCCAGCTAGCTCATATTTCCGATTGGGCACTTGCCCAGATTCACAAGTTTGGGCGTTAATAGAGCTCCTAATTGTTTGGGCCAGACGTGGACTCAGCCCAAGCCGGTCAAATAGCAGTTTACCACCAGTGTGAAAATTAATTTGCACATGGATGGTTGATTTGTGCAAGAAGAATTTTGTTACGAAAATAAAGAGAAGATAGAGAATACACTCTTTGTGCAAAAGAAATTTTAAAGAAGCAGCCTCATCTAACCTTGCTTTAAGGAATATAACCGAACACTCTTTCAAATTAATGTTGTATGCGGCTGTTTGTGTAGAATTTGCTTTAAATTGATTGTATACATAACTACTAGCAAATAGCAAGTGCAAGAAAGCCCAAGAAAGAAGAATGAAGACCCATCGTCACTCTCTTTATTCTCATAAACAAATTCTGATTTATTCACCATACAAACTTAAAATCCTCTGAACTAATGAAGTGTCCACTGTGAAGGATCAGCAGATCTTATTTGTTTGGCACTTCACTTTCTTTTTACTGGGGAAGAACCGGAATGCTCTGTTCATTTCTGAAGAAATTACCAGGATCGACTTTGGTCTTTATCTCCACCAACCTGTTGAAATTGCCCTTGAAGTACTTGACCCCATACACTCTCCCTTCCTCATAGCTCTCGTCTCCATTGTGGTTAATTCCCAAATCAAGGTCCCTATAATTCAAGAACGCTTCTCTCGGGTTCTTTGACACGAAGGGCGTCATGTAACGATAGAGCTTCCTCGTCAGCTCGATGTAGTGTCGTGCCGCTTCGTCCCCCTCCTCATCCCAATTTGTCGCATACTGTACCTTCCATAGGTTCCCGGCCCTATGTGGAAATGGGGTGTCGGTCGCCGGAATCTCGCCCATCTTGCCTCCATAAGGGTTGAAGGTCAACATCGGCCTTTCGAGCTCGATCATCCTCCTCCAAATGAGCTCCAATCCGTCCTTCGGTATGATTTGCTTCACGTAGTCGGACTTTCTCTTCAAATGTGTCAAGACTTGTGGTGTGCGCGAAAGCAAAGCATCGACTGGAGTCCCGATCGGGAAATTGGTCCAGAAAAGCGTGGACTCGACCCAACTCATTTCGATGCAATCTGAGCTCCGCAAGGCTAGCTCGGGAAAACTATTGCTCATCAAGGAAAGAAGCCTTTGAGCATCTCCAAGGAAAAGCGCGATAAACGTGGCTCTTATTGTTTTCTCTCCGGCCTTTGTTCCATTGACCACGTCCATTGTCAGTCTTATGAAGAGATCCTCATGCAGTTGGGGCGCCACTTGTTCCCACTTGTACACGACCTCGGTCGCGTTTTGCTCCCACGTCCTAGGGACACTGAAGACGGTCACTGTCTGGGGGACTCGGACAAGGTTGATCTTGTAAGCGAGGACGACGCCAAAGCTCGCACCACCTCCACCTTTTATAGCCCAAAAGAGGTCTTCTCCCATGGATTCCCTATCCAGTATTTCCCCATTGACGTTGATTATGCACGCATCAACTATGTTGTCGACGGAGAGCCCGTACTTCCTCATCATGTTGCCATAGCCGCCACCACTGAAGTGGCCACCGACACCCACCGTGGGGCAAACCCCGGCTGGAAAGCCATGGACCTTGCTCTTTGCAGCTATCCCATAGTAGACCTCACCGAGGGTGGCCCCTGCCTGGACCCATGCCGTCTCAGCCTCAATGTCGACATCGACAGAACGGAGATTGAACATGTCAAGGATGAAGAAAGGCGAGGAGATGGAGACATAGGATATGCCCTCGTAGTCGTGGCCTCCACTTCGGATCTTCATCTGGACCGAGAGCTTCTGGGCGCAAACGATGGCGGCTTGCACATGGGATTCATGGAGTGCGGTGAGGATGAGAGTGGGTTTTGGTGTGTCGGAGTTGTTGAAGCGCAGGTTTCGTATGTAAGATTGAAGAACGTTTGAGTAAGAAGATTTGTTGGGTGTGTATATGGCTGAGGTTATTGGGTGCGAAGGTTGGGAATGGTTTATGAGGCATTGGGTTAGGCTTTCGTTTGCAAAGGCTTTAGAAGGTGAAGAAAATGAACCTATGAACAACACTACGAGGAAGAAGAGGTAGAGTGTCTTGGAGTTTGGAAATGAAGTTCCCATTTTAGGGTTTGGTTCCAATGTGTTTGCTGGGTGAGATATTGAGTTGTGCATGTTGGTCTTTTATAGGAAATGGGGCCGGATAAGATTTTAGAAAAAAAAGAGAAAGTCAATGATAATCGAAATGAGAAGATCTCACAAGCCACCTCCAATCTTGACCGGAAAATTCCCAAGTACAAATATTGAAAAAAAAAAAAAAAAAAAACAACCAACTTGGGGCATGGGGACGTCAAAAAGGGAATCCTATAACCCATGTACGACAATTCTAACAGCTAGCCGATGTCGCCTCTTCCCATTCGGGTGTCTCTACTGATTTTAGTGCTCTGAAAAAGAAGTGGTTTGATTCAACGTCGACATCAAATCAAATATAAGGTTGTTTAGCTCTTTGTCTAAGGACGATCTCCTAATTGCTAGTACGAAGGGTTCGTTCGTTTTACGGAAAATAATTTCGGGAAAACGTTTTCCAGATTTTCCGGCGTTTGTTTCACGGAAAATGAATTCCTTGAGGAAAATGTTTTTCATCAAAGAAAAAAAGTCTTCTAAGGTAGGGGAAAATGTTTTCCACTTTTGAAAAGTAGAAAATATTTTCCTCACTGATCTCTCTTATCTTACACCTCTATAAATCCCGACTTCCTCCTCCCCTTTATTTTTCTTCTTTTCTTTTTTTCATTCGAATTTTCTTTTTCTTTTTTAATTCGAATTATTTTTAATTTCCTTTTTCTTTCCTTTTTTATTTTTTTTATTTTTGTTTCTCATCTTCTTTTTTTGGCTAGTCGTCGGACCAAGTGAACCTCAAGCTCGTCGATTTCAAACTTGCACTCGTCGATCCGGGCGAGCCTCGAGTTTGATGCTTGTGCTCATCAATCTAGGGAGCGGAAAATATTTTCCTTACCGAACACCAGAAAATATTTTTCGAAACATTTTCAGGTTTTAGTCGAACACCAGAAAATATTGTCATTTTCCTGAAAAATGATTTCTGGGAAAATATTTTTCGGAAATGGCTCATTTTCCGCGAAATGAACGGGCCTTTAAAATAAATAAGAGGGGACATTCTTAGTTAACGATTCCAGTGATCTCAATAATGGAGAAGACTGGCTTTTCTTAATTCGTTTCAGTTACTTTATAAATATACTTGCGCATGGACATGCACTTCTGGGGCTCTTATCCTTACAATTTCGAGGTCAAAATGTGAAAATGTCAACTTACGAAAAGTAAGAGGGTCAACGTTCTTTGTTGATGACTATTGTGATCTCGTTCGTGGAGAAACAGGCTTTGCTTAATTCAATTTCAGTTATTAAATAAGAACTCGCGCGATGACATGCGCTTCTGGAGCTCTTATCCTTACAACTTTTGAGGTCAAAACCTTGAAGGTATATTTCGCACCAGCATTCAAAACTTGCATTCGATATTCGCTCATCTCTGACTTTCGCTTAGTTTTATATGAGTTTCAACGCTCTGTCGAGGATCAGCTCCCTATCGTATCCCAATTCATTTTGTCGAAGTGTCTTAAGTGACGTAATACATAAATAAATATTTATTTGGAAATTCTCGGAGTATTTTTGGTAAGATAGCCTATAGGAACTACGACCAAACGAATTTGGATATGATAAGATACAATAGATAATCGATCTCTAGAGAGTTCATAGATGGGCCGTGATTTATTCCGCGATGCGGTTCTTCTTCATCTTTTTCCTGTTATTCATAAAACATTGTGGCTTGGTTCATAGTTCCTTCTTAAACATGATAAGTATGCTCCCATTATTTTGTAAATCAATCATAAGATCACGTGATAAATCAATAACTGTGGGGATTTTTATCTCATTCACCACGGTGATTAACCAATTTTTACATTGATCACATTTGAAGGGGGTGTACCACATCCATAATATGGCGGCAACAAGCAGTGTAGAGCACTTCCTGTTTTAGGATTATTACTCGAAGTCGGAACTTGGAAAAAGTAGGGACTAAAGAGACATATAGGAGCAACTTTTTCTTTAAACTACTTATACTTTATCTCCTCAAATGTAATTCGTCTCATACTTTTTTTCTTAATAATCCATATGCGCGAATACTGAATCTCATAAAATACCCTGCAAGCCCTATGAATTGGTTAAATTTAGATTGTGGCCTATGCAAGTAGCTATGCTAGTGAGCTATTTGTGTTAAGATGTGATTCATACTCCCCATCGACATGATAGCATAGGAGTCCTGCTCCCCAATAAGCAAGGAGGGGTTCGAGAGATGCCCAAGTGAGGGTTGTAGGGTACAACATCTTTGTGATACTAGAGGACTTTTATAATTTGAGCCTATACTTTACTGGTAGTTTTAACTTAGGTCAATGAATAATTACTGGATAATATATACACATATTCTCTTTTTCTTATAATAAATGGATGTAACAGGGAAGTGTAATGTGATAATTATAGTGAAATTTTCAACTGGACGTAACTCTAATTTAAGGGTAAATCAAAATAAAATCATGCGTCTCAAATTCTTTTTCTTGCTTTTACTCTTTAATTTCTCTATGATTGTGCGGCAAGTCCTAATAGTTTTCACACATTGGATCAAATTTGAATATGCAATCGAATTCTCCTAACACTTCAATCAATTACGTCAATCTAAAGGATTGCTCATCTCATATTATCCTTGAAGTTCTGGTTTCTGTTTCTCATATAACCTCGATTCCCAACGGCCAAACCACTGTGGGAGGAACAATTGTAGATGTCCTAAAGATATATCTTATTCCTTGAAGTATAGGCTTAACAGCTTCGCAAGAGTACTTATTAATCTTTATCTCCGAGTCGTGTTTACAAGCCTCCGTTAGGTAATAATAAAATGATGAGGGGATTAATTTTTTCTTATCATCTAGCGAAAAACAATTGTGGATACTTTCTTATCATATACTAAGCAACCGCTAGAATTTAACGCAGCATCTCTACTACATCTCAGCTCAGCTCAGGCAGCAAGAAATTTGCAGTACCCATCGAAAATCGACATTGATAATTGAAAAAGAAAAAGAAAAAGAAAAAGATGTATTTTAGTGGGGCCGGCTATTGTGGACAAGACACTGATGTCCTTTCTCCTTAGATCAGAAGGTACAGACATTATCTGATCTCCCTTTTAATTCATCCCCAACAAAGAACATCTAGATGGATGCCGCTTTGTGACAAGTTCCTGGAGTTTTCGCCCCCACCTTGTTCAAATTTGGAGTTTCAAATAACTTCTATCATCCTTTTCTTTTGTCGGTCGTGTGAATATTATGATAAGCTCTATCGTCTTTTGTCTATTGAAGTCCCTGAATTCAACGATAACATCTGGGGGTCCATGGTTGGAAAGAGGGGAATAAAGTCTTGTGAAAATCCCAGTCCATGTCCATGACTGGCCTCAACAACACTTCATCATATACTAAAAGGAATAATTTGAGATCTTTGTGTTCCTTTGGGCGTAAAAGGGAAAAAGAAGATCTTTGTGATCCAACTTCACAAGCACGATCAACAGTCCTTCCTTTTCTATTATTAGCCACCATACATTCCTTCCTCAAAGTGATAAACGAAACGACAGGATTATATTAGGAGCCAAGAGGGCTATAGCTTTCAAGTACAATTTTTTTCCTAACAAATCTATTAATGATTATGAAGAGCGATGGGAAATTAAAGAGAGACATAGAAAAGAAGTAAACTTACATGAGAGGCAACAAAATAGGTGATCATTTTGAGAGCAATTACCCGCCAAACAATGCCAATGATGTAGCTGGACAAGTTTTGATGCTGGGAAGGCAAACAAAGTGATAGGTCTTGGTGTTATTTGTTGAGATGTAAGTGTAAGTTACCTTAGACAAAGTTCCATCTTGGAAGATTTGTGGTATGAAGTAGTTAATATATCGTAGTTGACCCAAATTCATTGACATAAGCTTTTTGAGTGAATGCACGTTCAACTAAATATATTAACGGGATTGGACTTGAGTTCCCTTTTGGCGATCTCTCCATGAATATGTTAAAATTTTGGTGTGCCAATGGTTGATTTGTGACCAATGCCGTTTTTCTAGCAACTTGATGATGTGGTCTAGAGCCTTCGTGGTTCAATTCGAAGAAAGAGATTAGGGATGAAGGTAGGCGTTGTTATTGTTGTTACTGTCAACATGTGCAACAAAGTGGAGATTCAATCGAAATATGTTAAGTTGAGACATGTAGGTGCAAAAGGACATGTGAATTAATGAATAGTAGACCTAACATTGACCTTGCACATGATGAGGAGATTGTTGACATGCACTTATGTGTTATGTTAGAAAAAATCTCACGTCGAAGAACTAATTGGTTTAAAGTATATAATATATCATAGTTGATCCATAACTTATTAATTTAATTTTTTGAGTGAAAGTGAGTCTAATTTGATATGTTGATGGGCTCGGACCTTGGGCTCCCCCTCTTGGTGATCTCCCGAATGAACTTTTTTGGATTTCTGCTATGTGCTCTAAAGATTATTCGTCTCCTATTATTTTTTATGTTCTAGTTTCCATTTCTTATTTGATATCACTTCTCAGCGATCCATCCACTTTGAAACAATCCCATGCTTGGTAAATATGGCTTGTCTTTAGTGCATTTTTTAGACATCAACCTAGAGATCCATATTCCATGCCAATCTGAACAAATCTCATACCAAAAAGGAGACAGAGGAATGAGGACACAGAGAACCAACAACTAAGATCGGTTTGAGTGAATAGTAATCTGTTAAGTGTTTCACATGGACCAGTGTATTGCTTCTTTCTCCGTTGACCCGTATGAATTGGCAAATCATTCCAATTATATGGTGGATTGCACTAAAACTGAATCTAGATAGTTTGATCTGGAAATGCATGCATCATTCATTACGATATCAATTCAATTTTTTATGTGTACCAAGTCAGTTGAATAATTTTTGTACGGATGACATTCCGTGTTTTTTTGTTGTTTTGTTTTCTTTTATTGTCCTTCCCGAAAGTACCTCTTATTAGGTACAGTTGAATAATTTTGTATGATTGCTGTCTTTTTGCCCAGTTTCCGATTGCCAGTGTCCATGAATTTAAAAAGGAGATGAAACGTGATATTTCTATGATCAATGGTGGGGATTTGAGGTGGTACCTTTCGTAGACAATACGTGTGTTTACTATACAGCTTTAAAATGTCCTATCTAGGGTCTCTTATATGCACAAATTAATGATAATAAAAAATTAATGTCTTATGCACACATGTTAATCTTTCGAACGCAAGACGACCAGGAACGGGTCAACTCAGTTTGTACCCAAAATCATGGAAGCTACATTGCACCATGTGCTGATACCCGAAGAAGGCAGGAACACCCTCAGCTTCGGGTGGAATTTAGCCCAACCCAAACTCGAACCCTAGACTGATCTCCTCTCCGTCTCCCCATGACCTCTCTGCTTCGCCTCAGCCACAGGCGCGTCTTCGTTACCTTCGCCCGGCACCTCTGTTGCTATGCGTTAACCGCATCCCGGCCCACTTGGAAACTGCCAAAAGCCATTTTTATTTTTCTCACATAAATATAACTTTAACTTTTGGTCGAGTTCTAACCACCCACTCGTATCTTAAGCTTTCTTGACCAGAAAATCATGATTCCTTCCCCATCGATATTAGACGAACATGGTTTAAAATCGTGATATCTAGTGATCTAGCTATTTGATTCAAGTAAATTGGGTATCGTTGGAAGAATATCATAAAGAGCAACCCAATTATACCCTTCCACGGAGCCCTTGATGAGGCTAGCTTCCGGTCAAAATTTGTCTCGAATCTCAGTAGAAAAAATTAGGTATTTGCACTTCTAATCGTAAAGTGCCTAGAATTTTCATTCAAAATCTCCTTTTAAAAATTTAGAGATCTACCTAATCAACTAATTTGATCTTAAAATTCAAATCATAGGTTTTTGACACTACGAAAGTCATGTTAATTGAATTAACGAAGAAAAATATCATAATATGTCGCCATAGTCAAATGTTCGGCTCAATTCTTGAAATCTACGGTCCCAACATTTTCTAGAACATATAGGCCATGAGTGTCTACTAGATAAATGGAATGTCGAATTGATAATTTAAGCTAGATACAAAAGTAAAAAAATTATTTTTTTGAAAATTTAAAAAACTTACATGTTGCGCTTTAGCACTGGCAGAGCCACGTAGTGCCCTCTTAGACTTTGGCAATGCGCCCAATGGTTGGCTGCCACCTAGTAAGTTCTGGCGTCAACAGGGTGCTGCGACCTTCGTAAGGGTCTATTTGGTAACGAGTTAATTTTTGGCTATTTCTATTCTTTTATTTCTAAAAAAAAAAAAAAAGAATAGAAATCTATTTAGTAACATCAACTAGTTTTATTTATTTTGGAGAATAGATTTGTTCTCGAAAGTAGATTTGGAACAGAATAAAAACATAGAAAAAAGTTACTTTTTTGTTCCCGGAGACAATTCTAAATCAAGTCATTTTATTCTCTTCTTCTTGCTTTTCTTATTCTTCCTCCTCTAGTTGGTCATCTGACTTGGCGAGGGTCGATGACTGGCCAGAAATGAACCTCATTGCCCTTGAGGAGGCTTGACCTTGTGATGGCTAGGCAAGGTCAAGCCTCGTAGGTGACTGGGCGAGGCCCAGCTTGCCTAGCCACGGAGAAGCTTCCCCAAGGCTAGTAAGGTCATTGGCTCTTGTCTAGTTGGTCGCTAGCCATAGCTGATGCCAATGACCGGTTATAGGAGGAAAAACAAAGATAAGGAAAAAAAAAAAGCAAAAAAAGAAAATTCTCATAAAATTTTTGAAAAACCAAAAGAAATTCTACATCACAAAATAATGAAGGTCATACCAAATGTATTTTTATTCTAGGAGTACAAATTTTATGCAATCACCAAATGCCTTGGAATGCTCATAAACTCATTTAAAGAACGAAATCGGAAAGAACTATTTCTAAGCAGAAATTGTTTTCGAGAATAAAATTGTTATAAAAAAAGCCTTAGGAAGCCCAATTCCATTGTCCATGTGAGTAGCACATGTGAGACAGAAGGAGGTGGGCCTGAAAAAGCGCTTGATTGCATGGCCTAGGACACCCATCCATCAACTTAGCCCATTTCCATACGGGCCCAACACGCTGCATCTTGAAGCCCAATACACAACTTTCATGTAGCCAACATATGTGAGTCCATGGCCCAACCCATCTCGAAGCTTGACCTAGCAACGAAGGACCCTTGGCACAACATTAAGCCAA
Source organism: Eucalyptus cloeziana (assembly GCA_014182715.1). NCBI lineage: Eukaryota > Viridiplantae > Streptophyta > Magnoliopsida > Myrtales > Myrtaceae > Eucalyptus > Eucalyptus cloeziana. The sequence continues at coordinate 2,086,826 of CM024637.1, read as the reverse complement.
GTGTAGCCTACCGACTCGAAGTGGCACACTCGCAGTCCAATGGTCCAATCAATCAGCTGTTGTGACTTTCTCAAAGGGGACCACTGAGGAAAAGCTGATTAATTACTAAGGAAATACTTAGCACGGATTCTATCAAGTTCTATCACAACTTTGAAGTTTCAATTTTTTTTTGGGTTAATATCACACAAAACCCTAAACTGGTACACCTATGATAAAATTATCATAAACTAATTTTTTGATCATGAAAACTCCCAAAACTGATATATTTATGACAAATATACTCCAAACTAATTTTCTAACTACCAAAAATCTCAAATTGATACATTTGCTGTTAAATTTGAATAATACCACAAAAAAACAAAAAACTGATACAATTATGATAAACTCAAAGTAAACTCTCAAATTGATAAACTAGTCAATTGTCATGTGTACTAATTTTTGGTAAAGGGTAAATTTGTCATAAGTATACTAATTTTTGATAAATTTGTCAAAGATATACCTATTTGCGGTTTTTGGTAGTCAAAAAATTAGTTTGAGTTAAATGTATTAGTTTGAAATTTTTCATGGTATTAACCCTAATTTTTTTTATTTGAGAAGTTTTAATTTAATCATGCATTGTAATTCAATTAGGAGTCACCATAATCTATTATGGAACAATTAGAAACCCAAGAAAAATGCGAAAGAACATTTTACTTATACGAATAAGAGATTTCATAAATAAGGGGACTTCATTATGCTAGATAAAAAAAATTATTGCTCTTTCAATACATTTCCTCTTATTTCAAATTTTTTTTATAAGCAGTCTTGGTTAACTTTAATCATAAACCATTATAATGTGATAGGTGATCATGGAGATGTGATAAGTGATCATGGAGATGCTGACACAATAAAGTAACACTCAATAAATCAAAACAGTAAATAAATTGCTAGAAATAGGGCAAAAACCTTGATGCACTAAGCGAAGCAAATGTGAGGTTTTATTATCGTCCAACACGCCAAGTACTCTGCAAGGTGTTATCTAAAAATCAAACCATGTATGCATGACTTAAGCACAACTTCTAAATGTAATGATGATTAATTCTTTTTGGGTTTTTCTTTCAAATATAATGCTATGACCTTATGAATTCTAACCTAACATGCATCGATAAACTAACATGAAATCTAAGTGACATGTATGCTATGGTATAATTTAAATGCAATGCAACCTCTATGCAATATTAGTGACATGAATTACGATTAACTATGAACTAACCACATTATTCAACTACATGAGATAACTATTTTTTTGTGTTTTCTTTTAATAAAAACTAAACTATATGTAATGCATGAGATGTAATTATTAATTTACATGACATGAAACTAAACATGTGATTACTAAATGACGTGGATATTATGAAACCAATTGATCCTATACGAGATATGCATGTTCGAAATGATCAAACTGCTTCTTTATGCCTCCCACCATTCCTTCAATAAATCACCAGATTAATCCCATCAATTCTACAGTTATTCCAATGAATGTGAATGGGTGATTCTTCCAGGCACAGTAAAATCATCATGGCCTAGGCTTTCTCACCATGCATTGCCCAAACATAGATTTCCTCCTCAGTAACAACTGAAGAAGCTGAGCCTTATCGGTATCTGAGGTGCAAGAACACCGAATCGAAACGAGCTTCGACATCGAAGAAAACAGCTATCCATCCTCAAACAAGAAAGCAGCGCTTATCTTGAGTGGCATGTAGAATAAGAGAACTCCATGAAAATCGAAAAACAGCGCCATCTACAGTCTTAACCCACTCGAGATCTACTTCTGGTAACATAACCATGATCTTACAATAGTCAAATTCCCATTCTTGAATGCCATGTAACTTGTAACTAGAATCGTGCGCCTAACAAGAATAGCAAACACTGAGAACCTCGCTATAAATGCCGGCGTACCTCATCAGAAAGTTAAATTTAGGAAAAACAAAAGAAATAAAAGTGACAAATACAGGGAAAAGCGTCCAAAAAGTCCTAAACCTATGGACTTTTGCCAATTTAGTCATAAACTTTTAATTTTACTAATTCAATCTTAAACGTTTTCATCTTTTATTAATTTAGTCATAAACTTTTTTATTTTTTGCCAATTGAGTCTATCCCGCCAATTTTGACAATATATTATTGATGTGGATGGCCGGTACTGACATGATAAATTTTAATAATATTTTGAATTTTTTATGATTATCTCTCTCTATTCACTTTTTGCCTTTTTTTTTTTTTTTTTTTTTTTTTTTTTTTTTGAGCTAGAGCCAGCCAGGTTGCCAGATGACTGTCGGCCTTGGGTGAGAGTGTCGGGCTTCTCATTGGCCTTGGACGAGGGCCACGACGCCCTCATCGACCAAAGTAAGAGCGCACGAGCTCGCGCCCAGAATTGGTGAGGGCTGCAATGCCCTCGCGTTGGCCGGCGAGGGCATCACGGCCCTCGCTAGGGCCGATGAGGGTCAACTAGGCCTTTCCTATGGATGGCGAGGGTCGTTGGCCCTCACCTATGGTTGGTGAGGGTCAGTTGGCCATCCTTATTGGCCAAACTCAAATAAAAAAAAAAAAAATCAAAGAAAAAAAGAAGAAAAAAAATACAAAAAATTCAAAAAATTATGTAAATATTATTAAAAACGCATCACGTCAGCGTTGGTTGTCCACGTCATCAAATTTCAACGAAAATTGGCCGTATAGACTCAATTTACAAGAAGTGAAAACTGTTTATGATTGAATTGACAAAATTGAAAGGTTTAAGATTGAATTGGTAAAAGTTGCATGAATTTTGGACAATTTTCTCGAAAATAGATGGTTGTCTCAAGGGTTGTTCGCAGATTCTGCCACAAGCTACCATCTCTGTCTGACGAATTGAAGACTCCAAACGTGAGATCGAGACTCTCGAGACGAGATAGAAGTCCCTCCGAGCGCGAGTCAACAACAGGAATCGATACTTCAAGCCTTAATTTCCCCAATTTTCATGTCAAAGAGAACAGCATCCTTTGGTGCATTTTGGGTATTTTTTTTCCATGTCATCTTACTAACTTGGAAATGGCACATCGGCATTTGTTAGACGGAGGGTTAACCATGGCAGATTTGAAATTCAAATAAAAATTGATGATTTTTTTAGATAAAAATAATTTGAAATACAATTAAACTGGACTTAAAGTTGGGGAGATTTTTTAGGAAACTAGGCATAAATATTTAGATGGTTATATAGAAATTTGCAATCAGATCACAAGAGAGATAATGGGTTTGTTTAACTATTTACACAAGCCGAACAAAGTATAACAAACTATTTAAATTTTTCTTGCCATTTGCACCTAGAGTTAAGGGTGATTGGGTCTAGGATGGGTAAGGTCTAGACCTAGACCCTGTACCCGACCCTGTTTGCATTGGACTGTACCCGACCCATCCTTCCTGTTTTTCCAGTCCGGGAACCGGGTTAACCCTGTTTATATTGGAAACTGTTTTGCATAAAAATTGCTGTGCAGCAACCTCACAACCTATTTTGCATCTTTTAGTTTGTAGATCATACCAAAACCGAAAGTATAAGTACAACAGAGAGAAACATTACATTCCCATTGGGATAAACATCCGGTTGTAGTTGAATTTGACATCATCCGGGGTCAGCTTACTACCTTCAAGCAGGTTCACAATATCAGTCTTCAAGGTGTGCCTTGACATTCCAAATAACTTTGCATAAACAGGACCTGAGGGAGGGAGCACCCAGTATTAGTAGAATGAACCAAAAACCAATCGGAAGCATTCGTACGTCCAAAGTCCGATTAGACGTTGCACGGATAAGAGGAGCAATGAGCTTAAACACTCAACATCCATTTTCTCGCAGAGATTTAGAGACAACGTGACGGAAAGAAGAAATTGATTTTCAATAAACAAGCCAAATCTAGGAAAGGCCCGGTGCATCCGCACTACCCTCATTAATCCAATCTTTTCCCTTCTAAAGACCAAGGAACCAAAACCACCACCAATTTCAATGCGAAAACTCGTCGAACCGATCAATACAAATCCAAGGAGGCCATTATCAAACCGCTGTCCAGATAGATCAAAAGGCAAAATGGAAGTCAGACGAACATAACTTTGACCACTCCATCTCATTGCTTCTAAGAAAGCTAACAATTTGCTCGAATGCGCTCTGTTTCTAATTCCTTTCTCCATTCAAAACTAAACACGCCCGCACTTGCCACTCGTCGCAACGGAGGCATAAACCCTAACGCTGACGCGAGAGCAGAGAAGGCAGAATCAACCACGGCGGCGAATGATCGAGACATAATTGAAGATAAAGAGCACGTGAAGCGACCAGTGTTCGGAGGCCGAAGGAACGGATCGGCGGACGAGTCCTCTGGCTGGGCTAGCTGCTCCGGCTCCATTGAGAAAGGCCGCGGCATGTCCTGGAGGAGCGACGGGAGGACTCGAGCGGTGGTGCCCCTGCTCCAAAGAGCAAAGGTGGACCTGATTGCGCTTTGGAGGTGGTTCATGCTCAACGCTTCGGGGGAAAAGGTTGTGAAGTCTGTGAGTGTTTGAGATAAAGATAGAAACGGGAAACAAATTAGGGTTTTTTGGGTTGGCTTACAAACCGGTTCTCAAACCGGTTTCCGAACCGGTCCGGTTGATCTGGTTCCCGGGTGGGTAATCGCTTGGAACCGGTTCCCGGACCGGTTCAAACCGGTTCTGACTTTTGGGAACCGGTTCTCGGACCAGTTTCAACCGGAATCGGTTCCCGACCCTGTTTTCTAGGTGGGCCGGTCCGGGAACTGGGTTTTAACGCGGTCCGGTTGCACACCCCTACCTAGAATCATTCTTTTTTGTAAAGAGTAACCTTGATGACGTCTACAATGCAAAAAGATACATAGAAATTGTCGACTTGTTCTGCCGAATGGTTAAACAAGAAGCTCACCATTAGATATGCTAAACTTGATAAAGCACAAAATTTCTTATTTATGTATTTGATAATACCTAGGCAGGTCTACACGACAACTCGGAAACTCCTATGAACTTAACGGCCAACTTTTCTTAATAGAGAGGTTTACATTCTAATGAAGCATGTAAAGAAAGAAAAAAGGAGTAACCGAATACATGTTTGCTTTGCAGAAATTCAGACTAACGCTCGTTGTGCTGTCTATTTGCTTTAGTTTTACGTCGAGAGGTTTTCCGTTTCCGGACACCACCCCCGAAGACTTATATGCAGTGACGGTACCTTCGGAGGCTACGATCCTTTCTATCTTGTAATGGAGGCAGTACGTTTGTCTCTAATCAAGAACACTGCCGAGAATAGCTACGACTCCTATGCGCAATCGCCTTTCGCTGACGTGGTCTGCTACGCCCATGGGGCTTGCAACGGGACGCTTTCCGAAGATGAATGCAGCATATGCCTGACGTCTGCGAAAAAGCAAATAGAAAACGACTGCCCAATGAGAATTGAGGCTCAGCTCCAGCTTCACGATTGCAGAATGAGGTATCAGCAGTATCCGTTTATTGAGTAAGAATTGTGTACATCAGCCAAGGATCCGCCACTAAGAATCTGGAGCAATAAATCAAGGAACTATTTGAATGTTATCATACCTCAAATTCCAGGAATTGTGATTACTTAACGTGCTACTTGTGTTATCTATGCCAGTAGGAAGTTGAGTCACCCACTCGAATCAAAACCCGCATATCGACAACCAAATATGACCCTTGATCTGATCTGAAAACTTTTTTTCTTGCTTGAAATTTCTGGAGATTTTTCGCTCGTCTCTCGGTCTCACCATACACATATGCGAGCGCTTTAATCTCTTTTGTTATTCGTCTATTTGTTACTTGCACGTTCTCTCAACATGCTGTACGTGTGTTTGGGTCGAAGAGAAGTTTCATAACTTTCATTACCTGTTCCCGCCTAGGGAGCTTAGAAAGTTGTGGGCAAGAACGTGATGGTCAAGTCTGGAAACCAACATTCCCACTCTCACACGATGGGATTTACCCAATCTCCATAGTCATATATCGCTCATAGATATGATACTTATCATTTGCAAGCAAAATTTTTAACGGATCGATCATACAAGCGTATCGGTTGTGCGACCAACGAGTACACTTACAGATCTACAATAACTAATCTCGATGCACCCAAAAGTCAATTCATTAATAAATTCAAGCATCTTCTATCCCTCATAAAAGCATGCTTGACTTTATCATGTATTCATGATTAGTTAATAAGGTTTTCACGACCTTCTCAAAGGTGAATCACCATGGAAAAGCTTATGAATTACTAAGTAAACAAATATTTAGCGTGTAATCTCCCAAACTCATACCAATCACAACTTTGCACTTTTAATTTAATCATGTAAAAATACAATTCAATTTTCTTTGAGTTGCCACTAATCTATTATGGATTGATGGGAAACCCGAGTAAAGTGTGGGATACCAAAGTGTGGAAGACCAATTTACCTCTACAAACCAAAATTCATGGATACGAGAACTTGATTACACTAAATTAATTTAATGGTCTTTTGGTATATTTTTTTCTTTATTTCGAAAATACTTTTACAAGTAGTCTTGGTTAATTTTAATCCTACTCCACTAATATGTGATGGGTGATTATTTGGGTATGCAAGCAAGAATTTAATACTCAATAAATCAAAGTAATAATTAAATTGCTAGACTTGTCGATTGATTCATCCTTAAAAGGAAGTTATTTTAACTTTCCTTAAAGATAACCGCTCACACCTCTTTCTAAAGGTGCCTATTGGACACACATCCCATTAAGGCAAATGGCACCGCTTGGACATAGCCCATCATGAGCGAACCAATGAAATATAACAAGTTTCAAATTGTCTTAGAATTTGTTATTTCCAATGTTTTATTAACCAAACAAGTGTGGCATGGACAAGTATTAACGAGACCTTAATCATGTAGTTTGGGACACGATAAACACATTCGCATGAAGCATCCTAAGATGACCAGCACAAACTTCAAACGTGGACATTGCCTGTTGTTCCATCAATTATACAGTACCATCTTGTTATTGCATTGAATGAACCTAAACCCAACCGTTCTTCCTGTATTATTAGGATAAACGTGGAGGAACACTTTGCTCGTACCGGAAAAAGTTGTCTAGATCGACAGCCGTCTTCACAAGCACCAACCTATTGAAATTGTTCTTGAAGTATTTCTTTCCCCAAACGCTCGCTTGCTTATGACTCGTGTCGCCTTTCACATTGTTCATTCCTATGTTTAGATCCCTGTAGTTTATATAGGCCTCACGAGGTGATTTCGACACATTTGGCATCATGTATCCGTAGAAACTTCATATCCAACTCACATGCTTTGGAGCAACTTGGTTGCTTCCATTGGTCCAGTCCGTAATGTACTGGATCTTGTACAAAACCCCAGCTCTGTGAGGGAAGGGAATGGCAAATTCAGAAATTTCGGCCATTTTCCCGCCGTAGGGGATCCATAACATTATAGGCACCCCTTCATCTTCCTCAAAGAACTTCTCCCACATCCCCTCTATGCCATTCACGGGGATTGGCTCCCTCACATAATCCGATTTGTTCTTGAAGAATGTTTTAATGTTGAAGCTCCTGTTGAGCAAGACTTCCAAGTGTTGGATAAATTCCTTCAGATATTTTGAAGTCGACAAAACATTTCCATCAGTCTAGTCTGAAGACTTGGAGACTCTACTGGCAAAGTCTGAAGATCAAAGTATGATGATATCAAGACTCAAGTTTCTAAGTCTACTCTCATGGACAATTTCCAGACCGTCAAGTTAAAAACTTATATTCTGATTCTATCGAATATGGTTTTGGCTCCAACGACTAAAGAATATCTTTCGACTGGATTCAGCATTATAATATCTTATATTAATATCTGAATTCTCTAAGATTCGCATCTTATATTTGGAAGGTTCTACTTATGGAAACCAAGATCCTGATTGTATGGGCGAGCAGGATTGATGGGCTATCTACACTTACCTTAAAGAGCTCGAGATCTCTCTAAATTGATTCTGTCCAACGGGTTGATTGGAAGAACTTCTTTGAAGGTGCCAACGGTAATGAAGGCATGAAGAAGTATATAAGAAAGACGCTCAAGTTGTTGAAGTGTGTCGAATAGAAAAATTCCAAAGTCTAAATCTCCTTATTAAGTTATTCTTTGAGCAATACTTGTAATCAAAAGAGAGACCAAAGTGTGATGAGACCTTGAGGAAGTGTAGTAGAGCTTTTACACTGTAAATTCAAGGACGTGAGATTGTAAACACTCTTTTTTATTCTTAGTGAAATCCAGCCAAAATGGCTGTCCGTGCGGGAGAGTGGACGTAGGCTTGGTCTAAGCCGAACCACTATAAACTGAGTCTTGATTCTCTATCCCTAATCTTTTTATCTTTCATTACTTTCATTTGTAGCGATTGTTGTTTTTAATTCATTAATCTCTCATTCGGGTTAAAATTTATAAAATCGCTTTAGTCACCTATTCACCCCCCTCTAGGTGCTAATTCTAATCCTAACAATTGGTATCAGAGCCTATGTACTCGTTTATAAGAAGTGTCTTTACTTCTGAGTAAAAGATCTATGGCTAGTATGTTGCCTGCAGGGTTGGTTGAAGATCAAAGCAATACCAGACCTTCATACTTTGATAGAAAAGACTACAGCATATGGAAAAACAATATGAAAGCATTCTTAAGATCGAAAGATCCTTTGGAATGGGAAGTGGTAGATAAAGGAATCATTCCTGCTGCTGCATCAGAATTAGAGAGAGGAAAAGAAGTTGTTGATCCTATTCAGATGACTCAAGAAGAAATAACCAAGAGACAAACTCTTGACGCTAAAGCCATTTACTCCTTATATTGTGCTTTATCCCCTACTGAGTATAACAGAATATCTTCTTGTGATACAGCAAAAGAAGTCTGGGATAGGCTTCACATTACCTATGAAGGGACTGATTGAGTGAAAGAAACAAGGATCAACATTCTTTTGGGACAATATGAAATCTTTAAGATGAGATCGGGAGAATCAATAACTGATATGTTTAGTCGTTTTACTGAAATTGTGAATGGTCTTAAATATCAGGGACATCCAATCTCGGGACATATGAAGGTCAACAAACTCCTACGTGGACTCTCTAAAGACTGGAATTACATAAAAACCTCAATAAGAGAGACACAGAGGATTGCTCCACTCTCTATAGACTAACTGGTTGGAACTCTTCAGTCTTACGAAGTAGAGCACACCAACGAAGAGGAAGATTCAAAAGGTAAGAAATCTATTGCCTTAAAGTCTAATGATTATTCTGATGTTACAGACTTTGAAGAAGATCTAGATGATGAAGAACTGGCACTCATGATAAAGAGATTCAGAAAGCTAAACAAGAAGGGAAGGAAATTCAATTGGAAGAAACAAAGCTCACAAAGGTTTCAAAACAAATCAACAGAGGAAGATGATTCTAACAAAGAAGTGACTTGCTTTGAATGCAAGAAAAAGGGACACATCAGACCTAACTGTCCTCTGTTAAAGAAAAGAAAAAGAAAGACTGAGAAATACAGAAAGGCACTCAAAGCAGAAACCTGGAGTGATACTGAATGTGAAGAGAGTGATGATGACTATGCCAATATCTGTTTAATGGCAAAATCTGATTCGGACTCGAGACCTTGATACGTCTACAGACTCGGAAAGTGAACTCGATGTTAGTAATCTAAAAATTCCCTTCAAAGTTTCTAAGTATATTGATGAACTTTGTCTTAGTCTAAAAACTTCTCTTAAGAGGATCTCCGAATTTAAAAGGAGAATTCTACATTGAAGCAACAGGAAAAACTTTGGAAAGAAAAGTTAGAAAAGTTGGAAAAGAACTTTACTATCGTGAAAGAAAGCTCGACTCTGTTTTCAAAGAAAATAATCTTTTGAAAAATGATATTTCTAATATATCAAAAAGATTTTCAAATGGTTATGAAAAGTTGGATAAGATTCTTTCGATACAAAGACCCTACTTTGATAAGTTAGGTCTTGGTATGACTTCTGAAACTATTCCTCTGATTGATTTTCCAAATGTGAAGGAAAGAATCAAACAAAGACCAACCAGAATTGCTTATAAAAATCATTTCCAGAAAGTCTTTGTAAAACATGTTGGCAGAAATGCTTTGAAATGTTCCAAGTGTCAAAGCTCAGAACATTTTGAGAAAGAATGTCCTTTGGTTTGGAGACCTGTTAAAAAGAATTGGGCAAAGACTGTTTATTGCTCTAACTCTTCTAGACCCAAGATGATGTGGGTACCAAAGAAAGCTTGAATTCTTTTTAATTGCAAGTCACTATCAAAAGGAAGATAAAATGGTATCTAGATAGTGGCTGCTCAAGACATATGACGGGAGACTCAAGTTACTTCATAAAACTTGTCTAGATAGATGGAGGAAAAGTTTCTTTTGGTGGTAACAACAAAGGAAGAATTATTGGTCGTGGAACAGTAAAAATTGGAAATCTGTCAATCAAGAATGTCTCCTTAGTTGAAGGATTAAATTACAACTTGCTTAGCAAAAGCCAGTTGTGTGATACTGGTTACAAGATCAATTTCCAAGAAGAAACGTGCTCTGGAATCAGTAAAGACTTTACTCAATCTTTTACTGAACGAAGACATAAGAATGCGCTCATGAAAGTTCACAGTGCTTAATATCAATACATGATGAAGCTAATCTATGGCACAGAAAGCTAGGCCATACCAATATGAAGCAAATTATCAAGATCTCTTCCAAGAAACTTGTTCGAGGATTGCCTATTCTCAATTACTTAAAGTCTGATCTATGCACACCATGCGTACTGGGTAAACAGGTTAGAAACTCTTACAAACCAATACGTAAAGTTTCTACTAATCGTGTACTGCAGCTTTTGCATATGGACTTATTTGGACCTACTAAAACGTAAAGTATTGGTGGAAAAATGTTCTGCCTAGTAATAGTGGATGATTATTCACGATTTACATGGGTCTACTTCCTTTCAAGTAAGTCTGAAACTTTCTTTCTCTTTTCAAAGTTTGCTAAGAATGTGCAGAATGAAAAAGGTCATACTATCTCATGCATTCGTACAGACTATGGAGGTGAGTTTGAAAATCAAGACTTTGTTAAATTTTGTGATGAGTCTGGTTTTCAGCATAAATTCTCCTCTCCATATACACCAAAACAAAATGAGGTTGTGGAAAGGAAGAATAGGTCTTTACAAGAAATGGCAAGGACTCTTTTGATTGAAAGTAATAATTCTTCAAGGTTTTGGGCTGAAGTTGTTTCAACTGCTTGCTATATTATTAACAGAGTGTTTTTAAGACCAATTCTTGAGAAAACCCCTTATGAAATTTTTAAACCAAAGAAACCAATTGTTTCTTATTTTCAAGTATTTGGTTGTAAATTCTTTATTTTGAAGAATGCAAATGATCGAGTTGGTAAGTTTGAAAGAAAATCAGATGAAGGATTCTTTCTTAGTTACTCAACTACAAGCAAAGCCTATAGAGTATTCAACAAGAAGACTCAGACTGTGGAAGAATCAATGAATGTCAAATTTTAAGACTCTCCACAAATTCAGCAAATTCAGATTAAACAATCAGAATTTGCTCTAGACTCTGCTAGATCTACCTCTCTAGAAGCAGTTCAAAATTCAGAAGCAGTACAACAAGTTACTGATGAAGTATCGACTCAGGAAAAAGATCAACAATCTATCAGACTATCTAGTAACTGGAAACACAAGTCTAATCATCCTGAAGAACTCATTATTGGAAACATTAATGAGGGAATGCGGATAAGATCCAAAAAGCGAGAAGAGTCTAGTGTTGTTGCACTTATTTCTGAAATAGAACCCAAAAACATTGAAGAAGCCTTAGCTGATGAAAGCTGGATTGAAGTAATGCAAGAAGAGCTTAGACAATTCAGTATTAACGATGTTTGGGAATTGACTCCTAAACCAAAAGGTAAATCTGTTATTGGAGCTAAATGGGTTTTCAGGAATAAAGTTGATGAAAAAGGCAAAGTGACAAGAAACAAAACAAGACTCGTGGCTAAAGGATACACGCAAGAAAAATGGATAGATTATGATGAGACTTACGCTCCAATAGCAAGGTTAGAAGCAATCAGATTACTACTTGCTTTTGCACGTTATAAGAATTTCAGGTTATTTCAAATGGACGTCAAAAGCGCATTCCTAAATGGATTTATTCAAGAAGAAGTCTATGTGGAACAACCTCCTGGATTTGAGGACTCAAAGAAACCAGACTCAGTATTCAGACTGAAGAAAGCTTTATATGGATTAAAACAAGCTCCTCGAGCTTGGTATGAAAGGCTAAGTAACTTTTTAATTCAAAGTGGTTTCTTTAAAGGAAAGGTAGACACTACTTTGTTTATTAAAAAGGAAGGTAAAAGCTTTCTACTTGTTCAGATTTATGTTGATGATATTATATTTGGATCATCTAATGAGACTTTGTGCAAGAAATTTTCTAAGTCTATGCAGGATGAATTTGAGATGAGCATGATGGGTGAACTATCATTCTTCCTTGGTCTACAAGTGAAACAACTGAAAGAAGGAATCTTTATTCATCAAGAAAAATATGCAAAAGAACTTGTTAAAAAGTTTGGTCACGGAGAATTGCAAAAAGGCGACATACCAATGTCAAGCTCTTTGAAGATAGACAAAGATGAAGCATGGAAGAAAATCGACCAAAAGTTATACGGGAGTATCATTGGTTCACTTCTCTATCTTTTTGCATCTAGACTGACATATTATTTAGCGTTTGCATATGTGCTAGGTTTCAATCGGATCCTAAAGAATCTCATTTAATTGCTGCTAAACGTATCATTAAATATGTTGCAACTTTTGCTAAGATTGGTCTATGGTATCCCAAAGAATGAGACTTTACTCTTCTTGGTTATTCAAACACAGATCTTGCAGGTTGTAGAGTTGAAAGAAAAAGCATTTCAGGTACTTGTCAATTACTTGGAAACAGGACAGTATCTTGGTTTTCAATGAAGCAAGGTACTTTGTGGCTCTTTCAACAGTGAAGCGAATACGTAGCTCTTGGAAGTTCTTTGTTCTCAAATACTATGGATAAAACAACAACTACGAGACTTTGGTATTGAAGACTCTTGCACGAGAGATCAAATGTGACAATACCAGTGCAATCAATCTTACAAAGAATCCTATTCTACATTCAAGAGCAAAACATATTGAGATTCGACATCATTTTATAAGAGATCATGTTCAAAACAAAGAAGTCTTGATACAATTTATTGACTCGAAAAATCAACTGGCGGACATCTTCACAAAGCCACTTGAGAAAAGTTCATTTGAGTCTATTCGTTCAAGACTCAACATTTTATCTCTTGAAGACTGTTGAAGCTCAGACTCAGAATCTAAGTCTGACAAAGTATCAGACTCAAAGATTCAGATTACCAATCGTCACGACTGTAAGTTGTTAGAATTACAATTCATTTATTCGTTTAAACTGATATCTCGAAAAGGTAAGATTGTCTGTTTATCTCCAATTGAGTTTATTAAGGCAGTTATTCTCTAAACAAATGTAGTTATCGATTTGTTTAAGGCAATTATTTTTTGAAAAAGAATTTTGTTTATTCTTTCCTTATTACGACGCTTCAGATACCACGATTTGATTACTTTTTATACTCTTTCTCCTCCTCTTTCTTCTTTCACACAAAAACCCTAGAAGTCAAACTTTCACTTTCTGAAATTCTCCTTTTCAAGTTCTTCTCCTCAAGTTTTTATCTTTCTTGCTACACAAGTGTGAAAGTTCCCTCCAAGAAAGTGACAATGTCGTATCAGAGGAAATTTTCAAGACTTGCGAGCAGGGGACCATAAGGCTCGGCTGAGGGGCCTACGCATTTTGATCTCACTAATGAAGGTGACTTTCCAAGTAAACAAATGCACCAACACTCTCAACAACGCACCTCTCCAAATAGATCCCATGTTCGTCATCCTCAACATACAGAGGAAATCATTGAAGATATCGAACCTGTAAGGACTCTTAAGCCTGCGTTTGTTTATAGGTTGTATTCTGTATTGAAGGAAGGAGGTTCTGCAATGACTTTCATTGATGAGTTTTTGAAAGAGAAAGGCTATAAAAATGAGACACATTTTCTCACTGTGATGGAGAGATCGGGCATTGTTCCTGTTGGAATGGCAGCAAAGACCTTTGCAAACTTTCCGAGTGACCCTCGCTTTGGTAATATAAATCAGCATGAGGGGAAAGATGATGATGAGAAGATGTTTGTACATTTTAAGCCTTGGATGGGTGTAGCCGCAACTCTTCGAGGAAAGAAGGATGAATTGTTCCGTTCTGAGGAACACAAGAAAGTGTATGGGAAATTGTTGAAGCATGGGGTGATGAACCCATGAACGGTGGATTTTGATTTTCTGGATTTGTTGAACATCAATTTGAGGGAGAAGTTTGAGAAGCTTCAACTTCATAAATTCTGTACTGAGAGCGAGGTTGCCTATTCTGAATTGACAGCCTATTTTTATTCCAACCTCAGTTTTATTGATGCCAATAGTTTTTTTCTTCAGTGTGAGAGATAGAGAGTATGTGGTTGACACAAATACTCTGGCGGATGTAATTGGTGTGGAAAGTGGAGCTTTCAAATCAATCTCTGTGTATGTGAGTCATGCAACTCTATGCTACAAACACTCTGCTTCACAAGATAGTAATCAACTATCTCAGACCGAAATCGACATCAAAGACAGATGTATCAATCTCAGAAGCCAAACTGATGTATGCAATCAAGATCGGTCTAAACTTCTCTTTGCCCCATACTATCATGTTTCACATGTACAGGTCTATGGCGAAGGACAAAGGAAAACTTCCTTATGCTGCTCTCATCACTCGTCTTTTCAGACATTTGAACATTCAGCCTCCTCACATTCTCTCTGTGAAGACTATTGATCAAATGGTCATTGGTCTGAGGATGATTACAAAAATGCGTCTGAAAGATCTCAGTAAGAAGCTGGAGCAGTTCAAGGAGAAAACCCCTGTTAAGACCAGACCAGACTCTTCTGCTGCTAAAAGAAAAGGAAAGGAACCTGTGACTGGTCCTATCAAGAAAAGGCGGGCAATCATCTTGCAAGATGAAGATGATGAGGATGATATGCCTATTTCTGCCTTTGTTTCTCAGTATTCTACTCCTGTGTCAGCAGAACCAGAACAACAAGTTACAGAGGACACTAAAAAAGGGAACCAGGAAAAGGAATCCGTGTAGGAAGAAGAAGAAGAAGAAGAAGAAGAAGAAGAAGAAGAAGAAGAAGAAGAAGAAACAAAAAAGACAGACTCCCAGCAACAATCAGCAAACTCTCAAGCAAAAGAAGATCGAGCAAATTCTCCAGCAGAAAAGCAGGATCAACAACATCTTGCCACTAAGGAAACTCCTCAGCAAGAAGAGTACTTCTCCCCTCCAGAAGGCAATGAAACAGGGGGAGATGTCCAAAGAAAAAGTAATCCTCTTCTCCTGACATTTACCAGTGCAAGTGTTAGTAGATCACCTCCTGATGCAGAAGATGTTCATGCTACTCATTTTCTTGAGGAAGTAGTAACATCTCCACATAATGATATTCACTCCACCATTAAACTGAGTTGATGCTAGCACACAAACTGACAATTCAGCTGATTTTGGAAGGTTGCTTGAAATTATTTTGGAGCTCAAAGGCCAAATATATGCTATGGGGTGTGAATTTCAGACTCTGCAAAATGAGAATATGCTATGTTCATCTCTTTGCATGATTAGATTAAAGCTATTCAACATCAGGTTTAGGCTACTACTAGAGGCACTGCTCTCACTCAATTACAAGAGGATTTGAGGAAGCTGGAAGAAACAGTCAAGTTTATGGAGGACTTTCAACTTATTCGCATTCCTCGCGCTCCTTGATTCATCCTTTTATGATGACAAAAAGGGGGAGAAGACCTTGCAGATTTTCACTTTACTCCAAACTTTCATTTTTAAACACCTTTTTGAATTTAATATTTTGTTTTGACATTTATGATTGACATTTTGACTTTATCTTGAGTTTTTGAAATGCTTGCTTATTACTGCATTACTTTAAGCTGTTAAATTAAATAAAGATAATTGATATCTGCACATGACTAATGTGTTTTCTGTCGATGCAGATCTGTGTACAGGACATCTAAGTACATGACAACTTATACTATCTTTATTCTAATCTTTTATGAGATATCATTGCTAGCTTAAATGTTGTATTGCAGGGCAATAGTATTCAAATCTGCAGGAAAGTTTTGTCAACATCAAAAAGGGGGAGATTGTTGGATAAATTCTCTTCAGATATTTTGAAGTCGACAAAACATTTCCATCAGTCTAGTCTGAAGACTTGTAGACTCTACTGGCAAAGTCTGAAGATCAAAGTCGGATGATATCAAGACTCAAGTTTCTAAGTCTACTCTCATGGACAGTTTCCAGACCGTCAAGTTAAAAACTTCTATTCTGATTCTATCGAATATGGTTTTGGCTCCAACGGCTAAGAAATATCTTTCGACTGGATTCAGCACTACAAGATCTTATATTCATATCTAAATTCTCTAAGATTCGCATCTTATATTTGGAAGGTTCTACTTATGGAAACCAAGATCCTGATTGTATGGGCGAGCAGGATTGATGGGCTATCTACACTTACCTTAAAGAGCTCGAAATCTCTCTAAATTGATTCTGTCCAACGGGTTGATTGGAAGAACTTCTTTGAAGGCGCCAACGATAATGAAGGCATGAAGAAGTATATAAAAGAGACGCTCAAGTTGTTGAAATGTGTCGAATAGAAAAATTCCAAGGTCTGAATCTCCTTATTAAGTTATTCTTTAAGCAATACTTGTAATCAAAAGAGAGACCAAAGTGTGATGAGACCTTGAGGAAGTGTAGTAGAGCTTTTACACTGTAGATTCAAGGACGTGAGATTGTAAACACTCTTTTTGATTCTTAGTGAAATCCAGCCAAAAGGGCTGTCCGTGCGGGAGAGTGGACGTAGGCTTGGTCTAAGCCGAACCACTATAAATCTGGAGTCTTGATTCTCTATTCCTAATCTTTTTATCTTTCATTACTTCCATTTGCAGTGATTGTTGTTTTTAATTCATTAATCTCTCATTCGGGTTAAAATTTATAAAATCGTTTTAGTCACCTATTCACCCCCCTCTAGGTGCTAATTCTAGTCCTAACACCAAGGACTCTCCCCTCTCAAACCCAGGGAAGTAGAGGACCGACTCAATCCAGCTCATCTCAAGGCAGTCCTGTCTCGTGATGTTGAGCTCGGGGAAGCCACTTTTCATCACCTTGAGGAGCGCGTCGACCTCACCGAGATAAAGGGTGTTGAATAAGGCTTCCATCGTCCTTGTCCCGTTGGGGCCGAAGTTGTTGCTCTGCAAGATCACCCGCATGAATAGGCCGTCAGGGAGCTTCTTCGCAACAAGTTGCCATTGGTGCAAGAGCTTCGTTGCATTTTGCTCCAACGTGCTCAGGGGCGAGAACACTGTCACGGTGGATGGCACTGGGACCAGCTTGACTTTCCAAGATACTACCACACCGAAGCTGCCGCCACCATCGCCTTGGACCGCCCAGAATAGATCTTCCCCCATGGATTCTCTATTGAGGAGCTGACCTTGGGCATCGACCAACAGAGCATCGATTACGTTATCGGCAGCAAGGCCATACTTGCACAGCATCATGCCGTAGCCTCCACCACTGAAGTGCCGCTGACACCGACTGTGGGGCAGATGCCAGCTGGGAAGCCCTGGGTTCTGCTCTTCTCGGCAATCCTATAGTAAAGCTCACCGACTGTGGAGCCTGATTCGACCCATGCGGTTTCATCCTCCACATCCACGGTGACTGATCGGAGATTCACCATGTCGATGATTACAAACAGGACTTCAGACAAATATGAAGGCCCCCGTAGTCGTGGCCGCCACTTCTTATCCTGATTTGGAGCCCGTACTGTCAGGAGCAGATGGTGGCGGCTTGGACATGGGAGACATCAACTGGGGTCACGATTAATAAAGGTTTCGGAGTGGAGGGAGTCAAGAAGCGCAGGTTCTGTATGGTAATGTCCAAGACAGAAGAGTACGAAGAGTTAATTGGAGTATAAACGAGATCAGAGATTGTGGTTGCGCTTTTGGAGTAAAGGGAGAGGCATTGCAGGAAATCCTCAGGAGTGCTCACAGCAAAAGCTATCAGAGGAGCAGAAAGGAGAAGGAGACATGCCAAGTGATGGTGCAAAGTTAAGTTTTCCATCTTCATTTTCTCTTGGCCTTGCATTGCCAACCGCATCAAGCACGCCTCATTTATAGATTCTGCGAGGGCACGAACTGCGAATGCCGATAGTTGATTCTACTGTGCCCTCCCAATTCGTGATACGCGTAATGGAAGAAACTAGTCTACACGAGCATAGGGTTTGACTTTCTATTAAAGAGACAGACAATGGCTTTAAAGATTATATTTGTTGTCGTCGGAAAATCATTTAGACCTTTTTTGGATAATTGTGGGTGAAGTTATCTGCTATTGAAATATAAACCAAAGAAAATGTCATATCTTGGTTACAGAATGGGTTTAAAACTGATAAAATATGCATAGACAAGGTCACATGATTCGATAATATTGGTCAACGTCTATCTCAAAACAGACTTAATTTGTCTCTTCTTAGTTATAGTTTGCATACGCCCGAGTAAATAACCTGTAGATCAACGTATGGGTATGTTAAACAATTAGACAATCTCAATTTTGCCAAGTTGCTTAGGCCAAAATAACTTAAAAATAAAAGAAAGAACTTGCTGAGTTGTTTCTGTTGTTACATGAAGATATTATTCGATATATTGCTTTCTTAAATTAAGTTTTCCATGGATACATATTACGTCTGCATCATTTTTCCTTCGATTCTATTTTCTACACAATTGCGACAAGTGCCTAAGGGATGAGATATTCTGAAATGTCCACAATGAGAGAGCACCACTTGTGCTGTCCTTTTTCCTAAAATAGCAATATATATATATATATATATATATATATATATATATTCATTTAGTTTTCAAACTTATTCGTTTATTAAGTGATTTTGAGGACACTTGGTTAAGGACATGCCTAATCATTTCAAACAAAGTTTTCTTTGAGCAAATCCATTCTGTTGAGGAGTCCTAGGATTGGTCGGTTGCCTTGTTATTTTATTTTCGCTGCAGAGCTCTTTAAACTGATCAGATAGATGAGTCCTCAGTCTGCTATAAGAGCCTCAATTCTTTTCATTAACTGATATTCTTCACTCGCCTCGAGCATAGTAAGGAATAACATCTATCTTTCAACATTTCTGGATACTCTTGGACGCTCGATCCAATCGATATCGAAGAAAAGCATGACCCTTTCATTTCAAATGCAGATCTTCAACAATTGCCTGGATAAAACAAAAAAGGCTTTAATTGCGTGCACCATACCAACAAAATGGTCAATGTTGAAAATCGTCTCACACTTTCCTCAACCAAAATCTCGAGGTATCAAGCAAAGTATCCAACAAGATTAATTGTTAAAGTAATTAATTCCACAATATTTGTCATATTCCTTGAAGACTTATCTCAGATTATTAGCATGTGATATTACAGAATCATTCAGACAAATTCTACCAATTTCATGGTAGAATGTATCTATAATCTTTTCCTCTCTTTCGACATCTTTCCTTTGTGGCAATTTTTCCTCCTAATAAGATATTTTGTATTCTTTCTTTCCACCCTAGTATCTTTTTAGTAATCTATCCACACAGCATTATAGAATAAAAAAATTAAAGAAATTCCAGAACAAGAATAACAATATTCTGATGCACATAGAACACAGAAAATTTCGTGAATATTTCCACAAAATAATTGCTGGAATACGTGCTAAAAGTATAGAGACAATATAAAGTAATCCAATGTATTCATTTCACCACTCCAATTATAACCACCATTAATGAAATTATACTAAATACAGAACCACAAATATAAGTACTTGTAATGCAGTTCGTATATTTAATACGGATTTTCCAATTTTTGCAACATAAATAAATTTGTATTAGATTTCTATAAACAATAAACATGAAAATAAACGATTCCAACAAATTTTATAAATCAAGACAAGCTTGCAGAAGGTTTCTGAGATCCAAATCTATAACGGGAAGGCAGCTCCCCATGCCCTAGACATTGCAAGCGGGCCTCGCGCCTTCAATTCCTTCACACATGTTCCCTGTAGCGCAAAGACAGCCACTTACGCGACAATCAATTATACATTTTTTACTCCAGTGGCCACCCTTCCAACTTGGAAGGGGGAGGTGGGGGGTTCGAATCCCACCTTCTCAAGAGGGTTGGGGTGGGGACGAATTAATTTCAGGAGTGGGTTTCAACTCCCACGCCCTACAAAAAAGTAGGGCAAAAGTCTGAGAGTGAGCGTTAGAATAAGTATAAAGTAAAACCAACCAAAAAAAAAATTCTACATTTCCAATTGTGGTGACATGGTGATTGTGACCCCTCCATTGCCGCATCATCAACCCATATCGTCTGCCGCGTGTAAGCTTTTTGCTAACTCGACTATTGATGTGGCGCTGAAATATGATTTTATAAATCTCTTCAAAAATTAGCAATAATATATCGTGGGAAAGCTATATCTCGCACTTTTGTGATATGAATTTCATTCACAAAAATATTTGTTTGGAAATATATTAATCTCGAAAGCTTTGACTCTTTCAAGTTAAGATTAATTTCTTTCAAATCATTTGGCCAACATAACTCAAATTTTCCAAGGTATGTCGAGAGCCAGAACAGAGATAAAACAATTTCTGGAACATGCCACTTTTATCCTTCAAGGTGCCAAACATGGATTGCTCATTCGGAACACTTCAACATGGCGTTTAGCGGATACAAATGAAGCACGGAAAACAATCACCGTATTCTAATACTAATAGCGAGAGATGAATTAAGCATTGCAAAGACCAAGCAATATGCATTTCATGCATTAAATTTAGTATTACGACTACTTAAAGGTTTAGAACCCACGAACTCACGCAGCGATTTGACGGAGTTTCGAAGCTTCAAAACACCACAAAACCAAGAGAGGAACCATCAAAATGTCAGAGCCATTTGTAATCATGAAATGAGAAAGAATGACAAATTAGAAGTGCTTACCTTGTGCGAATGCTCCTGTTCAAGTAGTATACATAAATCTTCTCAGGGTATCCAATTTACTTTTTCTTTCATCATATTCATGAAAATTGATTGTGTGGGTTCTCTTACGATTTTATCTCTCAATTTAAGTTTGTAATAAGAAAATATATAAAAAAAAGGTCAAAAATGGAAATCATTGAAAATGGGTGGTCCTTAGCTGACCGTCACTCCGTCATTTGAAGACGGTCAGCTAAGCCGCAACCTTTACCGATCGTTGATATCTATTGTGTTGAGAGCTTGCAACCCCTAATCCCCCAATATACACTATTAAAGTTCAGGAATTACGAACTTCTTGGGAAAATTGTTCAAAAAGTCCTAAACCTATTGTACCTTTACCAATTCAGTCATAAACCTTTTAACTTTGCCAATTGAGTCCTAAACCTTTTCACTTGTTGCTAATTCAGTCCATCCGGCCAATTTTGGCCGGAAAATGCTGACATGGACGTCGGCAATGCCACGTAGGATTGCCGGCGCTGATGTGGAAATTTTTTAATAATATTTTAATTTTTTTTGAATATTTTGAATTTTTTTATGTATTTTCCCTTTTTTTTTTTCTTTTTCTTTTCTTTTTGGCTTTTTCCTTGGCTTTTTTCGGTGGCCAGCCATTGGCCATAGGCGACGGCTGGCCACCGGCCACAGCCGGTCGGTTGGCCTCGCCCACCACAGGCGAGGCTTGCCCGAGCGTTAGCCGAGCGATGGCAATGCCGGGTGAGGCCGCCCTAGCCTCGGCGAGGGCCGGCCTCGCCAGATCTGCAGGCGAGGCCGAGCTCCTGGGCGAGGGCGAGGCCTGGCAAGGGCTCCCCTTACCAGATTTGGCAAGGCCGACCCTCGCCGGGGCCAGGGCGGCCTTGCCCAGCATCGCCGTCGCTCGGCCGACGCCCAGCGAGGCTGCCCTGGCTGGGGGAGGGTCGGCCTCGCCCAGGTGACCCTTGCCGGGCCGCGCCTGGGTGAGGGCTCCCCTCGTTGGGGCTCCTCCTCGCTCGGCCGGGCCTCGCCTGTGGCGGGCGAGGCTAGCTGACCGGCTGTAGCCGGTGGCCGGCCACCGAAAAAGATCAAGGAGAAAGCCAAAAAAAAAGAGCAACTCTGAATTGACGGGGTCTAAGTCCTCTGGATCCGAGTGACTATAGGATCGAGCCCGAGAGTTCTTTTTGGTGTACAGTTGGGTTAGCCTAGATGAGTCTCTTTTTGGTCTAGCTTAGAGGAGGGATCTGCCCCTCTGTTGGGTTTGTAAATTAGAAATGATCCTCCGTAGATTAATCCAATATGAAAATGTAAAAATGTATATATATGAGAGGAGGTTGTGTTTCTGCTATTCATCTCACTATCTCTATTTGATTGCTTGATTGTCTGTTGATAGGGAGATGGTTCGTTTTCCGCTTGCGCATAATGAAAGAATAAAAATGAAAAGGTCAGCAATGAGTCATGGGGCATCGCTTTCTATCGACCAAGGAAGGGATTGTTGAGTGCCCGGGGTTCGGAGCGTGACAGATATACTTATCGATTGGACCATTGATAAGTCCATGCCATTCATAGCCCTCATCGTGTAAAAATCAATCATATATTTGGATATAGAGAACAAAATCTCCCAAAGTCACTTATTACACCGGCGTATACTTATCAATTGGACCATTGATAAGTCCATGCCATTCATAGCCCTCATCGTGTAAAAATCAATCATATATTTGGATATAGAGAACAAAATCTCCCAAAGTCACTTATTACACCGACGCATCATTTTCATTACAAGCACATTTATACGATTTCTTCCATTTGATGCATTGAGAAAATCATCCTGTGAATGGGCATTCTGCCGGTTAGGCGGTGACTAGATCGGTCCGGCACTAGGGGAAACAAGAAGCAATAACCATACCGGTATTCGAATTTGTGAACAAAAACGCAAAGCCTCTAAAAGGAAGGACCTCCAAAGAGCAATGACATGGTGTGGTGCTCAAGGAGAGGGAGTGAATGGTTGTCATCATAATTGTACATCAGTGGGACCATCCGGGCCATGTTGAGGGAGGCTTTGGTGAAGGCCTTGGTGAATGGGTGAGGATAAAGGCATGCCTTGTTGAGTCTCTTCCATGCCTCTGAGATCATCTTCTTCACATGGTTTCTTGCCACTTCATCTGAAGAACCTCTGAATTCTTGCTTGTAGCATTCCACATAAGACCCATCTCGGCCATCTTGGAACTCGTCCTGTCAAGGGTGTCATCGCTCCTATATTAGTGGAATAATCCTCGAAAATAGGGGAATTTAGAAAGTTCAAGAAGAAGATAAAGAAAGAAGAGAAAGCATTTGCAACGATCGTGCCTTTACTTGGTTGCACGATCATAGCGCATCAATTGCAAAAACATGAGAGTGCAGTCATATACGGAGACATGGCAACAGGAAATCAATAACCCAATTGCAAATACCATCGGCCGGAGTACAGTTACAATTAATGAATTCCCCCAAAAGAGCGAAGCTTTGTTAAAAAAGGACAATACAAGAAATGTTCAGTTAATTCGTGAACGAACCAACAAGACAAGATCGTCAAAACATGTCTCATAAACTTTAAAAAAGTAAGAAAAGGGTAATTGCTCACTAGCACCCTACAAGTGTGTATCCTTTAAATAAGTCCCAAAGGTCTAAAATATTTAAAAAAAAAAAAGGAAGACCGTGTGCCATCGACACGCCAGCGAGACATTATAAACTTTCATCGAAAGAATTGATATGCTTTGTCTTATTCACAACTCGAATCATCGATTTTCATTTAGAATTAACCACTACTTCCGAAAAATTAAACCCAAAAGGAAAAAGAGATTCTTTCTTTCTTTCTTTCTTTCTTTTTGTCTTGTGATGACATTATCACTCACCTTGGCACTTCCCAAGTCGTCCCAAAGACGAAGAATAGAAGCCGTGGAAGATATAATTTCAGGTATATTTTCCAAATGTTTGACACTTTGGGGGTTGATTCCCTCCCCCAAGAGGAAGAATAGATGGACCAACGCGGCGGGCACTCCGGAGCTGACCATTGCGTTGTCCAGGTAGTCTTGTGTTGCTGGGTAGTGACCACTCGCGAGCCATCTTGCCTCCACCAAGAAGGCATTTATCAGACTCGCCCACTGGCCACGAATTGGAGACAAACAAAAAATGAGGACACACCAATTTATAATACGTGCCAGTATTTGTATGTTGTAAAATTTTAAAATATCATTTAAATTTTAGTATTTATTAAAATCGATACATGTCGATATTTGTATGTTGTAAAAGTTCGAGGATTTTTTTTATCAACAAAAGCAAAGTTTGTGGATCATGGAGTTGTACCGTTTTCCTTAAGGAGTGTAGTGGGTTCCACCCATGATTTTTGTACACCACAAAACTGACTTCATTGGTAACATCATCGACAGCATGAAAGCACATCCTCATGTAGTCTGGTATATTATCCTTTTCAGTACATTCCCATCTGAGAGATCCAGAATATCAAATCAGCAAAAGAACAACAGAAATAGAACTATTTAATGCATGATAACATGGATTTATCTAGTAGACCTGGAAAGTGTAAGTATTATTATTTTTGTACAAATGGGGTTTTGAAATTTCATGCATGTGTCCACACGCTTTGGGACCACTTACGTAAGAAAAAGTCCGTACCCCGCAGTATACCGTATCCCAAAATCATATAAGATATATTCTTTTTACATATAGGTTCGAGACCATGATATATGAACTTTTGATTAGTCAGCTATTGTGAACATAAGCAGGCGTTTAGGAAGACTATTGCATATGTACAAAATAAAAAGACTTTCTGGATGCTTTATGTTGTAAAAGTCAAAATTACGTACCTCTTTACCACATCCAAGAACGAGTTGAGTTCATCGATCGTGCCATAAACGTCAAAAATATCGTCGATGATGTAGATGAATGAGATGACTTTGGTGGTAAGCACTCTCTCCTGGGACAAGCCTGTATCGGTGAGGATGGCCAATGACCACATGTACCATTTCAATGGCTGGTCCCTTGCGTATTTCAAGTTCTTTGCCAAGCCCAGGTCTTCCCACCAGCTGATTAACACATGAGAAGTATAAATCAAGCTAGTCACCAACTGAGAAATCTAAGGCAGATGTAATGGGGGACCACCTGATATTTCAAACTAGTTATAGCGAAAACTCTGACAGGATAATTTGAAGGTGGAAACCAAACAAAAGAAAAAATCTATTATTCTCCTTTTCTTCCTTGAGTAGTGTGAGTTGTAAGCATAGAAGAATTTGAAGAGTTAATAGCCTGAAAAACCTCACACTAGTACACGTGTGACAAATTTATCTCAAACTACTTTTTTAATCAAGATCGGCGCCAAAAAAACCCAAACAATTTTTTAATCTTGTGACAAATTTACCTCAATTGACCATAAAAAACCTTAAACTGGTACACTTATGACAAATTTATTCCAAACTAATTTATTTGACCGCCAAAACCCCAAACTAGTATATTCGTGACAAATATACATTCCGTTAAATTAGATTAATACTACGAAAAATCACAAAAGTTGTATAATTGTGACAAACAAAGAGTCAAATCTCAAACTAATGCACTAGCCAAATGTCACGTATCATTCAACTTAATAATTTGACGATAAAATTTAATAAAAACTAACAAATGATAAATTTGTCACAAGTGTTTTAATTTGGGGCAAATTTGTCAAAGTTATACCAATTTGAGTCTTTGGTGATAAAAAAAATTAGTTTTTCTTAAATTTGTCACAAGTGTACCTGTTTGAAAATTTTCAAAGTATTAACCTGAATTTGAAGGTGAATTAAAAAGAAAAGAAAAGGCATGTTCATCTCTTCTCTTCCTTATGTAGCGAGTGTTGAGCGTTTTCACCTTTAAATTCTCTTAACAAACTCTAGATAGAAAGTTTGGATCTTGTGTACTTGCTTTGAGATTTGGAGGACTTCAGATTTGTGCACGGATCTTACAATGTTCATGTCCAGATGGGCAAGTTCCCCTAAATTCTTGGTCCAGCTATAAGAATGACCCAAAAAAATTCCTCAAAAAATTATTAGCCGTGAACCTGGCCAAGTTCTTATGGAACGGATTGTCAAGTGAATTTCTCACGAATCTAGCTTGAAGATGGTCCAGGTCTGTCAACGATGCGCGGAAGCGTTGACTAATTAACTCTCCTACTTGATCAAGAACATCTTCACCTTCGGTGCCAAGTTGGGAAGCCTCGAATAAACTTGTCAACCCTAAAATATCATTGTCCTGTGGCTTTATTTTCTCAGTACCATGATTCATTTTGTGTAGAAAACGTTGAAACACATCTGTTGGTCAAATGTTGAAAAGCCAAAAAATTGTTAGTACTCGGTAAAAGAAACGGTGTCCCCACCCTCTTATCATCTGCGTCAAATGGTAAGAAAAAGTAAAAGCAAAGAACAGAGAGACCGACTTTGATACGCCTTGCCTGAATTTCTTTTGAATTCCCCCAACAGTCATTACATCAAGTAGGAACTGTATAACATATCAAGTGAAGGAGATTTCATTAACCTGAAGGAGCAGGATAGCCTCCTTGCCTCAAGAGCTGAAAACGAAGCGCTGCTTCATGCAGATTATCAGCATCAATGTTTTGAGAATGAGATTGAGAGGTGGAGATCAAAAAATGCCTTTGCAAGAGTGCCTCAATCTCATCCTCAAAATGATAGTCAATGGCAAGACGTTGGAGAGCATCCACCATTACCAAACTTTCAAGCGAATCTCCTGTTACTTGCTTGAATAGTTGCTTCGCTTCTTCTATGCTTCCCTCGTGCCGCCTTTGAATATCATCCTGAAACACAAAAATAAGGATTTCATGTCTTTTTGTCCTTTCAAGACTTGAATATAAGATGAACCTGTTAAAGTGTTTTTCGTTGATTCTAATGATTAAATGATAACAAACGAGCGAAACTTTTTAAATAGTCAGTGCGCAAAACTAAAAGAGTTACATGAGAAGAAGGGACAAGCAAACCTCGATGGCAAAGTTTCTCTTTCCGGTTGGGTGAATATAATCCTTGAACGGAATAGAAACCAAGGTCTGATCTGAGCAATTACTACATTTGTTGTTCGTTGAGGAGAGAGAATTTGCATTTTGCAGATGCTCAACCTTGTCTGTTTGAGAAGTTCCTTTTGAAGCGAATGAACCTTGTAAGAAAGCAAAGGTTGTTCTTGACAAGGCCATTATGGATGAGTATAGAAAGAGACCTTCAAAAGAGAGGGATGAGAGAGAATGGGAGGGGGTTACTTATTAGTTCATGATGATCCCATTTATTCATTATGTCCTATTTATAGGCAATACGAAATGTTCAAATTACTTCAAAGGGTTGTAGGATGCATTTGGCCCCTTAAGGAAAATTCGGGGTATCCATTAGAAAGGCTGAAAGTTCAAGACAGGTGGAGACTTGACATATGCTTTCAACATTTTCGGAAATGCCGAAACAAGGGATTAAATGATTTTTTTTCCAAAACTACCTCTCACCAATTCTTTAGTTTCTTGATTTTGCCCCCTCATTGCTATTGTTTATCTTCTTTGCCCAAGGGCAGCCGATGAGGGCCAATGAGGCCAAATCTGACTAGCGAGGGGCTGATGAGATCGTGTGACCCACGCAACCATCACCTGAAGTTGAGCAACTACCTAGGCTATGGTTGCACGACCTCATGCCTCGTTGCCTTGGGTTGTGCGACCTTGGTGAGGGCCACTTGGGTTGCACACATCGCATGGGGTTTCGCAACCCAGGCGCCCCTCGCTGGGTTGGGTGACCTCGGTCGATGGCCACCAGCACCATATTTGGCTCACTGGTGGCTTGAGCCCTTCACTAAAGTAGGCAAAATGTTTGATTTATTAAAAAAAAAAAAACTTATAGCTAAAGCCCTTTGTAATTTTCTTTTTTAACCAAATACTACTTAACCCAAAGTTGCTTCATAAATGATTGTTTGCTAAACGCAATTTACATTTCACCAAAACCTTTTACGCTGAAGGTCTTTGCATTTCCTCAATGTCTATTTTCCAAACCGATCCAAACGCAGCCGCATTTATGTTACGTAAATGTGTGCGCACCACAGCTAGACTGAAATATGGTTCTGACATGTGCAACCCATACAATCTAAAACCTATTACATCACCTTGCATATAGATATAACTCATATGTCATTTATTTTTACGTTTGTTCAGGTGGATACGTTTTAATGGTTCTGAGTATTATAATATGACTCGAATTTGAACTAGTGAATAAAACTTTACCGGAGATGAATTGTAAGTTGGTTTCTTTTCTGGATGTTCAAATTTGAGAAAAGCCAAATACGGCCATTTTCTTTTACGAATTAGAGTAGGTAAACAAAAATAGAAAAGTCCTACGTCCATATTGTTTCGTATCTCGACTCGATTAATCTTCTCTAGGTTTGTTTTACATGACTTGTATGTTCAGAAGTTAGGGGGCTCAAATGGAAGCCGTGTCGATATGCACCGTGAGTGTCCAAAGTGACGTGACATCCAGACATCCATTTTGGTGATCGCGACTTGGTGATGTTCGGGAATTGGATTCAAAAGACGAGTGTTCAAAAGAAAAAAAATCTTGTGGTGAGATTTTAGACGAATAAATTTCACAACCATGAGTACACACGACATATTTCATCTTCCTTGAATCCCAGTTAGCATTTGTCTTCAAATTTTAGAGAAGAAAAAGTGGGACTGGGAGAGGAGGGTTTAAAAACATGTAAATTAGATACTTGGTCATTACAACAAAAAAAGACAAGAAAAAACCAAAATTTTTAATGTAAATTTAGGGCAAGGAAAATGTTCAAGTCAGCACAGTATGGTTTAGGACTAAATTAGTAAAATTGCAAGATATATGACTGAATTGACATTCATATAATACATTTAGGACTAAAGTGATAATTTCAAAAAGGAAATGAGGTGACTATTTTATTAGATATTTAGAGGAATGCATAATCTCATGATTGTGTAGTATAAATAGATTCTTAACATCCACCTGGCAATGTTCAATCCATAATGATATGAGGTAAGAATACCTCTTCTAATATTATTTCTCAGCGCACATGTTATTACAATGTTAAATATAGGGAAAAAAGGAAACAAAAATCAACAAATGGGACGCGGTCCCTAATTCGCAATGACAGCCAAATAAGCCGGACCACACTCCATGCCGGAGTCTCTTGCAAGCTTCCAAGCGACGTAGGAGCGTCCTATGTAACCCATATCACTCAGAAAATATCGGATTGTGTGGATCATAATATCTTCCTAAACTTGTGGCGTAAGCTAGACATTGTTTGGACCGGCCGTGTTTCCATCAATCAGTGTGCCGATCAATGGGTTGAAGATATAGACATGATCTGCATTGATATTTAGTTAAGCTTGCATATGGGTGGTGTCCATGACTTCTAATTCATCATTCAGAGGCATGATTGGAAGGGGCCAAAGATGTAGGAAAATCGATGGCGATTTTTCAAAATGCGCAATAGAAGTGGTGAGACAACTCCAAAAGGCGGTGGATTTTGTAGAGTGACTTGACATCGACTTGGTTAACGTTGCTGCCACTACTGGGGAGGAAAAGACTCTTCTTCAATCAAAGTTAGCTTTGCTACCGAGCTGAAATATGTCAAGATAGAATTAAGTCCTATACATTCAATAATGAAGAATGCAAGAGATATTTGTAGAGGGAAAATTACCAAAAAAGTCATAAACCTATTGCGTTTGAGCCAATTCAGTCCTAAACTTTTCAATTTGGCCAATTCATTCCTAAACCTTTTGCATATTGTCCAATTCAGTCCTAGTGACCGGAAAAGTTTGATGTGGCCTACCTAGTTAGCGTCGGCCGTCCTACGTGGCACGGCAAGACGCGGACGCATTTGCCGGAAAATAAAACGACATCATTTCCTTTAATTAAAAAAAAAAAAAAAACAGAAAAGGGACTCACGAAGAAAAAGAAATGATGTCGTCTCCTCCCCTTCATCAACTAAAACGACATCGTTTCCTTTAATTAAAAAAAAAAAAAATTAAAAAAAAAAAAAAAAAACAGAAAAGGGACTCACAAAGAAAAATAAATGATGTCATCTCCTCCCCTTCATCAACTAAAACGACATCGTTTCCTTTAATTAAAACAAATTTAAAATTTAAAAAAAAAAAAAAACAAAAAGGGACTCACGAAGAAAAAGAAATGCTGTCGTCTCCTCCCCTTCATCAACTAAAGCCCTAATTTTTCAAATCACAAACTCACGAAGAACCCAGGTTTGTCTTGCTTTTTCTCTAGATCTCATCTCATCTTGCTTCAATCACGTTCATCAACCACAAAATCGTGAAGCCAGACAATCATGAACAAATCGAGTCCCCTTTCACCCGATGCCTTCGTCCATTGGAGTCCCAGATTCGAACGTCCAAATCTTGAAGACCCCATTCGTTCATAACCCGATCAAGACCCAATTTGTCTACCACAAACTACAGCAAACACGAGCAAGTGTTGTGGTCCCCGTTTTCTTGTGTTGTCGGCAGCATTGAGCAAAAGCAAAAACTTTGCGTGGTGGTCCCGAACTCAACGAAGAACAGCCAAAGGTATGTCGTCCTTCCCAAACCACAAACTCACGAAGAACCGCGATTGCTCTTGCCTTTTCTCTAGATCTGATCTCGTCTTGCTTCACGTTCGTCAACCACAAAATCGTCAAGCCGAGTCTTTACTGAGAATGTCGTCTTCCTCCCCTCCATGAACCAAACCCCCAATTACCCAAAGCCCCAATTTGCAGTCGGCCAAAATTGTGAACCCTAAAATCATGAAGATCTTGAATTTCTCTTAATTTTCCTCCCGGATTCGATCACTTCTTACAATTTCCCTCGAGCCAAGTTCTTCTTCCGTCAAATCAATAGTGGTCGAGTCTCCCATTTCACTCAACGCTCACCCAACGCCCGCTCAACATCTTTGCACAAATTCGCTCGTCCAATCTGCAAAGATTTGGAAACATGAATCTTGCCTTTTTTTTCATGATTTTGGCTAGCTGTGTGATTACTCAAATGAACTATTTGAAGAAGTTAATGTAGATTTACAGCTCATGCAATTTTTAAGTTTGGAAATATGAATCTTGCTTTATTGACATACGAAACTTTTGCTTGCAGTTTCTTAGTATAACCTTTTTTTTTTAATATAACAGAGGTGGAGGAATGTAAATTGCAAATGTAAATTGCACTCTCTTGGAGTTTGATTGTTCTGGGCTCTAACGTGAGTGGATGAGATATGCATACCTTGGATTGCATATCTTTGACTGAAGCTGTCGAAATGTCTTTTAGTATGCGTAATAGCTTTTACTTGCAAATTCAAAGTACATGAATAAGTCACGGATTGCTCATTGCTAAAGCAAAGGCATTTTTCAAAGATAAAATAGGTTGTAATATGGAGAGTCGATATTAAGGTTCCTTTTGTTATATATTGGGAGTTTTCTTTCTCTGTTTATACTTAATACTCCAAGTTCTGCTAAATGTTGTTTTAAGCACAGTCTTTTTATATTCAAGTGTAGATTAGCCCTATCATTTGTTCCTCTACATTGTGCAATGTTGAACTGTTTGATAGATTATCTGAACTGTTCGATGCTGCATTTGTTCATCTTTTGCAATAGTTATAGTGGGAGGTTATTAAGGCAACAACTATATTGTATTTAGTAGTAAGTACTGCTCCTATATATATGTCAACTGACTTTAATGGACTAGCTAAGGTCCTCATAAATATATGCTTCTGCAAAAGACAAGTGCCGAATGTTATAGATGCAATATTTATGCTATCCTTATTTTATCCTTCGCAGATGGTAGAATCACAAGAGGAAAGTACAGTTGTAATTTTGAAAGCATAAAAACAAGTTCAACTGGAATTGATAGTGAGGTGTTATCACAACAAGAGACTTGCGAATTCATGAAGAGATCCACAAATTCGTCACAATCGAGGACTTCAGTTCCTTCTATTGACAAAGATAATTTTGTACTTTGCTATTGTGGTTTGAAATCTCCTTTGCGGACAGCATGTACACAAAAGAATCAAGGAAGGAGATTTTATGGCTGCCCGAGATACAGAAGTGGGGGAAGTTGTGGATTTTTTATTTGGGTTGATGCAGAAATCAATCAACCAACAAGAAGTATGTCAAAAAATTTTCACCGAAGCAATGTCGAAGAAGAAACAATTCCAACCCATGATGAGGATGATGGTAGTTCAATGGATGTTGAAGTTAGAGCTCTCAAGGCACAATTGAAACATGTGAAACAAGACATGGCAAAGCTGAAAAAAGAAAATTTGAGATGGAAGACAATGTCGATTGTGTCGTGGATGCTTATAGTAATTTTAGTTCACATGTTATTTGGAAATTTGAAGATGAAAAACATGATGAGTTTGCCATAGAGTATGTTTGCAGACATTGTGTTATTAGCTATTTTGGTACATATTCTGAGCATATTATGTATTCTTCCACATGAAGTACATGTATGTACAATCTTCTAATGGGAATGAATCGAAGGTTGATTGCAAGCTTCTATTTGAGTATTTGGCTATTTCTCAACCTGTTCATTGCTTCCCCACTTGAAGTGGACAACGTGCCTCTACTTCAATAAACAGTGAAACTAATTCATTGCAATGCAGTAAACATTTACAATGGTAAACAAACATCATATCAAATGAACAAAACATTTCATTGCAAAATGATAGAGATTACAATAAAGGACTTCACATCCCATTTGTTCCAATCAAAAACCCAAGACGCTACTGCACTGATCTCATCATCTAAAAACAAAAAGTCAAATGCCACAAATTATATCACTATTACCGATCAACGATCAACGACAAAAAAAGAAGAAAAAAAGAACATAGTTATGACAGTATTTTACTAAACCCAATCCTGCAATTGCTTCTTGTCAACATTGCTTCCTGTCAATATTTTTTACATTTTTTTTTTCCTGGATGGTCCTACTTCTTTTGCTGGAACTTTAGCTACACGTGCAAATGATGTTGATTCAACATGTGATGGTATTTGTGGTGCTTCACTTCTTCTTTTTGGGTAAAGAGTGGTGCTTCACTTCTTGTCCTCTTCGACGAGCAACTTCTGGCACTTGTATGTTCAACCTGACATGATTACATTTCATTATGTTTATAAAATATTGGTTGCTATAATCTAAATTTCTAAAAAAACACTATTAACCATCCCAACAGCAAGATGACTTACATTCACACTAGTATGGCCACCAGTACTACCACTTACATTAACATTGCCTGAACGTTTTTCAACCTACAAAGAGAAAATTCATTTAAAGGTTTATTCGAGAAGCAAGCATGACACAATGGAAAATGGAAGTACTTACTGAAAGTTTTGGCCTTGAAAATCGTGTTTGCGATGATGTAGACCCAGTTTTCTTGATTGGACATGTTAAGCTATTATGTCCTGTTTTCAAGCATGTTCGACATGTCATCTTCATTCCTATTCTTGACATTCTAGTTCCACATGCCACCTCACCTTCCTCTCTTGATCTTTTCTGTTTACGTCTACCGGGCTTTACTTTGGCTGGAAGTGGTTCTAGTGGCTCCATATTAGTCTTTTTCCAAAATTTCTCTCCTTGAACTGGTAGTATCATGTTCTCATATGCAACTAAGAACTTGGCTTTTTTATAATACTCATCAATGTAGTCATATGCATCATCTTGTCTATGAGGACAAGGGATACCAGTTAGTTGCCATCTTCCACAAGAGCATACTCTTTTGAAGACATCCACCACATGCTTCTCACCCTTATCCATCACCTCATATCCAACATCGCCATTCCATATCACGTGACAATAAGTCGCACCAACTCTATTTTCTTCCAATTTTCTTGCAAATTCTTGGACCATAGTCTCTTTTCCATCTAGCACATGCATCCCTTTGTGTGTGCATTCTTGTCAATATCATTGTCTGCATGTCCTCCAACATACTATAAATGGACTTGCACCTAGCATCTATAATTCTTCCATTGAATGCCTCACATAAGTTGTTATCAACAATATCACATTTTGCATCAGTAGAAAAGAAAGCTCTGGACCAGTGCTTTGGCTCTGTTTGAACTAAGTCATGATATGCGGCGGGGCTGATTTTTTTCAATGCTTGAGAGTGTTCATCATACTCTCCCATAGTATTGCTCTTAGCACATTGCCAAAACATTCTTTACATTTGTATCCCTTTGTACTTTTTGCTCCAATTGGCATAGACGTGTCTGGCGCACATCCTATGTTTAGCTACAGGCAACAGCTCAGCCACGGCTTTCAACAGGCCCTGTAAAAAATAATTACAATATAAATCATATTTTACAAATGTGATCATCTAATAAGCTTAACGAAAAATTAAATAAATAAGGAACTTACCTTCTGTTTGTCGCTGATTATGACCCAACCTTGTCCATATGTGTGCATAATATTTAGATCATACATCAAATGTGTTAAGAACCAAGTCCATGTATCTCCACTTTCAACTCTAACAACCGCCCAAGAAATTGGGAACATTTGATCATTTCTGTCCCTTCCAACAGCACACAAGATCTGACCTTGACAAATTCCTTTCAAGAAGCAACCATCCAACCCGACAACTTTCCTACACCCATCAAGAAACCCTTTTTTACAAGCAGCAAAACAAATATACATTCTCTCAAAGAATGCCTTAGATTGCATATCAAGCTTTTCAACCTTTAATGTAACAGTACTTCCAAGATTGCTCATCCTAAGCTCCTCTGCATAATCCCACAATTTTGCATATTCCTTTTTATAGTCTCCCATCAACACTTTATAAGCAAATAGCTTGGCTTTCGTATATTGACTGATACTCACATCCAACCCCAATTGCTCCTTGATAAGTTCCCTCAAAGCAATAGTTTTAATAGTTGGCATTGCTTTTATTGTAGCAATATAATGATTTGCTAACCAAGAACTCGTCACCCTGTTATTTTTAAAGCTAATGCTACAGGTGTGCTCTGAATGGTAGGTTTTCACATGAAATGATGCACTACGAGCATCAATAGATCCAGAGATTCTCCAAGGACAACTTTCACTAACACATTTTGCTCCGACACATTTCTTTTCATTCTTTATAAATTTTATCTCTCTACGCTCAGCCACTGAATATTTTATGAGAGCATCTTTGAATTGCCTGCTACTATCAAATATCATAGACACAATAAACACGGGTATAGCACAATTAGGATCATACCTTGGAAAGTTGCTTCTCCTTCTAGTAAAATTATCATTTTCTAGTTCTAAATCAGATCCCAAATGCTCATCTTCATCCGTTTCATAGTACTCTGTTTGGTAATCAACTACATTATCCATATCAACTGCAGGTTGTTGGGAAGGTACCAATTGCGCAGATGGTTCCCCTCCAATCAAATACTTTGTGGCCCTGTTGCGAAACTCTTTGATGCTCTTCCTCGCTTCTAGAAGCTCTTCATTATCATGATCATCATCATCAATCGAAATTATTGCATCGGCTAAGAAGTTTGTCTCGTCATCATCATCATCATCCACCATATATTCATCATCCTCTATGTTGGTATATTCATCTTCATCAAATACACCATCGTGAGCTAAACCACCCTCATTCTCAAAGACTGCATCTTTGCCTAAACCAGAATCATTACAAGCACCCTTACTAGTAACTTGACTAGCATTATTATCGACACCTACACTAATACCCTAACCATCACCCTCACCTCCCTCATCGACTATAGAGTTTTCTCCATATATCTCAATCAATCCATGGTGTAAATAATTGAAAATTTCTTCGACAAGACAACTATCATTCCATATGTATCTCAATCCATCTTCTATAGATTTTCCAGGAAACTTAAAATAAAGGTATTGGAATGTAGTATTTACCCCATTTTCTATGTCACTGATAAAACTTTCATAACTCCTTGAATTGATGTTTACTTGCACTAAATCTGTCTTCCCCCCCAACATATTCAAGCATTGGGCAACGAACAAATTTTCCCCCCGTGGAAAAGGCAAACCCATGCCAACTTGTCGCTCATTTCAGCTCTACACAGAAACAAAAATTATGTTATAAGTAGACATATAACAAAGGAACAATATAATAACACATAAAAATAATTGCATGCGATATGTTCCTTTGTAAAATTTTCTTATGCGATAAACATGAAAGTTATTAAGAGTTAATGCTAAAATTGCTATGAATTAAGGACTTCCACCTTATAATGCTCATGAAGTACATATCATCTGTTTGATGTTTATTTAGACATATATTATTATGATTATTGAAAATATCAGGGCAAGTTGATAAGAATGATCAAATCCTTATATACCCACCTATATTTAGGATAGATACTCGAAATTTGTTTCTTTTATCAATTGTTATGAAAAAGCATTTACACTTTTACAGTTACTCTTAT
The DNA here is from genome assembly GCA_014182715.1 of Eucalyptus cloeziana. NCBI lineage: Eukaryota > Viridiplantae > Streptophyta > Magnoliopsida > Myrtales > Myrtaceae > Eucalyptus > Eucalyptus cloeziana. The sequence goes on along the minus strand of CM024637.1, from coordinate 2,050,205 downwards.
GGTTTAAATCACTCAGCATAATGTGTTTTGAGGGCTTGAAGAGAGAATTTGCAAACTAGAATTTCTCCAACTTGATTTATAGTTCGATTACATCAGCTAATATTTATGTATTTAAAGTGCGTTGCTTATGGCCTTGCATGATTCTTACAAGATTTTAGTCATTGTGTAGTCTATCCTACGTCATGGTGAGTACAAGAACAGCAAAAACACTCACAAAGAAATTGAGGCAAATCGAGGCAAATGTATAATTTAGAATAAGACAAGGACGACATACCTTTGGCTATTCTTCGTTGAGTTCGGGACCACCACGTAAAGTTGTTGCTTTTGCTGCCAAGAACACAAGGAAACGGGGACCACAACACTTGCTCGTGTTTGTTGTAGTTTGTGGTAAATTGGGTCTTGATCGGGTTATGAACGAATGGGGTCTTCACGATTTGGACGTTCAAAACCTGGGACTACAATGAACGAAGGCGTCGGGTGAAAGGGGGACTCAACAACACTCACGAAGAAATCAAGGCAAATCGAGGCAAATGTATAATTTAGAATAAGACAAGGACGACATACCTTTGGCTGTTCTTTGTTAAGTTCAGGACCACCACGTAAAGTTGTTGCTCTTGCTGCCGACAACACAAGGAAATGGGGACCACAACACAAGGAAATAGGGACCACAACACTTGCTCGTGTTTGCTGTAGTTTGTGGTAGACAAATTGGGTCTTGATCGGGGTATGAACGAATGGGGTCTTCACGATTTGAACGTTCGAACCTGGGACTCCAATGGACGAAGGCGTCGGGTGAAAGGGGGACTCGATTTGTTCATGATTGTCTGGCTTCACGATTTTGTGGTTGACGAACGTGATTGAAGCAAGATGAGATGAGATCTAGAGAAAAAGCAAGACAAACCTGGGTTCTTCATGAGTTTGTGATCTGAAAAATTAGGGCTTTAGTTGATGAAGGGGAGGAGACGACAACATTTCTTTTTCTTCGTGAGTCCCTTTTCTTTTTTTTTTAATTAAAGGAAACGATGTCGTTTTAGTTGATGAAGGGGAGGGAAGACAGCATTTCTTTTTCTTCATGAGTCCCTTTTCTATTTTTTTTTTTTTTAATAATTTTTTAAGTTTTTTTAATTTTTTTTTAATTAAAGGAAACGATGTCATTTTAGTTGATGAAGGGGAGGAGACGACAGCATTTCTTTTGCTTTGTGAGTCCCTTTTATGTTTTTTTTTTTAATTAAAGGAAACGATGTCATTTTATTTTCCGGCAACTGCGTCCACACCGGCCGTGCCACGTAGGCCACATCAGACTTTTCCGGTCACTAGGACTGAATTGGACAATATGCAAAAGGTTTAGGACTAAATTGGCCAAATTGAAAAATTTAGGATTGAATTGGCCCAAACGCAATAGGTTTAGGACTTTTTGGTAATTTTCCCTATTTGTAGATTGTATAGGTGCTTAATGATAATGAAGAATACAAAATATATTTGTAGATTGTACAAGTGGTTATCTAAAGTAAGAATATCTTACTTCTATCCTATCCTTATTTACAATATTAATTACAATTACCATAGTTGTCTAAATTGGATAAGATCTAGGACCCATTTGATAACATGTCAAATAGTATATGACTCTATTCTTTTGTTCCCTAAAAAAGAAAAAACAACAGAAATCCCTTTAGTAATTATTTTGTTTCCGAGTATATATATGGAACAAAATCAAGAGGTAAAAAAAAAAAAAAATTGCTTCTTTGTTTCTAAGAACAACTTCAGAATCAAGTCCAAACCATTTTTCTTTTTTTTTTTTTTTCTCTTTTCTTTTTATCTTTTTGTTTTATTTTTTTTCCTTTTCTTCTCGGCAATTGGCTAAAGGAAGAAGAAAAAAAAAAGGAGAAAAATATAACAAAATGATTTAAAAATTAAAATAAATTCTAAACCATAGAAAATTTTGAGATTCGTATCAAATGCATTTTTATTCTGGGAATAGAAATTTTGAATAGTTTCCAAACGCCTTCAAATATCTAGAAACTCATCCAAGGAACATAATTTGAAAAAATCATTTTTGAACAGAAATTATTCTCAAGAACATAATTGTTGTTAAATATACCCTTACTCCCATGGGATTTAGAGGTGCCTTGGTCACAAGTTCTTATACCCTAATCACTTATCAATTTAAGGAAATTCCAATTCGTTTGTGATGCAGGTTCGACATGTGCACTAAGCATATAATATAATTATAATTGTATTCCAATTTGCGTCAAATCATCCAAGGTTGATGGATTCACTTAGAATTAAACAATAGTTATGATTCAAACAGAACATTTCAATGGTAAAAGTAAAACTATTATGGTAATCCTATAATCAAAGGGCCACCAACACCGATTGCTCCTTCCCACCTTTTTTTAATTAAAAAAAAAAGTATCAATTATAATCAATCATAATCAATGAAAATTTTGATGTTTCTCAAAGTGTTTCTAAATAAACGAGGTATGTACACCTAGAGTACCAAAACTTAGCACGGAGGGACACTTAAGTGTCAAAACTTGGAAAAGGTACACTTAAGTGCCAAAATTGGAGTAAAATGGATCACTTAAGTGCCATTCCGACCAAAATCCAGCCAAATTACTGACATGATAATTTTTTGGCGAGGTGAGTGCAAAATGGCATCATTTTGCACAATGACGTGGCGGTGAGAAAATACAAAAACAACATCGTTTTGTGTGTGATGTGTAAATAATTAATATAAAAATTAATTAAATTAAATTTAAAACTAAATTTATTTAAAATATTCTAAAAAAATAAAAAACTTAAAATTAAAAAAAAAAAGGGGGGGGTATGGGGCCGAAGGGCAACGGCTGAGGGCTGAGTCCTCGCTTAGATCTGGCGAGGGCTTGCGGCCCTCACCGCTAGTTGACCAGGGGGCCGGCCACCTCGGCCGACCCTACGCCCTCAGCCGCTGCCCTTGCCCCCCTTTTTTTTTTTTTTTATTTTTTAGAATATTTTAAATAAATTTAAGTTTTAATTTAATTTAATTAATTTTATATTAATTATTTACACATCGACACAAAACGATGTCGTTTTTGCATTTTCTCGCTACGTCAGCGTGCAAACAACACCGTTTTGCATTCACCTCGCCGGAAAATTGTCACGTAGCAATTTGGTCAGATTTTAGTCAGAGTAGCACTTAAGTAATCCATTTTACTTTGATTTTGGCACTTAAGTGTATATTTTCAAAGTTTTTGCACTTACGTGTTCCTCCGTGCCAAGTTTTGGTAGTTGGGGTGTACTTTTGTCCTAAATAAACATAATTTAAGAAGTAGCAATTTTAAAATGAAAACAATTTATTTACTTCTGTGAAAAGCTATAACTAGTTTAAACAAGTCTAAACAAAAGGAGGCTCTTTTATGTTCACATGATTCCAAGCTGGACCAACCTTTAACCGTCCCTACCCTTCTAATAGCAACCGGAAATTTGTACTTTTTCCCAATGTGAATAACGTTTTCTTTGTCCTTAAGTTGTTATAGTATGTGGACATTGTTCCAGTTCTCCTGCCAATATCTTGGGCCAAACCTCTCCTGCTGTCATCATGTGATGTGAATGTTGACTAAATGACATGAAGAGCAGACTCCATGAAAATGAGAAAGTTCCAAAAACAGAAAGCGACCATGCTAGACCTTTCACATGTTTGTTTGGTACGTGCTATTTAGTCTTGTTGCATAAAGTAAAATTGTGTCCTTGGTGGATGCTCATCGAGCTGTGTGTATGGAATCTAGTGTGCCTAAGTCTTGTCACGACCTACCCAACGAGGGACCGCCCTTGACGTATGGGTTTAGAGATATTTATTTTACGAGACGATGTGAATTCTACACGATTTTAAATGGACCATCATTAGACAACACTAGAAATAGACAATCAATAATAAACGTGGTTTCTCCCAAAAACATACTTCACAGGACACAAAATTATTTTTAAGGTCTTTTAGCCTAAGTGTTATTGGAGTTGTCACTAGTCATTATTGGAGGGTTGGCTAAAACCCCATTGAGATGTGAGAGAACAATCTTGATTCTATGTAATCAGATGTTCTAAGTTCATGAACTTGCTTATGCTAATATATCTATTAGCATCCTTTTAGTACCTAACAAGTTGGCTATTTTTCTAAGTGATCATGCATTCTTGATTTACCATTTCCAACCAAAAGGTTTTAAAGCCACTAAATGTCCATGCAAATGTTTTTTAGGTAAATTCATTTAAAGTTCCAAAGTGATCCTAATTCTAACCTAAGAAGAGAAATTAGCAATGAATTAAAATGGATTGCTGGATCTAAAGATAATACTCATTTCTAACCCAATTAAGCTTAAACATGTTATTAGCTGAAGAAATATTAAGAAAATAAAAAGAAACAGAAACAGAAACAGAGAACTATGATGTTGAACAAGAGAGGGAACCACTACTGATGGAACCCCTCCGTCATCCGCTATATCACCCACGATGGCCAATTGCGCCTCCACCACCCACCGTGGCCATTAGCATCCATCTTCATCCTCCTCCTAATCAACTCTCTTCCTTGTCCCGCATCTCTTAGGCTGCGTTTGGCAGTCGGGATAAAATTCGGGATATGATAATTATCATATCCTACGTTTGGTGCTCGCTCAGGACAGGATAAAGTCGGATATAATGAGGATATAGGTAGGATAAAATTATCACATGGGGGAGGTGGGATAAAGGTAGATAGGATTTCTAATGTCCATAATAGGAAAGTTATTTTTCTCGAATAACAAACTTATTAAGTTAACAAAATTGAAATTATATTTCAATATAAATAATATATGAATTCTAATTTAAGAAATTAAAAATAAAAAAATAGAATTTTTTATTAATCTTATTTTAATTTATATATTCAACTTTAATTCTATCTTATAATAAACATTAAAAAATAAATTAAATATTTATATTTATTATATATTTTAGGTATGTTAGTACAGTTTACTATTTGATAAAATTTTATTAAAGAATGATGAAAGGGGAAAAAGAAATAATAAAGAAAATAATATAAAAAAGAGGAAAAATAAAATAAAAATAAATTAAGGAATAGTGTTATGAGATATTTTCACCATCTACGTTTATGAACATTTAGGTTCATTTATAATGACATGCCATTTATATAAAAAAAAAATGTACATAATATGTATTAATATATCCAACTTTAATATTGCGATTCACCAAATAATGGACAGGATATACAAAAAATCTCAATATTTCATATCCTATCATATCTAGTCCTATCTCGATTAAAAATCCGGATGACCAAACGTATTAATGGCTTTGTTTTCCTCTACCGCCACAATGAGAATTCATACGAAGCAATACATGGGGCGTCTTCATCATTTCCTTCCTTCAAGCTTCTTTCAAGACCACTAAAATAGAAGAAGATTGTCTTTTCTTAGTAATCTACAAAGTCTTTTAACAAAAGTGAAAATGACACAAATGGTCCACAAATTTTAGTTCAATATGTAACGTGGTTGTTGAAACCTAAATTTTGGCGACTCGTTTACTCATTTATAGCATTAAAAATTAGGAGTTAATTTTATCCCTAAAAAAAAAAATAATTGCATAACATATAAATTTTGGTGCATTTATTTTTAATTTGCATTTTTTGCATTTATTTATTGGACCGGTGGCGGGGGTTCGAATTAATGGTTCTGGGCTTTAACTCGATAGGTCGAACTAAGCCCACGAAGCTAGCAAATTGGCCCAAGCTCGTTTTTTTAATGATCGAAAATTATCTTGTAAAAAATAGAAATTTTTTTTCTGGGATATGATGGATTTTTTTGGATAGAGCAAGTGTGAGAAAAAATATTGCGAGCTCAACTTTGCAGGATTTGAAATTTCAAAAAATCCTTTTGCAATCATGAATCATATAAAAAATAAATATTGCGTACGGAAAAGAAATTTTCGTGAATATTAATTTGAAAAATTAAAATCCTAATCCTTGGCCTATAAAAGGATTGTTCACGTAGAGTTTTTGGAGGCCACACATTGAATACACAGCCACACAAGAGGGGTTTTTTTTTACTTCGTAGGGGGAAGAATTTCTTTCAGGATTTTTCTAGGTTTTTTCTTGGTTTATCTTGGGGGCTTTTCTCGAGTTTTAGGTAAAAAAAAATTCAACACAAAAGAAGAAGAAAAGCTTTCCTGGGGAGTTTTCTTCATTCATTCTTTCAGCACAAAAAAAAAAAAAAAAAAAAAAAAAAAAAAAAAAACAAAGGAAGGAAAAGCTTTCTAAGGAAAAAAAACAAAGGTCAACAGCAAAAGCCTTTCTTTTGCTTCTGCAAAAAAGCAAAAAAGTGAGCAGAAGAAAGAAGGACAGCAGAGAGACATGCAGCAGGCCAGCAGAGGAAGAAAGAAGGAAAAAATAGAAAAAAAAAAAGAAAAGAAAACAAAGCCTCTGCTCATCGAGCTCTTCGCTACTATCGCTCTTCCCCCGTGCAAAGCCGCAAATCATCGCTGCCAGTCGTTCCGTCGGCCACCGTCGCGTCCTGCCTCACTGTTCTGCCTGCGACACTAGAGCTCTGCCTCACCGCGCGATCGACCCGCTTTCACTCCGCCTCCCTCTGCTAGCTCCGCTTCTACTCCGTCCCACTTCCACTTCGCCCCCTTGTGACGGCCAGCTCCGTGTCTGCCCCACTCTCCTACGACGATTGGCTCGCTTCCACTCTGGCCCCTATGACCTCGGCCTTTCTTGTTCACTGCTCGCGGCCCCGATGACAACAGGTCCCGATCTGAACGCTAGTCCACTACTACCTGAGCCTTTCGCCCAAACGCTACAGCACTCCGCTAGCTTCACGACGCCTGCAGCACCCTCGTCCAGCTTTGCCGCCACGCCGCTCAAGCCTATTGTCGAGCTACCTTCTGGCCGAACACCACGCTTTGCCGTTCCTGCAGCTAGATCCAACCACTGCGACCTCCGACCAACAACCCAACGTTGAAAACCAAGCTGCTCCGCCCCAGCTGTTGCTCCTTCATCCAACGACTCTACCCACGATGCCCGGCTGCCCTACCAACCGAGTCCTCCGCCAAAGCGATGAGCCGCTGGTCCTGGTCCAAGCCTGCTGCTACCCCTTGTTGCGCCATCAGCTACTGCCCGAGCAACTCCCCTGTTTTGTTGCAAGTTTACCTTCGCCAAACCTCTCGTCGGAGATCGGAACGCCAGCGACCAAGCCCCCTCGGTGACCCACCATCACAACCACCGTCTCTAGCCACGCCAAGCCTCCATCGTTGGTCCATTCTACCGATCGGATTTTTGGAAAAAAAATCAAATTTATGTAGATTTATTTTATTCTATTAGGTAGATTTATTTTGTTAGATAGATTTAATTTATTAGGTAGATCTATTTTATCTTGTTTTAATTTTTGATATTTTGTCTCTTTATCCGAAATATTTCTCAATGCATGGTTGAAATTCCAAGTGTATCACCTCAATTCGCAACCGCACACAAATTTTTATTCTATCTATAAGGCTTTAGATGGAATAATTATTTACGTGGGAGTAAAATTGATATATTGTTCTTTAAGACTTAAGATCAATTTACCGATTTTATAAGCGAAATAATCAAGTTTGAATTTCAATTCGAATGATGGATAATATTTTTGATAACCATGGATGATTTAGTGTTTATCTTTTAATTGTTCTATTTATCCCAAAAATACAAAAAAAAAAAAAAAAATTGCATTTGCATTCCATGTAAATTAGAATTGATTGCATGATAGGTTAGTTTTTTTTAAAATGCATGTTTAGAAGGTATTTAGAATATATAACATTTCACTTTAGTTAGAATTTTATTTTTAGTGATTTTAATTACGAATTTTCATAAAATAAAAAATAAAAAATCATGCACATGTCATGTAGGATTAGGTTCATGAAATGCCCGTCATCTAGTGATTGTTGCTAGGTTCATTTAGTTAGAAATTGCTCGTCTTTAGAATTAGGTTATTTGGTTATTTTAGATTGCATATTTAATTGTTGCATTTCTTTAATTTCGAATTTCATGGAAAATACAAAAAAAAAATAAAAAAAAAAATAAATTCATCTCATAATTCAAGGTAGACTGCATGCTTATTTATGTCATATAATTTAGGTCATATTGTCATGTCATATCATTTCATGTTAGAATAGTAGCATGCATTGCATAAAGCATGATTCTCCTTGAATAAGTGAAAACAAAAAATTGAGTGATTGCATGTTCATTAGAAATCATATCTAGGACCGTTGATGTGAATTCTGATCTAACAAAGCAAATGCTTTCGTTGTTATGAGATAAGTTCTGCATTTTTTTTATTTGCTTTCTTGAGTGTTAAATCGGTGGTTTGCGCACCCGCATGATCACCTCGACATGTTAGGGAAGTGAATTAAAATAAATTCAAGCTGTCCGCAAAACATTTTTTCAAAATAAAAAAGGAAAGGTACCGAAAAGGTATTAGAAAAGTCTAGTATAACCAAGTCTCCGTACCCAAACTCTCTGATTCATAGAAGTAAAATAATTCTTTCATTATTTTACTTAAGTGTCTAAGTGACCTACCGTAAACCAATTAGTGGCGACTCCCTTTTGCATATTAGATATTTGAACCTAAGTCGCGAATTGGTATGGGCTTGGGAGAACCCGAGCTAAGTTAGACTTAGTACTCCATTAACCTGATTTTAGGTGGTGCACCCAAAATTTTGGTCACGACAGTGATTCATGAATTTTTAATTTATTCAATGTGATCCGTGAATTTTAGCTCAATATACAATGTGGTTCATAAACTTTCAATTTGTTCAATGTGGTCAATGAATTTATATTATATATTCAACTTAATCCCTAAATTATGTAAAAATATTCAATATTGTCTCTAAATTTTAATTCATAGAAGGACAATATTGAAATTTTATTATTATTCAAGGATTTAATTGAATATGCATCAAAAATCCATAGACCACATTCAATAAATTGAAAGTTTATGGATCACATTACGTATTAAACTGAAGTTCAAAAATCATTTTATACATTAAGTCAAAATTTAAGAAATAATTTAAATGACTCTACATAGTAGAATCTAGATCCAAGAAACCTCTGCAACCACATATTCCTCCAAATAGCACCAGAGAAAAAAGTCAATCAGCCTTTTCACACGGATCCCGACGACACGAACAAACCCTGGTAAAATAAGCTAGAAAACGTCGAATCAACGTCCTATGATCGAATCAGATTCAGACCAAGACCGGCAAGGCGATAACTCTTCAATGTGAAATCAAGATCCACACGCACATATCTAGAAACAAACAAAGAAAAGAACCACGCTGAAACAGAATAAAAGAGAGGAGCGACGCGACACCGCCTTTGGGAGGCCGGACAGAGAAGCCTCCGATCAAGGAAAAACACCGCACAAGAGAAGACGCAAATTGAACCAAAAAGCGAGGAGGACAAGCAAAGTCTGCGATCGGCGAAATGGGCGGCGACAACGAGAGAAGCAGCAGTGTAATAGGCAATGACATGAACAATTGGCCATTGTGTATATATATATATTGGGGGTCAGATTATCAAGTTAATTTTGCAAATTTGTTTTATTTTCGTTTATTTATTTTTAAAAATGCCTTTTTCTTTGTTTTTAGGTTATGTGGGTGGATTTGGATTGGATCTAGATTGGGTTGGGTTGGGTGATGGCCATCCAAATTGTTTACAAAATAAATGGGTCGATATGAGTTAAATAGGTGGATTCAAGTTGAATCCATTCAAGTCCACCCAAACTTCAATCCAATCCATCCATTTGCTGTTAGACAAAATAATTCTTGCGGAAGCCAATCCAAATCCAGCCATTTGCCACTTCTAAATGTAAGTAACGTCGAAATTGCGTTTTTTTTTTTTTAACAATGATTCTAATTTAATCAACTAAAATGTGGGATCACAAAAAATAAATAACATTTGCCACTTCTAAATGTAAGTAACTTTTTTTTTTTTTTTTTAACAATGATTCTAATTTAATCAACAATTGGGAATACTATTTGAGAGCAACGTGCGCATTTAATTGATGCAAATGATAGGAAAATGACACCAGAGGAAATGTTAGATCTTCTATTTTCCATCTGACAGGAATGGCGTTGATTTTTTCTTTCCTCATTCAATCAAAATTGTACTTTTGATACCATTTTAAGCAATAGGCTTGAGTTAAAATGTTGAGTTATATTGTCCTCGAGCTCTAATCGAAGGATATCCTCTAATCAATTTTCTGGTTGGTAGGTTAAAATTGTAGACATCACTCGCATTTCAATTTTAGATAAGTTTGGGTGTAAATGATGTCCTATAATAACATATAACCCATCGATCGATAACATAATTATAGGAAAAATTAACCTTATATTTATTTTAACTTAATTCTGCAACATCAATTAATCATATCAAAAGGAGGATATGAACAAAATAGGCTTTCAAGAAAACATTTTCCAAATTTTCCGTTATTCGTTTCACAAAAAATGAACTAGTCGTGGAAAACATTTTCCACCAAAAAAGAAAAGTCTTGTAAAAGAGAGGAAAATGCTTTCCATTTTTCAAGTTGGGGAAAACATTTTTCTCACTCACACTCTCTTATCTCATATCGCCTCTAGCTCGCCGATTTGGCAAGGCCTAAGGCCAACAAGCTACTTGCCTATGGCCGACGACTTGCCAAAGACGAAGGTGGAAAATAAATAAAAGGAAAAAATAAAAAGAAAATAATTAAGAATTCAAAATTTTTATTTTTATTTTTTCTCTTTTTTACTCTTTATTTTTATTTTTTCCACCTTCTTTTTCGATCGGTTGCCGGCCATAGCTATGATCAACGAATGGCCACAAGCCAACCTCAAGCTTGTTAATGCTAGCCACAGGGCTCACCAAACGGGCGAATTAGTGGTGAGCGCGAGCCTTTAGCTCGTCAATTTGGCAGGGCCTGAGGCCAGCGAGCTTGAGCTCACCACCTGCCACTCACCACTCACTAGATCAATGAGCCAACAGCGAGCGTGAGCCTCTAGCTCGCCAATTTGGTGAGGCTCGAGGCCGACAAACTCAAGCTCGCCACTCGCCAAATCGGCAAGCCAACGGTGAGCGTGAGCCTCGGTAAGGTCTCGTGGCTAGTGAGCTCGAGGCTCACCGATCTTTGGCGAGCTCCAACTTGCCGCTCACTAGAGTTCGGTGAGCACGAGCCTCTAGCTCGAGGCCTGAGGCCAGCAAGCCAATGGCGAGCTTGAGCTTGCCTTTTGCTAGTCATTGGCCATCGTTGTGGCCGGCAACCAGCCAAAAAAGAAGATGAGAAAAGAAAAATAATAAAAAATTAATTTTTAAAAAATAATTAAAATTGACTTTAAAAATAAAATAAAATAAAAATATTGAAAAAAAAAAAGTGCATAGAGAAAAAGTTTTTTTTTTAACCGAATAACGAAAAATATTTTCAAATTCATTTTTAGGTTTCAACTAAATAATGGAAAATAATTATATTTTCCTAGAAATTGGATTCTTGAAAACATTTTTCTGTTACATTTTTCGTAAAACTTATCAAAAATCCTGCATCAAATACGAAGATTCTCTATTGCTCCGATACGACATTTGTCTACCTCCTTCGTGATATCGGGACCTGTGTCTATTTTTTAAGGGCCGTGTTATACTCGATTCCTAGTTCAAAGAAGTTCCTTCAAAATGGGCTAATGAAATCAATATCAGCCTCGTTGTTACCACCACTGCTATAGTTATTGCATCCACTAGGTACACTATAACTAGACCTCACATTTTGACCACCTAAATTTTGATCACTAAAATCAAGACAAAGATTGCTCATAAAATATGTACAAACGCTCCAAACCATTCTTCACCTTATCATGGATCCAACAATCGCATTATCATCATAAATTAGTCTATAACAATAGTCAACAAAATTCAACTTTTTTCTAGAATCCAACGTAACCACTTCCCTCACATACTTAAACACGTTTTAAATATGTACAACAGAATCATATATATTGATCAAGCCATCTCTTATTATCAAATATAATATTTAGCCGTGCACCTCATACGTAAAAGATCACCATTCAAGATCAATAATCTATCTCTTGAAAATTTTACTTTTAAATGATCAAAGGTAATATTATTCAAACTAGTATTATTCATGATGATTATGGATACCTTTTTTTTTCCTACTCCCAACTCATAGATGCATTTCTCAACCATCTTTCCAATCTCTACCCTTAGAAATCTGATGTTCTTCCGTGCAACTTCCCCTGTGCAAGGACCATGCTCCTCATCTTGAAAAGCATGCTTCTTAAGATGCTTTTACATCATATTCTCTGGGCCTATCTCGAGCACCCAATACTCCATTTACGTGATATTTACGTAATACGATTGTAATGAGAGGTTTTTCATGAATTCAATATTGACGGACTGAATTGAAAAATCAAGGATCGAGATTTTGGCTAAACCGGCGCAATACACTCGGGTCTATGAAATTAATATCGTACTAACCATCTGAAGCCATAAAAGATTCATTATTTACCATAGTTAAGAGACGTGAAAATTTTCATGCAATTTCAAGAAATCTAAGTACTGTTACGGGCATCGAGACCTTTTACATTCTCAGAGAGTGGAGTCATTTGGACATTGACAATGAAAAAATCTTTGGTCAAAATATCTTATGGAAAATGTTAACTGGTGCCCTTTGAGCGCGTGTTTAGTTGATCTCATTAAATATGTTTTGGAAATTTCAAATTCAAAATATGTGAATATTTAAAAATATATATATGTGCATGGAATTTGTTATTTTCACTTTTAATTAATTTAACTAGTGTCCTAAAGACAATTATTAATGAGACCCTTAACAAATAGCCCAACACGATAATGCTCATGTGAAGCACCATAAGAAAATCCACACAAAGTTCAAACATGGATACTGTCAAATGTTCCACTTATTACAAAGTATCATCTTGTTACTGCAAGGGATACACCGAAATTAAAATGAAAACGGAGGAATACTTTGCTCGTGTCGGAAAAAGTTGCCCGGATCGACCGCGGTCTTCACATGCACCAACCTTTCGAAATTGTTCTTGAAGTATTTCTTTCCCCAAGCACTCGCTTGCTTATAACCCGTGTCGCCTTTCACATTGTTCGTTCCTATGTCCAGATCCCTGTAGTTGATATAGGCCTCTCGAGGAGATTTCGACACATACGGCGCCATATAACTGTAGAAGCTTCGTATCCAACTCACGTGCTTTGAAGCCACCTCGTCGCCTCCATCGGTCCATGACGTTAAGTGCTGGATCTTGTACAGAACGCCAGCTCTGTGAGGGAAGGGAAGGGCGGATTCTGAAATCTCGCTCATTCTCCCGCCGTAGTGGTTCCAAATCATTTGAGCCACCCCTACATCTTCCTCAAAGAACCTCTCCCACATCCCCTCTAAGCCACTCTCAGGGATCGGCTCCTTCACATAATCAGACTTGTGCTTGAAGTATAATTTGGTGTTGGAGCTCCTGTTCAGCAAGACTTCCAAGGGCTCTCCACTAAACCCCGCGAAGTAGAGGATCGACTCGACCCAGCTCATCTCGGTGCAGTCCTGTCTCGTGACATTCAGTTCCGGGAAGCTGCTCCTCGTCACCTCGAGGAGCGCGTCGACCCCACCGAGGTAAAGGGTGTTAAACGACGCTTCCATCGTCCTCGTCCCGTTGGGGCCAGAGTTGGAACTCTGCAAGATCACCCGCATGAATAGGTCGTTGGGGAGCTCGTTCCCGATAAGTTGCCACTGGTGCACGAGCTTGGTCGCATTTTGCTCCAACGTCCTCAAGAGCGTGAACACGGTCACGGTCGACGGTACCGGGACCAGCTTGACTTTCCAGGACACTACTACACCGAAGCTGCCACCGCCTCCACCTCGGATAGCCCAAAAGAGATCTTCCCCCATGGATTCTCTATCCAGGAGCCGACCATGTGCATTGACCAACTGGGCATCGATTACGTTATCAACGGCAAGGCCGTATTTGCGCAGCATCGTGCCATAGCCTCCGCCACTGAAGTGCCCACCGACGCCAACCGTGGGGCAGACACCAGCCGGGAAGCCTAGGGTTTTGCTCTTCTCGGCAATCCTATAGTAGAGCTCGCCAACCGTTGCGCCCGATTGGACCCACGCTGTTTCGTCCTCCACATCCACAGCGATGGATCGGAGATTCACCATGTCGATGATGACAAACGGGACTTTGGACAAGTATGAAAGACCCTCATAGTCGTGACCACCACTCCGGATCCTCATTTGGAGTCCGTACCGCCGGGAGCAGGTGATGGCAGCTTGGACATGGGAGACATGGAGCGGTGTCACGATGAGTAATGGTTTTGGAGCGGAAGGAGTCGAGAAGCGCAGGTTCTGTATGGTAATGTCCAAGACGGAAGAGTACGAAGAGTTGATTGGAGTATAAATGAGTTTAGGGATTGACGTAGCGTTTTCGGAGTGAACAGACAGGCATTGCAGGAAATTCTCAGGAGTGCTCATAACAAAAGCTACTAAATGGAGCTGAAAAGAGCAGGAGACATGCCAAGTGATGATGCATGGTAAAGCTTTGCATCTTCATTTGTTATTTTGTTCTTTTCGGCTTGCATTACCACCTATACGAAGGGTGTCTTATTTATAGTGCATGCGATGGCACGAAAGTCGAAAGTCGATTTTTTGTTTCACACTCCAATTGGTGATAAACGTATGGACGAAATTAGTCGATTTTGGTTCTAGACAACGACGTGCGTGGAAGTTTATACGAATGTGTGCGGTTTGACTTTCTATCATCTTCCAGATAAGTAAACAATTGATTCATTTGATCGCGAATGGTGTGAGAAGTTTCTCCTATTCCTTCAGCAACGGGTTTCACCAAAAAGGGGAAAAATGTCAACAAATGAATCGACAGGGCGAATGTCGAGGAAAGGGCTCCTTTGTTGATGTTGGATACGAAAGTAGATGGCGTCAATGTAAAGGAATTGAAATGCAGGTTACTTGAATTCTGATGTTGTGAGAAAGGTGATGGGTGCGAGAATTTAAAGTGTTGGAAGAGTAGATGCGCAGGAAATTAGAGATGAAAGTAAAAGTAGAATAACCGATGTTTTGATACTGATTGTGTTTTTCTACGATGATTACAATGTGAGCTTTTATATTCATCCATCAGCACTTGTATATAACCGGTGGTAGATTTTGAATTCACTAATAACTTCTTAGTACTATTTACAGATGTTTACAAGAAGTTATAAATATTAGACACAATATAATATTTATCAGCAACGATTGTCCATAAGAAGTTACAAATCTCGAGATCATAGGCATAACTAGCTAGCAATCCCATAGTCGTGTCAATGCGCCATCTTCGTCGTATACGGATGTGTTCAAAATCATTTGTTTTGTTCATTAACAACACTGCTTCAACACTCAGCGAATTTCGCAATTATTTGTTGTCCATGAGTTTATCAGTGAGTTTTCAATCTCCTTCAAGTTATCGATTGGTGAAGGCAAATGTCGATAATCATTTCACTCTTTGTTGTTGATGACTTTATTAATAAGTTATTGGTTTCCTTCAAGTTTTTGACTATCATGTTCACATACTTTAACCAAATTTTTCTCTTATGAAATGAGCTTGTATGCATCAATAATAGCCATAAGCTTGTCAAATTTTTCGTGCCAAAAAAATGTATCATGCATTGGGGCACTGTCTGGTCTAGTGCTCTAGAAAGCTGCTTCAACTATGAAATGTTGCGGCTTTTATAATGGGCACGTACATAATTATAGCGAGGTACATATCATACCAAGGTGCTGTGGCTGTCGGACTCTTCATAGCATAACTACGGCTTTTAGCGCACAGACTAAAAAGACGCTATATTAATTTTCCTGATCCGTCCAACATGCATGAATAGCACCACTTTTGGAAACATATTTTTCCACTGAATAAACTATAGTTAAAGATATAGTTAGACAGAACAAATTGACATTTACTCCAAATTAGTTTCCTTCCCTTGAAGAATTCCAATCCAATATCCTTAATCCAAGTCTGTCCTTCATTAGCATTTTGTCTAATGTTCCCTTAAAATGTATATGTGTCAAGACACATGGTAGATGACTACAAGACGAACCTAACATAGAGAATGACAGATCCAGCATGGAAAATTAACATATGCATTTTGATGGAATATTGGACGGAATACAAACATAAGGTAGATTTGGGCTCGGGGTACTGGATTGAGATTTTTTGTAATAAGAAAATTATTTTGGAATAAATGTGTCATGGGGTACAATTTGTGATTTTTAATGGTATTAAACCTTTAAAATATGATTGACGTGATAGATGAGCTTATATCACAATGACCTATCATGTCTCATAATTATCTTCTTTTCGTATATATTTTCACGAAATGGCCTAGCTATCTGAAATGAATCACGTATCAAAAGATTTACTACAAAGATTATTTTTGATGTCGTGAGAAAATGATTTAAATCTTTTTCGGAAAATTATGCCAGTGGTCCATCTGCAATAGAAATGTAAACCAAAGAAAACGTCAAACCTGGTTCGAGAATGTCCAAGACATATTTCACATTGCAAAAGCCACGTGATTCAGTTGTATTAGTCATCTATTGGAATACATTTCTCTCTTCTTGTTCAAAGTTTGCATCCGCCTCAGAAAATAATCTGTCGACCAACTTATGGGAATGTTCAACAATTAGACAATTTCAATCTTGCCAAGTTGTATTGGCCAAACAAAGAAAATTTTGCCAAGTATTTTTCTGTTATTAGATGAAGATATTATTTGATAAATTGCTTTCTAGAACCACCTTATCCAACATCTTGGCCTCTATGGAGCTAAGGCCAGCCTCGATAGACCCATATCTGAGTGCTTGCGACTTGGACGCAAGAGCTAGGTACCCAAGCATGGGCACCGGAGACCCGGCCTCAACAAACCCAAGTACTAGCACTAGGGGCTTGGGCCTGACTTCAATGAACCCAAGAAGGTCTTAATGACTTGGGCACAAGAGTAGGTATCAGGACATGGTCGTTAGGGACTTGAGAGCAAGCATTGGGGCCAAGCCCGGCTGCCCACGACTTGGACACAGAAGCCATGTACCATGGCATGGCCATTGAACATCATGGCATAGGCACCGATGTTCAAACTTGGCCTTTGTGGCTCCAGGCCAAGTGCCTAATGATTTAGGGCGCATGAGCCAAATGTTGACCCCACTTGAAAAAACAATAGATAGATAATAAATGAAAAAAAAAAGTTTCAAATAGAGGCTCGAAGTGTCTTTATTTTCTCAAATAAGGGACCTAAATGGACTTTATTTCAAATAAAAACCTTCAGTGGTCATGGTTGTTTCAAATAAAGGCCTAAAGTGGCCATAATTGTTTCAACTAAGAGCCTAATTTTGCTGGTCACTGGTTAGCTAAATATTCCACTGATCAAAGGGCATTTTCGTTCAAATACAATTTTAGGGTGTGTTTGTTTTGTGGAATACATTTTCGGGGAAAATATTTTCCTCATTTTCCGGCGTTTGGGTCGTTAGGAAAATGAGTCAACGGAAAACATTTTCCGTAAAACATTTTCCTAGTCAACGGAAAATGTTTTCCTAGCAAATCTTAAATTTAGGAAAATAATTTCCCCTTTGAAAGGACTGGAAAATGTTTTCCGAATCTACCAAAGCTTAGATTTGATACTTGGTTTACAAACAATTATTCTTATAAAAATATATTATTAAAAAATTTGAATTTGAATTTGAATTTTTTTAAAAAAAAAAAAAAATTAAAAAAAAAAATTAAAAATTTGAATTTGCTTCTTTTTCTTTTTTTTTCTTTTTCTTTTCTTCCTTTTTCTTTTTGCTTCTTCTTCACTCATCACCGCCCACAAGGACGGCCAATAAGCTCTGGTCTCACCAAATTGAGCAATCTCATGGCCTTCGACAATAAGGCTTGAGCTTGCCCGAGGCCGATAAGCCTTAAGCCTCGCTAAATCGGGTGAGCTCGTGGCCTCCAGTGATGAGGCTCAAGCCTCGCCAGATCGGGCAAGCTCACAGCCTCTAGCGGCTAACTAGCAAGCTTGTTGCCTCTAGCGACAGTTGGAGCTCACCCCTTGTAAGCCAGCTGGGAACAAACTACCAGAGGAAGCAGAAGGGATGGCATGAGGAAGCTGAGGAGTGAAGAACAAGAAGAAGGAAAAAGAAAAAAAGGAAATAAAAAGAAAGATAATAAAAGTAAATAAAAACAACAATATTAAAAATTTTAAGTTTTTAAAATTAAAAATTCATTTTTTTTTCCTGTGATGAAGTGTGAAATTATTTTTTAATGGGATCTAAACGGCAAAAAACATTTTAAATTATACATCCCCAAATAAAGGAAAATAAACCGTATTCTTGGAAAATGCTTTCCCGAAAAGCATTTTCCTTTATTATTGAGTTTTCATGAAACAAACGCACCCTTAATTTTAAAATATTTTTATTCTTTTCATTTCTCTTTTCCATTTTTTTTCCTTCGATGAGGGCCAGTGGCCGCGAGCAAGGGTCGAGCCCTTGCTAGTTGTTGGTAAGGGTCGACAAGGGCCTATAAGCCTTTTTGAACCATGGGCGAGGCCACCCCTTGCCAGCTTTGGTGAGGGTCAGCCTTACCTAAGACTAACGTGGATGACCTCCCAAGGCGAGCTGTCCCTCACCTGCCACTAGCAAGGCAACCCTTGGGCAAGGACTAGTATCGTCGATGGTCGCAAGTGTGAGCTCCCCAAGATTGGGCTGTCTCTTGCCTATTGCCAGTGAGGGCGACCCCCCCCCCCCAAAAAAAAAAAAAAGACCTCTCTAGTAGAAAAGAAAGGGAAAAATAAAGAAAAAGGAAAAAAAAAATCAAATAAAAAGGTAAATGAAGAAAATGTCCTTATCAGCCAGAAAATCAAGCTCTTATTTAAAAATAAATATAACTACTTTGTGCTATTATTTGAAATAAGATCCCACTACATGCCTTTATTTGAGACAATAATGACACTTTAGGCCTTAACTTGAAATAAGATCCACTTCATATTCTTATTTGTGAAAATGAAGGCACTTCTGTTTCTTGTTTAGAATAGTTTCATAAATGAATGAACGAATTAATTACAAATAAATAACAAAAAAGAAAAGAAGAAGAAGAAGAAGAAAAAGTATTAACAAAACCCAAACACATCGGGTTCGGCCCATATTATAAGTCCAATCCTCTCATCACTTGAGCCCATAATGTCCAAAGATCAAGCCTATTTTCTTCAATAGCCCATTCACCCATCAATTGGGCCCTGGGAGCTTCAGTGCATGCGTGAGCCCGTCCAAGACCCAGACCGACCTCTGAATATCTCTGTCGAGTGATTCCGATTTCATTGTTGCCGAGCATCATCATCGTGAAATCCTCGGAGTCCTTCGTTGATCTTCGTCCATCAACAGTTTAGTGAATTCATCCAATCGACAAAGCAAACAGTTTTCCACATGTATAGATGATGCTAAAAAGTTCAATCCAAAAGTTTAGGTTATTAGATAAAATGATATTATATGAATATATAGAGCAGCCATTTACAACCCGTCGGTCCATGGAATTTTGACCACGGCATGTGGAATTTAACAAATGGAGGTGGATACACATTCACAAAAGGGATAGCACTGACTTTAATACCATGACAAAAAAATCCAACCAAAAATCTTAAGTTGTTAGATAAATGGAAACTACATGAATATATTGAGCATTAGAATATGTTGTTAAGTATTGTTCCCCAAGGAGATTGGCAGATTCAACAAGGTTTGCCTCCAAAGGACACTGGCCGATTCAACAAGTTTCGCAAAGGTGACATGGTGGTAGTAGGAGGCTAAGAAGCTTGCAAGAGGTTTGAGGTGATGGCAGTAGTAGAAATCTCGTGTCGTCCTGCGATCCTCATTTGTGACCCGGCACATGGCGTTGTGATGATCTCATCATCATGTTGACACTTGGTCACTGGATTTTCTTTGTTGATGCATGTTCGTCGTCATTTGTTCTAATTGAAAAGTCTAAATCTCTTCTTCAATCATAGAGGTTGTACCTCTATCCTACGATTGCTTTGTTCTCACACCCTCAACGCGGTAGTCGTATGTTTGACGAAAAGCCAGATAGAGATTCGACACGTCTTCAATTTGGTATTCACTGTTCTAGCTCTAGATTTCACCTCTGCTGCTATCACTCATCGGCGAGAGGCCTTCACACCTTGTCGGCCTCTCTTGGTTCAGATATTATCAACGCAGCGTTTTTTTTTTTTTCCCACGGCAGTGGCGAGGGCATAGGAAAGAGGCTTTACGAGTTTTCTCTTATACCTCTAAATTTCAATTGTTCAATTTTTTTTAATCCTAAATGTCTATGGGTGGTCGACCGAAGCATGCTCTGTTAGATGGCATGTGGCCGGCCACCAGAGCCGCATCATAGGCCGAGATTAAGGCCCCCTCAAGTGGACGGACCCAAACCCATTAAATGGGCTTTAACTTCTCAAGTTTCACAACTAAATTAACCCTATTGCCATTTTAAAATGTGGCCCGATTCCATTGGTATCTACAAATCTAATGAATTCATGTACCATGATTTGAGAGCCTCATTTCTTGTATTTTTCAAGACATACATCTCCTTTGACTGAAAAAATATCTATTTTCTTCTTTTTATAATGAACTTGAATTGCCCATGTCCCTAATTGCAATGAAACGGAGCAAGAAATGTGAATGCTAAATAACAGTGTCAATTTCTTGGATTAGGGGTCAACTTATGTCATTATTGACAAATTAGATCCCTAATTTACATGAAATGTGATAGAGAAACACAGGTGCAGATTTAAGTGTTGACAGCAATCTAAAATCCCAGATTGCATTTTAGGAAGCCAACTGAGAAGGTGTTGAGGAAGCTGAGGTCGTCTATGAGTGGTAAGGGGTAGTAAGCTGACTCGATTCTGCTCATTTCAGGGGAAGCCTTTAACACGTGGAATGGAAGCCTTAAGCTTGTAGTATACCCCACCCAATAGGAGTCAAACATTTCAAGTCTTGAGCATGTTTATGCTCTTGTACTGCGATTAACCTCTTCATTCGTGCTGCTTATTGCAACACTTTAATTCCTTTCCATCTATTTATGGACCCATGCCTTAAAATCATTATATTAACCATGTATTTCCATTGGGCAAAATTGAGTATTACAACTGTTCCCCCCAAAAAATAATTGCATTGGACCTCCTTATTAGGTGAGGCCCATTATTTTAATATTGTAATCGACCTCAACATTTGGTCCGTTTATTCAAAGGGAATTTTCCATAAGCCTCATCCAATAAGACATGAGGCCCATTTTTTTTTTTCCAAAATAAAAGTGAAGATTGCATTCGGCCTATCAATTATTTTTAATGATTGTTCTCCTTTAAAAGTCCATTAGGCCTTTTCATGCAAAACTCTTGAAAATGCTTGATTGGCCATATCATAAATGAGTGGGGTAATATTTTACAAACAAGTTTAAGTGGGTCCAAAACATAAATGGCCGACTTTACACGGGTCAAAATGGGTTAGAAATAAATCTATTTGAGACCCCTTTTATTTTCATTTAACATCCATCTGAAACCCATTAAAGACTGGCCTACCTCTTTGTTTCTAATCCCTTTTGACCAAAAAGAAAAAAAAGGACTGGCCTTCCTCTCCCTCGTCTACATCTTCCTCTACGTCACCTCTTTCATTGGCTTCCCCTCCCTCGGCCCCTCCCGGGTGCCCACCGTGTTATCCCTAGGAACCGAGTATTGCCCCTTTGCATCCTTTTTGCCGCTGCAGGCCTCTTCCTCTCCATCGCTTGCAATTTTGAGAGCATCTATGTGGGCGACAAGGAGGGCATCACCACCGCTGCTCCATACTTGTTCCTCCTTGCAAACCAGGTCATGGAGGTCATGGCAATCTCAGGGCGGTTTTCGCCGCCGTCGATTGTAAAGAGGAGGAGGAGGAAAATTTTACTTGATTTTTGGGTTTCAGGTCACAATGCTTTGCACGCGGCACATGCGTACAACCGAACTAAACTCCAAAATCCTCATTCCACAGCATCAGACCTCCAGACTCCCCTCCCAGATTCTTCGGCTTCTGCTAGAATTCACTCACAATCTACTCATGTCTCCGTCCTCACTAAAACGGTAACAAATCATCTCCCTTCAATTCCATCGCACGTACGGTCCTCGATTTCGTGATCTTCTGTGCTTGCCAGTGTCAGTATCAGTGAGAGAGAGAGAGAGATGTCGAGCTCCATTGTCCTGTCAAACCCAATTTCCCACAAGAAACTCCCTTTTAGCGTCACCTCTCATCTGCTTCCCAAACCAAACCAACCCTCCAGCTCCAAAGTTCTCTGTGCCCCGCAAGTTCGGTCGAAAATTTCCCAACTTCTTGGGAAAGTTCTTGTTTGGACTTCTTCTGTTAGGGACGAAGACACGAAAGAGACCTCTTCTTCGAGCTTGCCTTGGATTGGGGAGGACTAGGCAGGGCCCGAAATCCGAGAGCAAAAGATTATGTCGCGAGTGTACTTTTCTGTGATTCCGGGAATTTAAATGTGAAAGGATTTTATTTGATTTTTGAATTTTGAAATATGTTTAGCTGATAGGAAATTTATGTAGGTTGAGCAGATTTGTGGGAGGACAAAAATATAAGTGAACTGATCGGCAACGCGAGGGCATCATATGTCACTTGAACAATCCATCAACCTTCACTTCACCGCTACATTCACGACCCCATCTATACCCGACGGCGGACCCACCCACGCATGTGTTCTTGTTCGTCAATGCGATGCGCACCCATATTGCTCATATGCCACACAAAATCTTAGCCCATGACTTAATTCAAGCACCTGAGTTGTCTCATTGACTCAACAAGCCGGTCCATGGAAGTGCTTAGTCATCGGAGGTAATATTTTAAAGAGAAAATTTACTAAGAATTGGGTCTTGGTCAAGTTGGGTCGGATATGAGCATAGGTCACTAAATTTGCATTACATGTAAAAATGGGCTAAATTGGTCAATTTAGATCGGATCATTTTCGACTAAACCTACCCATAGACAGGCCTAATATTTACTACTCACCTAAATATATATTTGCTATTATCTCTTCAAATTAATGAGTTGCCTTTATTATAATTCATTATATTTGACTTCCGAAATCTTTTCATAGTGTATGCATTTATATTAAACATCAAAAGACTACATAATTTTTTTGCGGTAGTTATTTGTTTTGGGACAAGGGAATTCTTTTTTATCATTTATTCTCAGGCATTGCACGGTTCATGTCTGGGGAATAATTTCGTTCTTGTAGGTTGATATTGCACTGAAAAGTTTTCTAATTCAGGCACATCTTGTTATCATGCATGGTTCCAACAATTTTCAGAAAGGCCTTTTAAATCAGAAGAGCATAAAGTAATAGAAAAGGACTCAGCTGGAATAGAGTTGTTGGAAGATAGTGACTTGGTCAATTATTTTTATTTAATTGACTTGGTCAATTGAATCGTGGCAAGACTACGCTTTTTTTTTTTCTTCTATTTTTTCCATACTCTTCCCTAAACATTGCCTCTAATGATGACACGTGATATTCTAATTGCCAAGAAACCCTCATTTTTCTTACAAAGATGAGTTTTCTCGCCTTTTCCAACCAAAAAAAAAAAAAAAACGTGACACCTAAGTGCTATCTAAGAATATAGTTGAATGGTTGTTTTTCATAATTCAAGCATTCATTCGAATGTAGTATGTTTTTCATTTAGGCCCACTATAAATAGTAATTATTTTCACAATGAAAAATGTTTTCGATAAGTTAATATCAACTAATATTTACGATGATTCAATGTCGTTTTGTAATAGTCCCAATAGAGCGCACATCATTGGTCTTCTATAGTTCAACATGGCGTACTTTTCCTTCTCCGTAAGATTGATTACTCCAAATTAGACATGAAGAATAATTGGTCAATACTATTTTTCTAGTAATGCGCGAAGAAGCAATAAGATAATCAATTTTCATATTAAAATATGATCTCAATGAGATGACAATAAATTGTTGTAGATTTTGTTGCTTATTCACGTCATATTTTGCACCAGGAAAAAGTTATTTAATTCACTCCTACCTTCTTTGGAATTAGGAGGTCAGAATTCCTCCCAAGAAAAGATTTCTATAAAAACCATGTGTCATCATGCTCTTATTTCAAAAACAGCAAAAAGCTACAATTAAAGAAGTATTAGTAACTATGAAGTTCATGATTAACGAAAACAATATATTGTATAAAAGAATGATTTCTTTTTAGTTTTTCTGTCCATTTCTTACTCCTTACATTGCATTGTGTCGTCAACAAAATTGAAGAAAGTTATCATAAACTGTATCCAGGCTTATCCTTTAGTTTTTAGTTTTGTTTTTTGGTTGTTGGTTTTCCCCCCTTCGTACATTCCATTATGTCATTAACAAATTGAAGGAAGTTTTTAGGAAATAAATCTGCTTTGTTTTAGAAACATTATAACTGAAGGACCAGGTTCATTATTATTATGAGAAGCAAAATATACATCACATTCAGAAATTATGAAAAAGAAAAAAAAGAAAGCCATGCCAAGCATGGGTAAACAATGGTTTACCTAATAATTCATAGAGGAATCCATTAATCGGTATGTACATAACTCTTCACATTGCTTAGATACCACATTAATTAACAAAAACCAAGAAGTTAATGGCCTATATGTCATATTACGTATATTATATTAAGTGAATTTTTTTACTTGTTTTACTTTTTAATAACTCTTAATCATTTTTTTATAATTAAATATACGGTATATAAAAATTTACAACTAAAACTTCAAATAATTAAATATTATTTAACAAATGACCCGCACAAAGCTCAAACATTGACATGGTCAAATGTTCCATTGATTACAAAGTATCATCTTGTTATTGCGGTGAACACATCGAAAATCGATTGTTCTTCCTTTTCTTTTAAGATGAAAACGGAGGAATACTTTGCTCATGCCGGAAAAAGTTGTCAGGATCGACCGCGGTCTTCACACGCACCAACCTGTCGAAATTGTTCTTGAAGTATTTCTTTCCCCAAACGCTAGCTTGCTTATAACTCGTGTCGCCTATCACATTGTTCATTCCTATGTCGAGATCCCTGTAGTTGATGTAGGCCTCTCGAGGCGATTTTGACACATACTGCGCCATATAACTGTAGAAGCTTCGTATCCAACTCACATGCTTTGGCGCAACCTCGTTGCCTCCGGTGGTCCAGGCCGTTATGTGCTGGATCTTGTACAAAACCCCAGCTCTGTGAGGGAAGGGAATGGCAGATTCAGAAATGTCTGCCATTTTCCCGCCATAGGGGTTCCAAATCATTATAGGCACCCCTTGATCTTCCTCAAAGAACCTCTCCCACATGCCCTCTAAGCCACTCTCAGGGATTGGCTCCTTCACATAATCCGATTTGTTCTTGAAGAACGTTTTGGTGTTGGAGCTCCTGTTGAGCAAAACTTCCAAGGGTGTTCCGCTCGGAAACCCCGCGAAGTAGAGGACGGACTCAATCCAGCTCATCTCGGTGCAGTACTGTCTCGTGACGTTGAGCTCCGGGAAGCGGCTCCTTGTCACCTCGAGGAGCGAGTCGACCCCACCAAGGTAAAGGGTGTTGAAAATGGCT
The DNA here is from genome assembly GCA_014182715.1 of Eucalyptus cloeziana. Taxonomy (NCBI): domain Eukaryota; kingdom Viridiplantae; phylum Streptophyta; class Magnoliopsida; order Myrtales; family Myrtaceae; genus Eucalyptus; species Eucalyptus cloeziana. The sequence continues at coordinate 2,024,527 of CM024637.1, read as the reverse complement.
TGCATCGTCCTCGTCCCGTTGGGGCCGGAGTTGTAGCTCTGCAAGATCAGCCGTATGAATAGGTCGTTGGGGAGCTTGTTCGCGACAAGTTGCCACTGGTGTACGAGCGTCGTTGCATTTTGCTCCAACGTCCTCAGGATCGTGAACACGGTCACGGTTGACGGCACCGGGACTAGCTTGACTTTCCAGGACACTACAACACCGAAGCTGCCGCCTCCTCCACCTCGAATCGCCCAGAAGAGATCTTCCCCCATTGATTCTCTATCTAGGAGCCGACCCTGAGCGTCAATCAACTGTACGTCGATTACATTATCGGCAGCAAGGCCATATTTCCGCAGCAACGTGCCATAGCCTCCACCGCTGAAGTGCCCGCCGACGCCAACTGTGGGGCAAAGGCCGGCTGGGAAGCCTAGGGTTTTGCTCTTCTCAGCGATCCTATAGTAAAGCTCGCCGACTGTCGCACCCGACTGGACCCATGCAGTTTTGTCCTCCATATCCACAGAGATTGATCGGAAATTCGCCATGTCGACAATGACAAATGGGACTTCAGACAAATATGAAAGGCCTTCATAGTCGTGACCGCCACTTCGGGTCCTCATTTGGAGTCTATACTGTCGGGAGCAGATGATGGTGGCTTGGACATGAGAGATGTCGAGCGGTGTCACAATGAATAAGGGTTTCGGAGCAGAAGGAGCCAAGAAGCGCAGGTTCTGTATGGTAATGTCCAAGACAGAAGAGTAAGAAGAGTTGATTGGAGTATAAACGAGTTTAGAGATTGCAGATGCGTTTCTGGAGTGAAGAGAGAGGCATTGGAGGAAATTTTCAGGAGTGCTGATATCAAAAGCTACCAAAGGAGCTGCAAAGAGAAGGAGAAATGCCAAGTGATGGTGCAAAGTGAAGTTCGCCATCTTCATTTTGTTATTTTCTTCTCTTGAGCTTGCATTGCCAACTCTATTAAGCGTGCCTTATTTATAGTGCATAAGAAAGGACACGCGGTGAAACGTCGATAGTCGAATTCCACACTTCGCTTCCAATCGGTGATAATCGACATGGACGAAGTTGGCTGAGTTTTCTCCTGCATGATGACGTGCACGAAAGTTGGCACGATATTAGGGTTTGAGTTTCTCATATTCCCGGCCATTGAAGACTTTGAATTCCATAGACAATGTGGCACATTGTTTTTGAAGATTATATTTGTGGTCGGGGGAGAATGATTAAGACCTTTTCCAGATAATTATAAACGGAGTTATCTGCAACAGGAATATTACCAAAGGAAAAGTCAAAACTTGGCGCTATCGAACTGTCTTAGAATTGATATTTGACATAGCAACTTCTATCCGTAATCGATATAGATTTCTCTCTTCTTGGTCAGAGTTTGACTCTGCCTTAGAGCCTAATTTGTCAACCGTACTTATGGGAATATTCAACATTGGACAATTTCAATCTTGCCAAGCTGTTTCTGTTATTACATGAAGATTTAATTCAATAAACTGCTTTCCAGAAAAGTTCATAGTGATTATATATACAGTCCGCTTGGTTGGGTTTGGCCAGTATATATAATTCACTCTGAAAGAAATATAGTTATTGACCTTTTTCCAGTCAATTAATCAGGTGTTGTTCCATTGTTTTGACTTTTCTTTGAGGGTACGTCGTCTATATTCAATATGTGCTGCTATTCAACATTTTGTTCAATTATTACCTCCGAAAATTCAAACACCTAGAAGATTTTGTATATATTTGACCCTAATAATTAAATTATTATTTGTAAAGTATATCACCAAGGATTCATATTGAACCTTTTTCATTATGTCCCTGAGCATGATGCATGGTTGCGTGGTCTTTCGTTTCTTTACTCTTATATTTTTGGCTTAAAATAAAATGATCCACGTCAATTTTCTACTAACTACAGATCTGTGATGATGAATACTTTTCTCTCAGCTTGTTTCAGCAACTCTTGCAATGAACGCGTAGATACACTGAATTATATAGTCAAGAGTAAATTATGAAAAGAACGTAAATATAAGCTTTACAAATTGAGATGAGAAGTATGAGTAATACCCATGGGAAAATTCAGTTGAATTTTGTTCGCACATAATTATGTGCATAATTATGTGCATGAAAGTTGGCATGATATTACGTTAGCATCCGCCTTGGAACAAAATCTTGCCAAGTTATTTCTGTGAATTTATTATTCGATTGATTGTAATAAAAATATAAACCAGAAGGTATTGTCTTTAAAATATACTTCTCTCTTCTTGGCCAAAGTGAGCATCCGCCTTGGAAAAAATCTTGCCAAGTTATTTCTGTGAATTTATTATTCGATTGATTGCTTTGGTGAATCACGTTATCCAAGGATACGTATTACATGTGCATCCTATTCTCTCTCTTTTTTTCCTCAATTATTTTTTTTATACAATATGGACAAGTGTCTGACCGAGACGAAATATCTTGAAAAGTGTTAATTTTTAGAATTAGATAATGAAAAAATGTCTACAGTGATTTGACCTATGTGGTATATATTTGTATGAATGATTACTTTTAGAAAACTACATATGGAAAAATCATTACAGAAAGACCCTATGAAACATATCAATTACATATTAAAACCATCCTCAATTCAAAGTATGCCTAAGGATTGAAACACTGGATCTCAACAGTGCATGTCATGTACTAGGTAGTCCTTTGATGAAAATGTTCTCCAGCTAATCTGCTATAGACACATAGCGAACATGTAGATTGCCAACAAGCAACTAGCTCTCGAGCAAAGTAAATATTCAACTCAATGTGCTTGGTGTGCGCATGAAACACAAGGTTGAGAGCAAGGTAGGTGGTGGGTCGTCACGACATACGGTGAAAGGAATAAAAAAAGGATGACCCCTAGCTCACGAAGTAAATGGTAAATCCAAATTGTCTCAACAACATAGTGAGCTATGGTGCGATACTCAGCCTTTAAATTATTGTCGCGACCTAAATTTCGGGTGCACCACCTAAGATTTAGGCTAATGGACTACTAAGTTTTTAAACTTAGCTCGGGCTCTCCTAACATACCAAATCGCGACTTAAGTTTAAGTTTTTAAACATGCAAATGGATTTTATCTAGAAGTCGCCATTAATCAATTTACGGTAGATCGATTAGACACCTAAGTAAAATAATGAGAGAATTATTTTACTTCTACGAACCAGAGACTATGGGTACCGGGACTTGGTTACACTAGATTTCTCTAATGCCCTTTCAATACCATTCTTTTTATTTTCAATTTTTTTTTTGTAGACAGCTTGGATTTATTTTAACCTAAATTACTATCATGCAAATATGGTGATCACACAGATGCTCATCTACTACTAAACATTCGAATAAAATAAATAAATAAATTGCATCACACAAAACAAGCAATCATTTTTTGGGTTTTCTTGAAATTATAATTTTTTTCATGAAACATGCATTTTAACTACATGACCTAATTTTACTAATGAACAAATTCTAATTAAATGATCCTATTATGCAAACTAATTAACATGCACTTAGTATTTTTGTATTTTTTATTGAAATTCGGAATTAATAAAAACCCTAATTAAACTATCTAAAAAAGAATAATTTTCTAATTTATTTTAGGGATTAATTTGACTTAAACCCTATCCTATCTTAGAAAACTATTTTTTATAAAAAATGATATAATTAAAATGTGCAAACATTATCTAAAACCCTATTTATAAAAAAAAAAAAAAGGCTATTTAGGTCCAACCCTAACCTATTTCAAAAAATTATCTAAAAATGCAATCCTAAAAATGTAATCTTAATATATATATTATAAATATATATATATATATTATAAAATTTACTAAACCTACATGCTCTGATGCAAGATTTTGAATTTTGATTTTTTTTTTTTGATTTTTTAGGGTTTTTTCAAGGCAAGTAATTATCAAATAAACATTAGATCTAAACAATCAAGATATTCAACAAATAAAGAATTAAAATAATTGAAAAAATAATCCGTTGTCTCACGGGTTAAATTAACAATTATTTTAACCTAAATATCACAACATATAGCTCAAAATAATTAAAAATCTGATCTGAAGTCATACGGATCAAATTAATAATTATAATGGTTTAACAATTAAAATACTATCAAAATGCCCAAGAAATTAATATAATTAAAATAATGATCCGACGTCTTACGGATCAAATTAATAATTACAATAATTTTGGGCAAAAACCCTGTGGATAATGCTTACAATATTCAAATAATTAACATCAACATACCACACCAATAATAACGAAAATTAAAATAAATAAAGTAAAATAAAATAAATAAAAAAATAAAATAAAAATAAAAATAAAAATAAACCACCTAAGGACTCAACGCTTGTGCTGCTGGTGGAGCGGCTGTGACGCGAGCGCTCGGGCTATGACGCAGGCGCTCGGGTGGTGGGGTGGCTTGCTGAATGGTGAGGGCACAAGATCGCGGCGACACGGGGCTGGTGTAGGCACTGGTGAGGAGCAAACGCGCGGTGGTGAGCGGCGCGGAGGCAACGCGGGCTGCTGGTGTGGGCGTTAGGGAGTTGGAGTTGAGGCGTCAATCGATGGGGTTACTCGTGTAGGCGACATGGATGGAGGTGCAGTGGGATGTTGGTGCTCGGGCGGTTAGAGGCATAGCAGTAGCGACGAGCGGGCAGAGGTGCGGTGGCACTCCAGCGATGGACGGAGGGGGTGGCCCAAGATGTTGTGCGTCATGCTTCGGATTGGCTGCCGGACACAGAGACTCGTACGGGAGACGAACAAGGCTGTTGGTATGGTGGCTGCCGTTGGGGTTCAATGACTGTGGAGGAGGCGGAGCAGCAGTGGTGGCTAGCGGAGGAGGTGCGGTGACTAGTGGCGATGAACGGGTGAGCTGCTGTGTTGGTGCTGGTGCAGAGGCGGGGGCATCGGGATCGGCTTAGGATCGCAAACCGGCGAACAGAGAGAGATGGAGCGAGCATCGCAGCGGCAGCGAGCGAGGCAGCAACGGTTGCAAAGGCACGGCGGCCTTCGGCGCGGGGGCTTTGCGAACGAACAGCAACGGCTGGTGGAGGAGACGCCGGTGCGGTGGATGGCGCGGAACCGATGACTGTGGAGGCACGGTGGATCGGGCAGCGAGGAACGGCGAGGAAGATGAACAGTATTTTTTGTTTTTGTTTTTGTTTATTTTTTTTTTCTCTCCTAACCTGCCTCTCACGTCACTTCTCTCTCTCTTTACACTTTTTCTCTTTTTATTGACTTTTCCCTTTCTTTTCATGCAGGTTGTCAGAAGAGAAAACTCTTCGTAGATAGCAAAAAGGCGGGGTTCTCTCTGTTTTTTTTTTCCTCACTTTCACGAATTCTCTTGCTCTTTTCACGATTTTTTTTTTTTGCGAATTCTTCCCCCCTTTTGAATTTCTTCCACGCCATTCTTTTATAAAGAAAACCTCCATTTACCTTTAGAAAGTTCGAAGCTATGCTTCCTTAATTGTGGAGATTATCGAATTTCAGCCTTGATGAGTATAATTCTTTGATATTTTCCCTTCAATTTATCAATCTGGCCATTCTCCTCACCGATTTTGGATTTGGTTTCCATTTTGACTTTTATTCTCTTGATTTTTTTTATCTTTGGCTGGAAATTTGGCTCCACATTTACCAAGATTGAATATCTAATTGAAGCAATAATAGCTGAGAATTCTCACCTTCCATGCATAATTGATCATCCCCTTATTTTCCATTTTTTTTTTCATTTTATTTGTTATGATGCATTCTTTTAGGGATTAAAATTAATCCCTAATTTTTATGCAAAAAATCAATGACTGGGTTGCCAAAATTTAGGTGTCAACAATTATAAAGGGCCACGATAGCTTCCTTCTTGGCACCTAGCTTCTTGGCACTCCATGGAACAAGATTGGTGCTGAGAAAGACACAAAAACCTAAGGTCGATCATCGAGTATCAGAGCACTTAGCCTAGTCCTCATTTGCATAAGCAGTCAATGAAGTGGGAGAACGTCGCTCACTAAGAAGCAATGGGTGGATACACTAGCTGCAAACCTGTATTAGGGGTGTTAATAGTTCCAGTCAGGTTTCCATGATATCCAAATTGAACCGAATTATATGGAAGTGCATGTATTTTGACCTAAACCAAGACTCGACGGTTGGTTTGGTTTTTAAGTTCACCGCATGAAGCCCACTTTGTGTAACTCCATTACTCTCTCCTCCCATCCTTTACCCATTCTTTGGAACCTGTTAAAATATGTCTCGAGTTTGAGTCCAATGTGAAATTCTGAATATTCCGAATTGAATATGTTGCGAACGTTCGAAATTGAGCAAAGAAGATCTGAAGATTAACTTCCCAAAATTCGAATCTGCGTTGGAGAATTTGACTGCTAAAATAGGAAAGTCTAACTTTCACTTGGATTTGGATTTTGTTTAAAGCATACGGAGATATGTTTTGGATAAAATTGTTTAATATAGAAAACAGAATCTTATGAGAAGTCGGCAAAAGAATAAGGGTCACACACACACACACACACACACACACACAAGCATGCACTTGTGACCGTGGGTGGTAGGAGGTTGATCATGAAGAATTGGTCTTGAAGCACCATCTTGTCGTTGAGTGCTTGGGAGGGATTTTCTTTGTCGTTCTTGTCCGTGAATTACATCCAAGAAAGATTAGTGTTTGTAGCCGATTAAATTTTGTGGTAAAATTTGTGTGTAATTTCTTCGTGAGAATGAGAGATTATTTCTTGAGGAATTTCGGGGCTAAACACTACGTGTGTTATTGGGTGTAATTGGAGCTTGGGAAACACCAAGAGAGTGTTTGAGTGATTTAAGTATGTAATATCCTTGTATAGCTATAGTGAAATTCGTCGCAACTCTCCCCGTGAATGTAGGTCTTTATGATTGAACCATGTAAATCTGGTATCTGATTTATCTTTTTCTTCTATCTATATTATTGTTCGATCGCTTGCTTTTTACAACAACTGGTATCAGAGCCAGGTTTAGCTGAGTTGAAGCGAATCGATGGCGACAAAAGAAGTAAAAGTGAGAATCGATAGATATGATGAGAAGGATTTTAGTTTCTGGAAGATGCATATTAAAGATTATCTTCACCAAATGAAATTGCACTTGCCCTTATCTGGGGAGAAACCAAAGTCAATGAAGCAAGCTGATTGAGATTTGCTGGATAGACGAGCTATGGGTGTTATTTAGCTAACGTTGGCTTGTAATGTCACATTTAACATCTTGGAGGAGAAGACCACTGCTGATTTGATGTAAGCCCTATCAGATATGTACGAGAAGCCCTCTGCGATCAACAAGGTCTATTTAATGCAACATTTGTTTAATTTGAAGATAAGCAAAGGTGCGTCAGTTGCAGATCATATCAATGAATTCAATATGATTGTTAGTCAATTGAGTTAAGTTGAGATTGACTTTGAAGGTGAGGTACGTGCTTTGATTCTATTATCCTCATTGCCTGATAGTTGGAATACTACTGTTACTGCTGCTAGTAATTCCTCTGGATCAACAAGTTTGACGTTTGATGGAGTTCGAGATTTAATTATGAGCGAGGACATCCGTAGAAGAGAATACGCCGTACCTATATCTGCTGCTTTAGTAGGTGAAAATAGAGGAAGATCTATAACACGTGTGAGTAAGAGTAGTACTAATATGAACAAGCGTAGTCAGTCTATGACTGCTGATGTTGTTTGTTAGAGTTATGGCAAGAGGGGGCATCTTAGAAGGAATTGCCTTAAGTTGAAGAATGAGAAGAGTAAAGAAATTATAGTTGATTATGTAGATAATGTTTCAGTTGTAGCTGATAGTACCTATTATGTCTTGTCTGTCACTAGTTATTCATCATTTGATGGATGAATTATGGATTCTGGTTGTTCTTTTCATGCTACACCAAATAGAAACTGGTTTACTACTTATCAATGCATGGATAATAGTAAATTGCAGTTGGGGAACAACACTGAGTGCAATGTCATTGGTGTTGGTAATGTTAGAATCATAATGCATGATGATATCGTGAGGACATTGACTAGAGTAAAGCATGTTCCAGAGTTGAAGAAGAACTTAATTTCCTTGAGTGCCTTGGATTTAGCTAGGTATCGATATATTTTAGAATGTGGAATTCTGAAAATTGTTCGAGGTGCTTTGATAATAATGAAATGAATCAAGTATAATAGCCTGTATGAGCTTCAAGGTGAGATAGTGACAAATTTTGCTGCGGAGACGCCGAAATGCATCTGTTCAAGAGTCTGAATTGTGGCATATGCGTTTGGGGCACATTGGCGAGAGAAGCCTAAAGGTTTTAAGTAAAAGAAATCTGCTATGTGGTTATGTTTCTAACGAACTGAATGTATGCAGGTGCTATGATTTAGATCAACGGCAGAGAGTGCTGTTCAATACGACTATCAAAGAAACTACGGAAATTGCAGAGTTAATTCACTTGAATGTTTGCAAGTTGTCGTGGTTTCCTTCGAGGAAGAGTGCTAAATATATGCTAATAGTTGTTGATGACTACTTGATGAAGACGTGGGTATTTATGCTTAGGCACAAGTTTGATGCTGTTGTCAGGATCAAGCAGTTGATAGCTTTGATCGAAAAGGAGACTAGTAAGATGATCATGCAAGTGCAGACCGACAATAGTATGGAGTTTTGCTCGAAGCTGTAAAATGAATTCTACATGAAAGAAGGCATAGTGAAACACCGCCCTTATGCCAATGAACTACAGTATGTTGCGGAATTGATGAGCAAAACATTGCTAGAGATGGCCTATAAAATGCTCTCTCGTGCTGGTATGGCTAGGAGATTCCTAGCGGATGTGCTAAGTACGATGTGCTACCTAATGAATAGATCCCCATTGGCTGTGACTAGATATCAAACTCCCGAAGAAGTATGGTTAGGTAACGTGGCTAATTATTTTGTTCTTAGAATATTCGGTTGTCCATGTTATGTTAGAGCTAGTGATGGTAAGCTCGATGGAAGGGTAAGAAAGTGCATATTCCTAGGCTATGCACAAGGTGAGAAGGATTATCGATTGTGGTGCCTAGAGTTAAATTCACCTATTATCAGCAGAGAAGTTACTTTTGACGAGTCTTCAGTACTTCTAACTATGAGTGATTATAGTAGTATTCAAACGGATTTGAATGGTGTTCAGCTTGAGGTGGAGTTGCGACTAGAAACTCCTGAGTTAGCGAGTACTAGCAAAGTAATCAACACATATGGTGCTTGTAGCGAGGTGGAGCCTATAGAGCCAATGGTTGTTGTAACTACTAAAATTAATAAGGTACGTATTCGATCTCTTGATAGATATGGATGCAATAATGGTTTTGCTTTATCTGCGATTAAGGAGTTTGCGTCGGAAAATCCTTGCGGAGTAGTTAAAGTGCATGTAGAGTTAGTATTATGATGAGGTCCTCGGTTATGGCAAAGTTTAAGTGAGGCTTGGACTTGGATAATATCTATGGCAGTTGTGCCCATCGGGGGCTATGGAAGAGTAGCAGCAGAGTTTGAATTTTTCCAAAGCGATTGCAACTTGGCTCAAACGTCGAGCCAAGGTGGAGATTGTTAAATATGTCTCGAGTTTGAGTCCAATGTGAAATTCCGAATATTCTGAATTAGATATGTTGTGGACGTTCGAAATTGAGCAAAGAAGATCTGAAGATCAACTTCCCAAAATTCGAATCTGCGTTGGAGAATTTGACCGCTAAAATAGGAAAGTCCAACTTTCACTTGGATTTGGATTTTGTTTAAAACATACAGAGATATGTTTTGGATAAAATCGTTTAAGATGGGAAACAGAATCCTATGAGAATGTGGCAAAAGAATAAGGGTCTCACTTATATATATAGACTTGTGGCCGTGAGTGGTAGGAGGTTGATCATGAAGAATTGGTCTTGAAACACCGTCTTGTCGTTGAGTGCTTGGGAGGGATTTTCTTTGTCATTCTTGTTTGTGAATTACATCCAATAAAAGATTAGTATTTGTAGCTAATTAAATTTTGTGTAAGATTTGTGTGTAATTCCTTCATAAGATTGAGAGATTATTTCTTGAGGAATTTCGGGGCTAAACACTGCGTGTGTTATTAGGTGTAATTGGGGCTTGGAAAATACCGACAGAGTTTTTGAGTGACTTGAGTGTGTAATCTCCTTGTATCACTTGATCTATAGTAAAATTTGTCGCTGCTCTCCTCATGGACATAGGTCTTTATGACCGAACCATGTAAATCTAGTGTCCAATTTATTTTTTTCTTCTGTACATATTTTAGTTATATCGCTCGCTTTTCGCAACGGAATCTACTTTTTCTTCACAAAAGACAATGAGTTGTCCTCTTTTCATGCTCCACTTAAGACGATGAGCTTTATTGCTGGGGACCTAGCGGCCCATTTGAGCTCAACGACATAAACCAAACGCCTAGATCCACTCAATCATGCCTATATCTGTCTCCTCTTCCCCTCTTGACCTTGGATTGGGACTGATTCGACCCATCGAATAGGATCAACCCAAATTCGAAGGTGAGTAAAGCCCTAGTTCTAGGGCTTGGTCGAGCACCACTAGAGTGAGCATCAAATCTCAGCTTGTTGTCGTTGCCTGTTATCCTTGTCTACAAGGGAAGGCTCTAGTCATGCTAAGCCTAGTGGGTGCGAGTAGATAGAGAGACGCTTTTAAGGTTACTGCAAATAGAGATAAGCGAGGGGAGACATGGCGGAGCAACAACATTGAGGGTTGGAACAGCGGTGGCGAGACAAAGAGGGAGATGGAAATATGATCAAGAGGCTAACGAGGACAAAGTCAAGAGTTGTGTTCTTGGCAATGGAGGCCCGCAGATGACAACAAGGAAGGAGATACCTAGAGAAAACTTGTAGCGCTAACAGGGGATTCACAATTTCTAGAATGAGAGAATGCATGTTTTGATGTGTTCGGTTCGGTTAATTTTTACACCCCTAAGTAGAAAATGAGGTAATTCGTGTTGATTTGTGAATTGACTAACCAAGATCACAGTAAAACTAATTTTGGGCTTAGTCATAAATGCATACTACAATGCACAAGCCATTTGCTGATACGACATAAATAAAAAAAAAAAAAAAAGGAAGCTCACCAAAGTTAGCTGACAATAAATTCTTCAAAACCAAGGGAGTAAACATAGGGTTTAACCTTAACAAGGTCAAGGTCAAATTTGCATAAAAACCTATCCATATACTTGGCATAAGGTTAAAAAAAAAAAAAAACAAAAGTACCGTTAGAGTGGTGATTAGCCTCACCAAGGAAATAGTGTAGTGAGTCCCAAATCCTTCATAACAAATTCCTATGAGAGCCAAGTTATCAATGACAATAATAAATTAGAAGCTTAAGGGTAACAAGTATATCATCAACATACAATAAAAGGTATAGATCACCCTAAGAGGAAGCATAGACAAATAGCAAATGATCACCTTACTTGTAGTGAAGGCCAAAGATAACAAAAAGCTATTGAAATGATGAAACCATGCACATGGAGCCTATTTTAAGCCACAAATGGCTTTTCATAGACAACACACTTGATTAGGGAACTTAGGATGAGAGAAATTGAAAGGTTAGTGCAATAAACTTCCTCACAAAGGATGTTGTATAAGAAATAATTTTTAATAAAAAAAATTGGCCTATGACGCATCATGAAGAAATCACAATAGATCTACTCTAGCTTGCTGCTTAAATCACTATGCAATAAGGTAATATTTGAAGCGTTTGATAATTTCATTGGATTTTTCCTTGACCTTAAAAACCTATTTACAATTAACTAATTTCTTAGAATGATAAGGTGGTACAAGATCCCAAGTGAGGCTAGTGACCAAGGTGATAAATTCATCCGCCATGATTGCTTATCAACGTTGATCAGGAATGGCCTTAGAATAGCAAGTTGGTGTCTCTCCATGGAAAGAGAGATGAAAAATTTGCTGGGTTTAGAATTCTAAATTTGGTATGGTCTGCATAAGATGAGTGGAGAGCTAAAATGGAAATGCACAAGTTGGACAAAGAGGGAGAGAAGATTTTTCGATGTCTATTGAGGGAGGAATCAGTTCAGAGAGGGGACAAGTTGGAATAAAGGAAATCAGCTCAAGGAGAGGGGCAGTTGAGGGGAAAAAGAAACTGAGAGAGACAACGAGATGGTTAAGTCGGATGACGGGAGAGAGGGCAAGAGGGAGGAAGAAGGACGAAAGGTATGGCATTCTAGAATTTCATGAAAACCCCTAAGTATGCCATGAGTCATGGATAGGTGATGGATGCGCCGTTATTGTATTATAAATTGGAACTCATGAGTTCATGATTTCAAGTGTTTTTCTAAATTTTGTAATTTAGTACCTTGTTTTAAATAGGGATTTGGTTGGTTTTTAAAGGGTTAATTTCAAATTTATTTAAGCTTAGGACTTAGGCCCAAGAGTGTTGGGCCTAAGATGGGCCATGAGGGCTGGCCCATAAGCCCATGGTGGGCTGCTGTCGTGCAAAGGAAAGGGGGGGAAGTCCGGTTGCATGCCTCCCCCATGTGTCCCATGGTGGTGGCCAAGTGTCACCCATGCATTGTAATGATGGGTAATGATGGAAGAGAAGAAATTAAGGGGGGAAAAGTGGCCGGTTTAAGCAAGAGAGAGAGAGGTGGTCGCACGGTGGAGAGAGGGAAAGGAGAGCTTGACCGAGAGAAAGAGAGGAGAGAAAGAGAAGGGAGAAGGGAAGAAAGGAAGAAGGAAGAAGGAGAGGCCGTGCGTCGACGTTCGCCGCCGCCGTGTGCTCGGTCTAGAGGCAAGTGGGATCCGTGATCTACTCTTGTATGTTGTGTTTGGTGTATGTGTTTGGTTTGTGATGATTTTCGGAGGTATGGAATGTGAAATATTGAGGTGGTGAGTGTAATACTCTAGTTTAGTGGGCTGTTCTTGAGAAAACAGCTTGACCTAGGATGTTCTAGGGACTTGCATGTTATGTTTTACTTGAAATTTCGCTTCAACCACTAAATGAAAGTTGTAGAGGACTCTTTGAAGTATAACATACTCAAATTTGAGACAAAACAAACAATCACAAGTAGGTGAAACCGTCGTTCTTTGAAGAAGGTAAGATCTGGAAATTTAACACCGACCTTTGATGAATGCATGGATGGTAAGGTAATCTTCTTGTTAAAATTTCACTTCCGTTTCTTAATAAAAGTTGTAAATGACATCCTTAGTTTTAACATATAAAAAATTTAGAGAAAACAAACAAGAATAGGTAGGTGAAATCATGGTTTTTTGGAGGTGGTTAAATCTGGAAATTTCGGTACTAGGAACAGAAGTTTTAACCGTTTGTAATTAATTTTCTAGAGTGAATCTGACTTTGATGTCTTCATAAAATGTCTTTATCTATGTCTTTTCTACAACATAGTTAAATTTCACAATTTTTGAAGGTAATTTGCCTATTTAATCGAAGATGTTTTAAAAACAGTGCAATCTGACTATTCGGACTTGGTGAAGTTGCAATGCGTGGTCTATACCATTCTGTATAACTTTCTTTTGGAAAAGTGTTCTTCATGAGATATCTTTATTTATGTCTTTTCTATAACATAGTTAAATTTCATAATTTTTGAAGGTCATTTGGGTATTTAACCAAAAGTGTTTCAAAAACTGTGCAAGATGAACGGACAGAATTAATAATGCTGTAATGCGTGGTCTATATTGAATTATGTAAGGATCTCTTGGTAAAGTGTTCTTCATGAAGTATCTGCTTCTATGTCTTAATTATCACATGTTCAAATTTCATAAATTTTGAAGGTTATTTAGGTATTTAATCGAAAATGTTTCAAAAATTGTGCATGAGTAAGGCTAAAAATCATTTTCTTGTGATATATGGACCGGACGTATTCTGATTTAGCTGGAAATTGTGTTATTTACTGGTTATTGAAATTGTTGTGTGAATCATGATATTTTGGGATTATTACTCGTGCAATGATGTGATGACATTCATACATTTCATATGACATCAAAGAATTGATGGATTTTCATGAACTCAATGAAGTTTTTCAAAAACCATTGTATCAAATGATACTTTTCCCAATGCATATCGTGTGATTTCAAAAGGGCTGATTTCAATCATTGGCATTGTTACATCAAATGTAAAATTGAAAATGAGATATATGAGAATATGCATTGTAATGAGGATACCGTCGGAGGTGTGAGCCAACGATGCCCCAGGAGTGTCGGGATGCCTGAAGAGTGTGTGCCGGATGCCCGGAGGTGTGAGCCGGATGTGCTCGGGAGTTTCGAGATGCCTAAAGTGTGTGTGCCGGATGCCCAGAGGTGTGTGCCGGAGATTCCTTGCGATTCTAGGTTAGGTGCGAGCGATAAAAATGTGGGACGCAATTTCTAGTCTCGGGAAAGAAAAATGTGATGACATGTATGCATGGCTGTATGATATAACATGTATAAGTGCATGGTAGTAAGTGCACATGGTGTGGTGACATGTATGCATGGTCGTATGATATAACATGTATAAGTGCATGGTGGTATGTGCAAATGGTATGGTGACATGTATGCATCGTTGTAGGATATAATTATGTGTAAGTGCATGGTAATATGTGCACATGACATGGTGATTTATATAAGATTGTTTGATATACATGACTGAAAGGTGAGATGTGTTTAACATGTATGAACTATATGTATTCTATGATGCCATGATTGTTTGTTTGATGCATTGAGTAGTTAATGGATCTTTTACTTGCTGAGTGGTTGTACTCACCCCTTTGGGGACTAACATTTCAGATTAGAAAGATGCCTCTCCCTCCAATCTCACGCGGTACCTTTTACGGCCTTCCATCTGACGTGGAGGTCGAGTGTATGGAGCACGTATGCATCACCATCCCTAGCTTGGTGTTCATATGCGTTCGGGTGTTGGTGATGTACGACGTGGGCTTGGCTGGGGCCCAGTCATCCAGGAGTTTGTGTCCGTTCACGTCCGTTGAGATGGAGTGATGATGGGGATGGTGCCGCCCCACTGCCCAACGCACCAGGATGGGTGTGATGGCCTGCGTGAGGAGAGGGAGCTGAAACTTTTTGGAGATAGCTGACACTTATAGATGGAGGGATTATACGTGATCGATATAGAGGGTCGAGACCCCTTTTTGAGTTGTAGCCAAGTTAGCGAAAAGTTGTGGCTTTTGGTTGTATCGACCCAAGATGTCCATCCTAAAAATGTAAATAAAAGTGGCTCGACTTTATGTTTTCCTTCAACGTGTAGTTTGTGTGCATTGTATCCTTGTTTCGAAGTAGAGGGATGGTGAGACCCGTCTTTAATTTCGCTATGAACTACGCTAAACTCTTTTAAAAAAAAAAAAATGCCTACTAATCTGGGTTCTTCTTTTAACCCCTTTATATCAAAGACAAGTAACCAGTATTCAATAGATAGAGCAATAGGTATCTGTGGCGATCTCGGAACTTTAGGGGTGCCACAAAGGGCTTCTTGGAAGAAAGAAAAAGATAAGGGTTTGACTTGTAATAATGGATGACAGGATTTTTTTTTTTTTGGTCTAAAGACAATTCCTTTCATTCAAGTAAAACAAAAGTTACATCCTGTATTAGGGGCATCGATACATAGCAAATCCATTAAAGTTGGGGGAGGTGAGGAAGCCCAATTAGGGTTAAGAGTGCCACGACCGTGGGCCTTGGCAGCCCAATCAACTATGGCGTTGGCTTCTCTCCGGCAGTGCTTGATATGCAGATGGGGAAAATAGAGAATCAAGGCTGCAGCATTAGCGACCAGAGCTCGGCAATCCCATGGCATAAGACAGCGTTCGTTGAAGATCTCCACCAGATGGACACAATCAAACTCTATAACAATTTGATCATCATCTTGTCCTCTGTCAATCAAAAAGGTAAGAGTGGATAGTAGGGCTTGTATTTCAATTTGCAGCGAGGAAGACACACGAACTGTGTTGGTGAACCCGGCAGTCAAAGTACCGATGGAATCCCTGCAGATGCACGCTATGGCACCCGTTTGGTTCGCTGTGGGAAAAGCCCCATCGATGTTGACCTTAATGCTACCTCGATCCGAAGGACTCCACACCCGATTAGGGTTTAACAGATCTTGTCCTATGTTTGTCGTTGACTGCCTTGCGTTATTGATCAGCTTCACCTCAACAAGCACCAGATCCACCAATTGATCGAGATTGGGATGTTGCTATCGGAAAATAAAATGATTCCTCGCCTTCCATATCTGCCAAAAGATGGATGCGATGAGTCCATATGTTCTCTGTCCAAGGGCAAAACAAAAAGATATGTTCAGTAGTTTCAGGTGTGTGTGCTGAACATAACTTACATTCTGGGTCTTGAATGATGTGTCGCCTAAACAGATTATCCTTCGTAGATAATGCGTTTTGACATAATGACCAGATGAAAACTCAAATTTTTGGGGCTATCTTTAATTTCCAAGTTTGTCTCCAGAGATGGGTTGAAGGCTAATATGAGGATGAGACCTGATTGCTGTACTTTCTATGATCCGAGTGTCTAAGATGATAATAGGCACTTTTTACTGAGTATATACTTGTTTGTGTACCTGTCCATATGAGTTGATCTGCATTAGAGGCACAGCTTAAGGGAATTGCTGCAATTTCCTCAACTGTTTGGCAATCAAAATTTTTTCTTAGAAGAGGGATGTTCCAAATATTGTCATTTGGAAGTATAAAACCAGCTACATGTTCTAGCTCTCCTCTAGGCGATGGTTCGTCGATAATTCCTCTAGTTAGCTACTTATCCTTACGTATTTTTATCTGTTTCCCGTCACCTTCAGACCACTGCAGCTTGTCTAGGATAGCATCTCTCCCTACTAGTAGACTATGCCAACCCCAAGAAGGATTAGTGCCTTTTCCGGCGTGCCAGAAATTTCCAGAGTGAAAATAAAGTCCCTTAAGAACTCTACCCCATAAGGAAGAGGGGTTTTGGAAAAGCCTCCAGGCTTGCTTTCCTAAGAGGGCTTTATTTAATGTTAGTAGATCACGTAAGCCTAGCCCCCCTTGAATTTTCTGTTCTTTGAGAAGATCCCATGCCCTCCAATAGATGCCTGATCTAGTACTGTTGTTTTGTCACCATAACTGTGCTATTCTTCTTTCAATAGATTGACATATAGAAACATGAAGTTTGAAAATGGACATGGCGTATTGCGAAAGAGCTTGCACTACCGATTTTAACATAATTTACTTTCCTCCTTTAGACATGAGATGTTCTTTCCATCCTTCTAGCTTCGCATTGACGTGACCTAATATCCAAGCAAACATGTCCTTTTTGGAAACCCCCCAGTCATATGGGATACCCAAATACTTCCCTACCTTGTCAATCATAGGAACTCGTAATGCTACAGCCAAATTTTGTTTCAAAATCAAGGGGCAATCACGACTATAGAAGAGCTCGGATTTGTTTCTATTCACGGCTTGGCCCTTTGCTACACAATATTTGTTTAAAATATTCGCCAGGTTCTGACACTCTAGGATTCGTCCATCCAAGAAGAATATTGCATCATCCGCAAAAA
This sequence comes from Eucalyptus cloeziana, assembly GCA_014182715.1. NCBI lineage: Eukaryota > Viridiplantae > Streptophyta > Magnoliopsida > Myrtales > Myrtaceae > Eucalyptus > Eucalyptus cloeziana. The sequence goes on along the minus strand of CM024637.1, from coordinate 2,006,994 downwards.
AGAGATAGGATAGAGTAAGACACCACCGATTAAGTTTAATCCCCCTGAGAGTTCCCGAGTCAATAGGGGTGCGTATGGTAAAATTTCTTGGCTGGAGAAGAGTTTTTTTCAAGAAATAGTTCTTTATTATTTCTATTCCGAAGAATAGTTTCTGAGCAAAAGAACCCGTTTGATAACTGCACAAAATTTCTACACTTGGAATAGAAAAATAATAGAAATACGTTTGGTAACGCAACGATTCTTTTTGTATTTATTTGTTTTTTATTTGTTTTTGTTCTTTTTGTATTTATTCTTTTTATTTGTTTTATTTTTTTATTCTTTTTTGTATTTATTTATTTTTTGTTTTTTTATTTGTTTTATTTGTATTTATTTGTATTTTTATTTTCTTGCATTTGTTTTTTATTTGTATTTATTTGTTTTTTTATTCTTGCTCACACGGTCGGCGGCGGGCGGTGGGCGGCGGTCGGCAGTGGCTCCGGACGGTTGGAGGTGGCCATGGCAAGAGAGAAATAAATAAATAAATAAATAAGAAAATTTGCTTATTTCTAGAAATTGTTCCCAAGACAAGAAGCAATTTTTTTTTGTTTCTCGTTTCTATTCCCAGGCTAACTTTTCTATTCCGAGGAATAGAAATCAACTTGGTGTTACCAAATGGGTTTCTGTTTTTTTTTTTGTTCCGGGGAACAAAAGAATAGAAATTCTTAGGAATAAAAATGTTCTCATGCAGACCCTAACTTGCTGAATAAAAGTAGATAATACATTAGCTAGAAGGACGAACATATATGGAGAAAGAGGATCTCCCTGTCTTAACCCCCTTGTAGGATGAAAATATGGCAATGGTTCCCCATTTAGCTTGACACTAAAGGATGCCGAGGTAACACATTGCATCACCCACCTTACCCATTGATTATGAAAACCCAATTTGTTAAGATAGGCCTCTAGAAAATCCCACTCTACCCGATCATAAGCTTTCTGCATGTCCAATTTTAATACAACCTGAAATTTTTTCTTTTTTTTCCTGACTTTTAGTTGGTGAAGGACCTCCTGCACAACCATAATATTATCTTGTATTTGTCTACCTGTGATAAAAGCGCTCTATTCCATAGAAATCAAGCCAGGTAACCACTTCTATAGTTTGTTTGCCAGTACTTTAGAAATGATTTTATATATGAAATCGCAAAGACTAATAGGTCTAAATTGTTCTAACCTTTCCAGATGTGGAACCTTTGGGACAAGAGTGATAAGGGTTCTGTTAAAACCAGGGGGCATCACTCCTGATCTGAAAAATGCTTGCACCGATGTAACTATATCATCCTATATAATATCCCAATGGTTATGATAGAATAGCCCATTCAAGCCGTCAGGTCCCGGGGCTTTAGTAGCCCCTAATTGGAAGGCTGCTTGCTTGATTTCCTCCCTAGAAACCTCTGTTGTTAAATTTGCATTCATGTCTGCTGTGACCACTCTGGAACATTGTGTAAGAACAAGGCCATAATCTCAGTAGCCAATTGAGCAATATAGGTTTTGAAAGTAAGTCTACACCATATTCTTTAGTTGAGTAGGATCGCGAGTCTAGCCAAGATGTTCATCATTTAACATGCTGATTCGGTTGCGTTGTCTGCGTTGTATTGTCGTCGTATGAAAGAACTTTGTATTCTTGTCCCCCCACCTCAACCATTGAATCCTTGATCTCATCGCCCAATAATTTTCCTCCTGTTGCCATATGTTTTGAACTTCATTCTTCAGGTCAGCTACAAGAGCCTTGTCATAGTCAGGACTCGGATTATTAATTTGTTGCTGTATTTGTTGTTGTAGCAGGTGGATTTGATGTTGTCCATGGCAGAAGTGTGATTTACTCCATTTGGTGAGTGCCAAGGAAGTTGCTTGAAGCTTATAGGATAAAGAGGAAGTTGCTCGAAACTTCATTCTTGAGAAGGTTCTTATGTTTTACTTGTCTTTCAATTGATTACTATAGCATCACTAAAGTTCCTGTGATGGATGGCTCCAAGTATAAAATATTTGTGCCGGCAGATTGCCATCGATATCTATTAAGATTTTTTTTATTTGTAATTATGAAAATGAAAATAATTATTATCGGCCGATCCAACCACGGTAACCATTTAAAGAAATCGAATTTATTACCTTTTCGCATAAGCATAGAGATCTATTTTGTAAAAAGACGAGTTCTAGCTGTACTGCATTCCACCATTATCTCCATCATCTATTTATATCGGGCATACGAGCTAGTTTTGGATTGAACATGAAAGATGAAAATTGCTCCAAAAAGAATATGAAAAGTCAACGCATGCGTAAAAAGGAGAAATTGTCCCACCCAAGATGATTGTAGTGCTTGGGACTTGAGCATGGACTCTTCGTCCATATCCCAAAAGTATGTTAAGCATGAGCCGATAGGGGTTGGCTTGCTCTTTTAGCATTTGCACATGGCTAGTAGCAAGGATGATACGAGGGAGTACTCTGGAAAATTATCGCATGAGTGTACTATATTGTGAAATGACTAGGGCCACGAGCAATACACGTAATTTCATGATAGGAATCCATGAAAAATGAAAACCTACAAACTCATTAACACTGGACTTGTTCGTGCACCATCGGGGTAGTCTTTATGTAAGCGGTTTTTATATTACGATATCTTACTATATTTTACTTTAAATAACTGCTTCTACACAACCTAAAGATTATTTTGTAAAACGGAAAAAGAAAAAATTAGTACTCCTTGTAAAAGAAAAAAGTGGACCCTATTATCGTGTATGGTATATAAACTCTTCCATTTATTCAGGTAATGCCAAGTAGTCAACTTACTTAAATGTTCAAAGCACAAGGAAATTTATTCATGTAGTGCCTGATCAGTAATCACTAACCGCTCATGTGCACGAGGTTTGACATCAATTTTGGGACATGTATGAATCTATGCAAGAAACAATAATGGATGAATCTATGCATGAAACAATAATGGTTCTTGGTGGCTGCACCCAAGAAAAGAAGCTCTTTTTCACAATCAGGTACTTGTCCATTTGTGGTGTCAGTATGTTCTGAAGAAAAGAAAGCCCTTTTTCAACACTATATATCAGGCTTACTGACTTGCACTCCTGATTTCACGGTTAATGTTCAGCAATTCTGTAATTGCTGGTACGTTAGGCCTCAATTAAAATATAGATCTTCCTGAAGAAACTTAGAAATTGAGGCGAGGAAGCGTTCTTTTCATTGACATGTTATATAATATATAAAGATATCACCACATATGATTATGGTGAAAATTAGAAGATAAAAGATAATAATTTTATTTACAAGGAAACTGAATAAAAAGACAAATCAGAAAATATCTCTAAATGATCAACTCTTTGATACTCACTTCAATTGTTATTTTCATACTAATTTGTAGAAGATTCTGTAATGCAAACATTCTAATTTTTCTCCCTTTCGATTTGTTACTTCTACACTTCCATTTGGACTCTTTTTCAATAATTATATGTACTCGGTTGATATTCTTGCGATCGGCATGACATATGTGAATGTATCGTGGTGCTATTATGATCAAGTTCATTTTATATAAGTTCAATGGAGACTTAATAAAATAAGTTCAATGGAGACTTAATAGGCTAGAGAAATGTGCAATAACAACTTCTCGAGGATAATATCTATATACTAGTGTTAACACCTAAATTTTTGTGACCCAATTAATTATTTATTGCATTGAAACTTAGGGATTAATTTGTACGACCTAAACAGAAATATTAATCACATAGCACGTGGTTTTAGGAGAAGTTATTTTGCATTGGACCGGTGACAGATGGGTTTGAACTGATGGTTCTGAGCTTTAATTTGACGAATTAGACTAAGCCCATGAATAGAGGGAATTAGCCCAAGCCCATTATTTTCTGATGACCGAAAATTAACTTACGAGGAATGACGACTTGATATTTTTGATGATGTGTCAGTGGATTTTTTGTATATTCATGCAATCTATTCATATATTGTTAGTAAGGGCAAGCGTGGAAAGGAGATATTGCGAGATCATATTTGCAAGATTCGGAATTTAGGAAAATTCTATTACGATCAAGAACTTTTGGCAATATTCAATCAATCTTTGGGTTGTTGGATGATCCAGTGGAGAAGAATTTTTAGCTGATCCTGTAAATGTAAGTGTGCGGACAAAGAAATCAAGAAAAGGCAAGAAAGGATTAGCGGATGGGAAGGAATGTTTTAAAAAAATATTCTTCAATGAGGACACATGGATCCGCAATGCATACAAAGGAAAGAAAAAAGGACAGAACCTCACGAAAGAGGGAAGTCGGTGGGTGGCTTTCTTTGATATATTCATATATCCTATTTTGGAGTGCAGAGTCGGACACTATAAAAGAAGGCTCACAATAGACAAAAAGGGAGGAATTCTTAATACACGAGAGAGAGACGTGAGAGAGGAAGGAGCATGAGTCTTCTTGGCCAAGTCTTGGCCAAGACCCACGCCGACGCTTCTGCCGTGGTGCTTTCGTCATCCGCCATACAATGTCAACGAGCTGCCACCCCAACTGCTCGAGTTACGCCGCTGCTGTCCCGACTGCCCTGTTCCGCCATGGCACTTGACGAGCCGCTGCAATCTCTGACCTGTGACGTCCTCGCTGTTCGTATCGATCAGAGGAGACTCACGTTGTGATGACTAAGCTGCCCATGACCTTGCACCAGAAAATTGTAGCTGCTCCATCCTACGATCGACGACGCTACTGGTCTTGCGTCACACCAAAAGCCTCTTGGCGCTCTTCGCAATAATATATATATATATATATATATATATATATATATATATATATTTTGTGCCTCTGCAGGATAAGAGGAGAACTCCAAACGGTGGTCAAAGGAGCTGTAGTGAGGTTATATTAAAAATATAGTAATTGGAGGCAATCTGAAGAGGGGACGTCCGACAGAGAAGAAAGTCCACTTGAAGACTTTCGGTTGTGTCCGACAACATCGACACAGCCCTCACTAAGCCAATAACCCTCTCCACCGTCGAGTGCCGCTAGTGATTCCCAAGACGCTATCGTGAGCCAGCTGCCGTGAAGCAAAGTGGATCTTGATTCCTATGATCCGGTACCTGTCCATTCTAGGAAACAATAATCAAGGTAGGTAAAGTTCCCATCTAAATTAATTATTGAATATTTTGTTTGGTCATTTGAGATGTTGCATTCTTGATTAAATTCCCAAACAATGTTATCTTGTTCCATGTTTCTTTATTAGCTTTTCAAATTATAGATTAATTTATAATTTCACAACGTGTATATGATAGACAGTTCAATTTTTGAAATATGACTTGCAATCATACGGAAAAATCATCAATCCAATCTCACGCTTGAAATATAATTCGCAATTTCATTAAAAGTTGACCAATTTGATCTCATGATCGCCAATCCGATCTCACATCTGAAATATGATTCACAATTAGTTAAAAGTTGACCAATTCGATCTCATACGCGAGATACGATTAATCAATGTATTAAATAGGTATCGATGATATTTGCTACCATGTTTTTTTATGCCTTTGCTTGAATTGATTTTGCTTCCATAAAAGAAAACCCAAAAAATATATTTGAGTTGGATTTGGATTCATGCTAGAATATTTGCTTGTTTTAGGATAGGTTGCATATTTAGATTATGGATTTTATTATTTTTGAATTAAAAAAAAAAAAAAAAAGAACATTGCTTTAGGATGTTAGGTTTCATTTTCCTTAATTAAATTGCATGTTTAATTATTGGGTGATTTTAATTTCAAATTTTGATTAGAAAGAAAAGAAAACATAAAAATATATATCATGCGTGTCATGTAGAATTAGGTCATCCCTTACATGTCATTTAGTCATCGCACGCTTAGGATCATTCAAAGGTGTGACATATAAGGATAGTTGCATTAATATTTACCCCTCATTAGTTCATGTCATTTAATTAATGTCGCATGAGATATAGTTTACATATTAGGTTTATTTAATTGTATGTCGCACGTCATGTTAGCATAGGAAAATTAGGTTTTATTAAATAAGAGAAAATCTTTAAAAAAAAAAAAAAGATTGAATGACTATGTGGTGATTTTAATTTCATTACTATGAGGTAAGTTCTACAATTTATTTATTATTTTATTGGCTATTAATTGATGGATTGCACATCCACATTATCACCTCACATGTTATGGAGTAATAAAATAAACTCAAGCTGCTTGATATACATATTTTCTTTCATGAAAAGAATGGCACCAAAAAAGTATTAGAGAAATCTAATATATCAAGTCTCTATACTCAAAATCTCTTATTCGTGGGAGCAAAATAATTTTTTCATTAATTTAGTTAAGTGTCTAATCGACTCACCATAAATTGATTAGTGATGCTCATAATTGAAAAATCATTTGCATTTAAGAACTTGGACTTCGTCGTGAATTGATATGGGCTTGGAAGAGTCCGAGCTAAGTTTAAGCTTAGTAATCCATTAGCCAAACCCTAAGTCACCCGATGTTAGGTTGCGATAAGCTAGTTATTTGTTCAACAATAAATACTACATAATAAATTAAATCTTGACCGTTGAAAATGACGAGTTTAATCAGTTCATGCAATATACTCATTTTTTAAAGAGAATTGGGAAAATGTCACAAATGGTCCATGGACTTCTACTTAATGTTCAATCTCATCCCTGAGCTTTCGATTTGCTCAATTTGATCCATGAACTATCAATAAATGTCTGATATAGTCCTTCCGTTCAAACTGTTAAGTGATAACTGTTTTTTTTTTCTTCTTCTTCTCTCTTCCCTCCACCAGCCATGGCGAAGGGAAGGGCGACTTGGGCTGGCTAGGGCCACCCTTGCTCGACGCCGGCGAGGGCAGCCCTAGCCAGCTTAGGCGAGGGCGACCCTCGCCTGACGCCAGCATGGCTGGCGGAGGGAAAAGAGAAGAAGAAGAAGGAAAAAAAAAAGAAAAAAGACCAAAATGCCCAATTCCATTAACTTTAACTAATGGAAGGATGAAATTGGTCAATTTTTAAATAGTCAGGGACTAGATCAAACATTTACTGATAGTTCAAGGACCAAATTAAGCAAATTGAAAGCTCAAGGACGAGATTACACATTAAGTAGAAGTTCAGGGACCATTTGTGACATTTTCCCAAGAGAATTGTCATTGGATCCCCCAAAAGAGTGGTGTGGCGCCTTCAACACCGGCTTCCAACTCTTCCTAGGCATTTAGCTAGCCTCCCTGACTACATAAACTACAACGCTGCCAAGATCAACTGGGGGTGGCGCCTCTCCCTCGACCTCACCATCGCCCTGGCCACCATCATGACCCCTTATGCCATCCTCATCTTCGACACCCCAACAAGCCTTGTCGAGTGTTGCAAGCCCACGATGTTTGAGTTGCTTATGGGGATGTGAATCCTGCAACAATGATTGTAATCAAAATGAGGCCCCGTTTAGTTCAACATTCCCAAGGGGCTTTCAACCCCGAAAGCCCATTGGGAAAAATTTTAAGCGTTTGGTTAAGCATTAGGGGGTGTCTTTGGCCAAATGCTAGCATTTTCAGAATGATGAAGAGAGGGTTTAATGAATTTTTTTCTTCCAATATTGCTCTCACTAATAATTGCATTTTCCTGTTTTATCCTCAAAAACTACTATTCATTGTCTTCCTCATTGGTCTTGAAGCTTCAAGAGTGAAGCTCAGCCGGCGGAACTCGGTCGGCCAGATTTGGTCACCCACGCACCGCCGTCGCCATGCACTGCCATCGCGTGGGTTGCGACCTTAGGCGACGTCGCGCTGGGTCGCGCGACCCACGCGACGGGCTGAGCAGTGCTCAGCCAATAAGATATGGCTGCCCACGCATTACCGTGGCCACGCATTGCTGTCGCGTGGGTCGCGACCTCAAGCGGCATCGCCTATGTCGCTGCCTCAAGTGATCTTTGCTTGGATCGCGCGACCCACGCACCGCCGTCCTATGGGTTGTGCGCCCTCAAGCGATGCCGCCTGGGGTCACGCGATCCATGCACTGCCGTTGCGTGGGTCGTGTGGCCTCAAGTGGCGTCACCTAAGGGCGCGCGACCCAGAGGACGATGGTGCGTGGGTCGCGCAACCGAGGCGGCATCGCCTGAGGTAGCAACCCACGTGATGGTGGTGCGTGGGTCGTGCGACCACCGCCTCCCCACCACCACAGCCACCAGCCGCCTCCCCACCACAGCCACCGGTCGCCTCCCCCACCAACTCCGGCTGCCTCCCAACCGTTCTCGTCTGCTTCAACATCTCTTCCTCATTTTTCCTTTTCTTTTATTTTTTCCTTTTTCTTTTTCACCTCAAAGCTACTTTGCAAAATGCAAATACCAAAATAAGAGTACCCAAACACTTCAGCATTCACCAAATGCCCATTCTTCTAAAGATACTTGGGAAAATATGGCTTTGCATTTCCCCAAAGTTGAACCAAACGGTCCCTGAGATGAGAACCCGATTTTCTATTGGAAGAGATTTTCTTGAATCGTATATGACAAATGATTCATATATTATATGGTTTGTAAACTTTAATTTAATATACAACATCGTCTGTGAACTTTTAATTTATCTAATATGATCCTTAAACTTTAATTTAATGTGTAATGTCGTTCTTAAACTTTTAATTTATTTAATTGTAATTCTAAGCATGTATAAACATTCAAGAATTATATAAAATAAATTAAAAGTTCATGGATGACATTACACATTTGCTAAAATTAATTATTATTTATATCATTTTCCCTTCTTCTTTAAAAGATAATATACTTCATGATTATTAAAAAAAGAAATTCGCAATCTCAGCGGCCATTCGCACGCTCATCTCTGCCAAAAGAAAACCCCCCAAAGAAGCGAAGTCCTCCGTACAGCACGGCGTTTAGCAAACGGTCACTTCCTCCCTTTCTTTTCTTTACTGTCCTCGGCGTTTCACAAAGTGAATATCGTCATTCATCAGTCGTTGGTCACCATCGTGAACACCGTCGCTTCATCACAAGCACACTGAAACCCAACTGCACCAAGAGCAGCACAACTGCACACAGCGAACGAGAGCAGCAACCATGGAGCACCACATCTCCCCCAGCTCGACCCCTCTTGATCGGCGCGACAAAGCTCTGTCTCGGAGGATGAGGAATGGCATCTGCTTCTCTATTCAAAAACAGGGCCATCGGATGAAAGACTGGCCGGACAAGTCCCATGCCACATTGCGGCCATCCGCCACGGCACGTGCTTCGTCTGTAATAAACAGGGCTACCTTTTCCCCTGAATACCTTACATTGGTACATTATTGAAAGCTGTCCACTAGCCGATTCTAATGATGTTTCGAGCTTTGACCAATTAGATCATGCAACCTATTGAGGCATTGTTCTTATTCCTAGCTTGAAGTACTCGCTAATTGTGGCATTGGAAGGTGGTGATATAGCTTTTAGAAAGTTAAATTCGAATAGTAAAATTATCTAGTTTTTGAATTGGGTACATTTGGACCGTTACTCAGCAAGCCAAATTAAAATACTAGCAAATACATAGCTTGCCATAGTGGCAATTTTGTTCATTCTATTAACTTATAAATGATCTTTCCATATAAATGCTACGCATGATAAAATGGAATTTTTGTATCTATGATGTTTTTGATAAAAACAACCCATATTTCATGGTCGAAACTTACTTAGTTCAAGAGGGATTCGAAACTTTTATTTTGTATGCATAGGTGATAAAAAAAGAATTCACAGATAGAGCTAAAATGGTAATCTAAGTGCAATTTCATTATTAGCATTTATGTTGATTTTGCCAACGAATATGCACTTATCTACAAGATCGATTGCATAAGAACATGAATATTAATAATATGTATACTTTTAGGGAAATAAAAATAATTTAAAACAACGAAGAATATTTCATATTCAAGTTTTTGGATTAAGCCATTCAATTTTTTTCGCGAAGGAAACAAAGGGAGCATAAGGGCGTGTTTGGTAACGATTCTGTTCCGGGAACAGTTATGACAAGAACTGATTATTTTTTATATTGTTCAGGAACCAATTCGAGTAAAAGAATGCATTTGGTAACTGTCCAAAATTTCTGATTTTAGAATAGAATTGCGTTTAGTACCGTGTTAATTGATTCTGTTCCAAATCAATTTCTTTTAATTTTAAAATAATTTTTATATTTTTTTCCGTTTTTTTCTCCTATTCTTCTTCTTCTTCAGGCCGGTCGGAAGTGTCGCCGGCCCTCGTCGGCCGGGCCTCGCCGATGGCCACCGGCGGGGCTAGGTGAGCCTCGGCGAGCTCGCCGGACCCGGTTGCCGACGACCAGCGGCGGTGGACGGCGCGCGGTAGCAAGCGGCAATCGTGGGATGGCGGTTGATGCAGAAGAAGAGAAGAGAAGAAGAAGAGTTTTGATTCTCAATTTTATTCCCGGAACAAGAATCAACTTTCTTTTTTTATTCTTAATTCTCTTCCCAATTTGTTTTCGGGAACAAAAATTTTACCAAACGCGATTCTCGTCTCAAACTGATTCTGAAAACAAAAAATCAGAATCAAGCACTGTTTGATAACCAACCAAACAGTGCCTAAGAGGCGTCTCCTCGGTCCATCTCCCTCTCTCCAACGTCCATACGAGACGCGGACAATGCCCGTCGGTGTAGCGCACCGTCTCAGTTCTTGCCCCGGATTGTTCGTCAGGCTCAAGCTCGATGGATCTTTCGGTTTATCCGCAGCTCTGCGTCGCTCTGTCCGCTGTTCCAGGACGGACAGCGAGCCGCCAGGTACTTTCTCTTGCCTCGGTCTCTCAGAAAATGTGTCGTATACGAGTTCTGGCTCTTAGTGGGTTTTCTTTTCTTGGCGTGAGTTGATGCCGACGTTGTGACAGAGGCGAGATTCCGGCATTTTAAGGGCGGGGCTGCTGATATGGCGAAACTGAGAGAGTTGGAGCAGAAAGTGGAGCTTCTTGGTATTGACTGTGAGGATCCTAGCAGGCCTGAATTCTACAGCAACTTGTTTTGTCCAAAGGTTGCTCATATCGCCCAACCCCCACCCCCGCGTCTCTGTTTTTTTTAACTGTCGTAGCTTTCTAGAATTGCAAACATATTAGTCGAAGTTGGGGAGAAGTCTCTCTTTCCACATCGTCCAAAGCGGGTATGTTGTTTCTTTGAGTTTGATGTACGTTTTCTTCCGGCTGATATATACTGTTCTAGTCACATTGGGGTTTTGCTTCTCTACCTGTTTTGAAGGGAGTTCGCAATGTGGAGGTGTTTCCGAATGGAGTGTGGATCAGCTGGTCAGGTAATGTGATTGTTCTTGCTGGATTATCGCCAAACCTGCATTGTGAGTACTTGTGCTTTGTGGCTTTTAAAAACTCGTCAGGAATGTCTGATGTGGCATCCAGCTGGCCATTAGACACTGCTGAATCTGAACTAACATGCTTGGTTTGTAATGTAGACAATACATCAGATATTTAGACATTGAAACCCCAGTGCATCTAAGAGTTAGGGCTCTGGTTTGTAAGACTTGCAGGGGAAAGACTTGGAGATTGTATCTTTCACCTTTTCTTTGGGTTTGGGAAAGGTAACTCAATTGAATGGATGGGTACAAAAATCTCATCAAAATGATTATTTATAACATGCAAGCTTCAGACTTGTGAGAGCATACATCAGCTAACCTGGGTTTAGCTACCAGTAACAATAATGATGATTTGTTAATCGAAGTTATGAGCAAAAGGTCTTTTATTCACACAGTAGGCTGACAGACCGATTTCTCATGTAAACAAAGTAAAGAACTCCTAGCCTTGATCACTTGCCATCAACAATTACAACAATGGAATCTCTAGAAATGATCGACCATGGGTGTCATTTTACTTTTGGGGGTTTGACATTTCAGTTGTGAGGGCAAATTAATGAAGCCTCTCTCTCTCTCTCTCGCCCCGCCCGCCGCCCCCCTCCCCCTGAATTTTTTTTTGAAGAAAAGTTCAATAGTGTTCAATTTTTGTTTGCTTTTATCTTCGGATGAGCCATGTTGGTTGCTTCTGACGAAGATGTGCTAACCCAATATCATGTCCAATCATCTTGCTTACAAAGTTTATGAACAATAGACACATAGAGTTGGTGTTATACCGATCTACAGAGTACAAGGACTAAAAATGTCTGTTCTACACTGTGAGTCATTAATATGCCTCATCAAAGTGTGATCAAGGGACGCTGGTATAGTAATTTTGTTTAAGTAATTTATCACACGAAGAGTCAAAACTTTCTATATTGATGTCTGATTCTTGAGGAGATTTTGTACATTAGCATTGACTGTTTGCAAAATAAAAGTCGTTTGGCACTCAGCCCCATCGACATGACTCCACAAGTTTGAGTAGTGCTGTCACCTTGAGAAATTTGGTGTTTGCATGGGGGCACCCAAAAATAAAGAACCTCAGTCCTTAATTTCATAGCCCTGAATTATATCCATGCAGACTTTGGATTTTGTCCTAAAAATCAACATCGGCTAATGATGGCATTAACCACCTAAGTTGTAGCTCCCAACTGGTTAGAATGTAGTTAAGAATGTGAACAGTTTTTGCTCATTTTAAAGAAAATCGAGGTCAAGCCACTATTGATGAGTATACAAGCGACATAATTTACTGCGTGATAGAGACTAGTCTGCAAAAGAGTACCTACATCTATAGGGTACATTTCTTTTCCTTACATACGGAAAGGACAACTTGTTGGTTGCAAGTATCAGACCTTGGACAAGAAATTTTGGTAGGTAGATTCTCTTGCCTTGGTGTTGTGGAAACATTTTGGTTAAGAGTAATAAAATTCCAGCATGCATCTTAATAATATTTTGGTGTGTTGAACTGAAGAAGTGGGATTGCTTATGGATGCTAGTTTAGGTCTTCTGAAAACTGAGAAGTAAATAATTGAACAGTGAAATAGGAAATCTTTGATATCAACAGCATTTGTGAGATTTGATAGCACATATTTTATGTGGATAAAGTAAATCTTTACAGGCTGTGAGCAAAATCTAGCCCTTGGTTGTATAGGTTTTCCAATCAAGTCCTTTAACTTTTGTAAATTTTCTAATCAAGTTCTTACAGCTCCAAGTCTGGTTAGCCGGAGCTGACATAGATTGTCTTTACCTGCATTTGTTAAAGAACCTAGAAAATCATTTTTTTGGGTACCTCCAAGAGGCGTGCTCTGGTAATTATCCAGTGTGCATTGAAACCTAGGGTTTTTTGTGTATATGTCAAGGTGACATGACATGGATGTGCTATGGATGTTGGCCCATAGTTTAACAATTCAACTCAGTACCCACTCATACCATCTCTTCAGTCTATTTAGTACTGCTTCTCTTTGAAATTATTTATGGTTTAATGGTTTAATAGAAACTATCAAACATTTTTAGTGAAATGCTAAAGCTTCTGAGAAAGTATGCATGTATATATTCCATGTATTGGTGCTGAAAGTCTTGTTTTATTTGAATATAGAAGCAGTGGCTCAATATTTAGTTTACTTAGTAGCTCAATTGTGTTTCTAGATGTAATGGTCTGGACAGGCCAGAAATTAAGATGCATACTAGCACCAGAAATCTGATTTCTAGTCCGAATCTCATGGTAATTCATATGTTTACAACTCTATGTGGCCTTTACTAGAGAATAGACAGATCTTTTCATCTGCATTGAGAAAATGTTCTTCATGTTTCAACAATGACCTTTTTGTCAATACCACATATCAATTTTCTTCTGGTCATGCTTCGTTATGTCAATTTAAGAGATTTCTGGAAGTTTCTTACAAGAGTTTTCTTTCTGCTGTGAACTTTCAGGAGAAAGGTACGGAAAAGACATTACATGGACTAGATGACATATCAGAAGCAGATGAAATTGTCATTGTAACTTTTGTTACCCTCTCTCTCTCTCTCTCTCTCTCTCTCTCTCTCATATTATAATGTCGGTTATAGGTTGAAGGTGAAATTGATAAGCTCTCATTGGAGGAAGCTGGTTTTTATAAATTGTGCAGGTGTTCCTATTGGCACCCCTGGAAAAGTTTCCAAGAAAGGATTGCCTTCTCCGGACAAGGTTTGTTACTTGTTTTAGGCATATCCTATTTTGATGTCAATTTAAAGTTCACACTTTAACATGCTGAAACTTAGGTCTTTCTGGGTTCGACAACTGACTATCTCTTATCAAGTGAAAATCTCCTAATATTGGTTGTATGCTGGTGAACCATTTGCTTTTATGGTAAACTAAGCTTTCACAGACGGGAGTGTGAAAGTTACTGATGGTATAGGAAGGTTCCTTTGCCAAAACATAAAATCTGATAGTTGTCTACTGTATTGCTTTCTCCATAACCTGAGGAACATCGAATTTTCTTGAGTTAAGTTTCCATATCTTGCTTAATTTTTCAACCTGCTTTTTCCAATTCTGTCAGGTTTCATTTATTGCCTCTCTACTGCTAAGAAAAACACTTGTGAAGCTGAGAGTTTTCATTATCTTGCTGTGTCTCTTCCTGGCTACTTTGAAAGTGTGCCAATTAATCTGCTTTCAAGAATTAGAAATATGAAAAAAAGAAATATAAACTACTGTAGTTTCATGGATTTTATAGAAAAAATTTCCTCCGTATTTCAGAGAGAAGACTGTTGGTGGCAAAGAGGCTTTTCCTCGGAAAGCTTTGGAAAGTGAGAGTACTGACTAGATCTTGTATGTTGTGTGGGAGGCAACTTGGTACCAAATTCTCACCTTAGACAACTTGCGGAAAAGAGGGATCGTGCTGGTTAGTAGCCCAGACCTCTTATGGCATTGGACTATCTCGCGTTATAGGAGGTTCTACTGAACAAGAATTATAGGATTGGTAGGATCTGTTTTGCCTCGTGTTTAGAAAAGGAATTCTTTGATCCCCTTGCTACTTTTCAGTAGATGTAGAAAGAGCGGAACAAGAGAACTCTTGAATGAGAGGAGATGCTTATTTTTGGCAATTTTGGAAAGGGTTGGAAGTTTTGCTCTTTTGGTATAGTGGAAACTTACATGTGGACGTAAATCCTTTAATTGACGGTATAGATGCTGTCCTGTAACTGAGCTCGTTTAGTTTTGAGCTCCTTTTGTATATGGGTTTTGCACTCCCTCGGTGCCTTTGATTACAGACTTAGTCAATGTCATTTGCCATTTAGACTTTAACCAACAAAATTACTACATGGAAGTTGGTGAATATTTTAAGGAACAACTCCCATCAAATAGACAAGACAACGCTCTGTTCAATGCCGAAAATAGTAACATCAACCAAGTAAATTACCATTCCATTAAGTCATTGGGGCATTCACTTGCCGCAAACAAGAAAAGAAGGATTTCTTCAATTACTCTCTCCCTTTTTTGGTTGATACAGAAAGAGCGGAGTAAGAGAACCTTTGAAGAAGCAGAGCCTTCCCTTTTTTATATTTTTTGAAAAATTGGCTTAAAGGGTTATGGTTATAATCTTTTGGTGTAGTGATAATATGCATATGGATCTGAGCTTTCATTGACATAGTACATGTTTTGCCTTGTCACTCATTTCTTTTCTCTGTTTTGAGCTCTTCCCGTGTATGCGTTTGCACCCCATGCTGTCCTCTAGTTGATTTGCTTTTACCTATCAAAAAATAGTAAAAAAAAAATGGGAATTCCATTCATTCTTTCATTCACCCATAACCCTTTCAATCATCTCCCTCGCATTAGCCACGCGATCAAAGCTAAAATCGTCAACACATTTCTTCAGCTAATGAGCACAATCCCAAGCGGTATTTGACATTGGGTTTCATCCCATTACATCAAGAGGTCTGTTCTCTGTATTCCACTGTTTATTATGCGAACAATGGATACTGCAAGGAAACTTCTGACATGATACCCGTTAGAAATCTTTGCATCGGATGGCTTTGTTTCTGGTTTGGGTGGGGACGGCTTGTGTTAGGTTTAAAACTTTCTGGAGTATTTAGCTTCCGCCAGTGTTTGTTTGAGTGCTTCCCTAGTTGCAGTACTAGTTCATTAACTAGTTGTAACTAAGGGACATCCATCCTGTCCACTGAATCCATTCTAAATCATGAAAATGGTGGTTGTCGGGTATGGGGCGAGATTCCTCCAAACCATCTGCACAGTCTCTTTGGCGATGGGCTCTGTTGATATGCCACTCTCACCTATCACATCTCTCTTGCCATAGCCTGAGACCTTGTCAGTCAGCTTTCGCGGTGCAAAGCTTATATGAAGCAGGTTAATGTGGTTTAACATCTTAGATCAGGAATGACTATGTTGACGTGTCAAGGTCACCTATCACATCTCTCGTGTTAGTGTGAGACTTTTGGGTCGGCTTTGATAGTGTGAAGCTCATTTGAAGTAGGTTAATGTGGTCACCTATCACATCTCTCTTGTTTCACAATGATTGACATTCTGAAGAGTTGCGACTTCGGTATTTGTGAGGCAGAGAACCATTACTTTAACCGTAACATTGGGTGGGTTTATAAGGGATATGGAAGATCTTATGGGCAGAAACTTCACCAATTGAATGAAAAAATCCTTATGAAGTGTAAAAACTGTGGCTGCATCGCATCAGATAATTGTACGGCTTTGCATCTGGCAGTGGTGATTTCTATTTCCAGCTGCATTAGTTCTGATAGGTGGAGGCCATACAACTGTCGTAGTGTGTATGAATGTGGTGATAATAGTCAGGGTGCCACTATCAGAAAATAAATGATTTTCTACTGTCAACACCAGTGTTGCCCTTTAATATCCTGCATCGCTACTAACTTTTCATTGTGCGTTTCACTGTTGGAATTTGATTTTCATAATTAGTTAACTATTTGTTACTCATTCCACCGTTTATGTGAATGTTGATAGGATAAAGCTTATCAATACTTGGGAAAATCTCAAATAAGGACCTAGAGTGCCCTCATTTTCTCAAAAGAAAACCTGAAGTGAAATTTGTCTCAAATAAGGACTTAATGTGGTCATTTAGTCTCAAAGAAGGACCTCAATCGCCGGCCGGTAAATAGTTACATCTCTGATGCATAATCCGGTGGCCTAATTAGGGTATTTTCGTCTAACTTTTTTTTTTTCAGTTTTGATTGTCCTGTTCATTGTCTTCTTCAGGGCACGTCTGCTTTGATTTCTCCCATGAAACAACACGCTGCAATTATACATTTCGAAAGGCACCCATTTGCTGCCTTCACTTAGGAATACCAACAAACTTGTATGACCGATTACCTATGTTATTTATAATTCATATTGTCAACCTTAGTTTGCATATTATACTTATCTGGCAGGTGGAATTCTATTGGCATCATTTGTGTCGTGCAAAACTCTTGTGGCTATTTAAATGGTGAAGATGCTTTAAATTGTAAGGGAAGACGAATTATCGATGTTATTAAAAAGACGTCAATGTTTGAAAATTATAACGCACTCTGTCGAATTATCGATGTTATTAAAAGGAAGAAAACATGAAATGGGGCAGTTATCTGGTGAATAATAAGAGTGTGCAATATCTCTAATTACATAGTGGTTACTAGTTATTGTGTCGTCTTCGAGCAAGCCTGGGCTTAAGACTAAGTTTATCCATTTGTGACCAGAATTTTGCAGGTTTTGGTTGTGGAAACCGCTTTTTTGTACCAACTTTATCAGTTCTTGTTTTCACCTGGAAAACTTGCTTCTTTGTATTCTGAATGCGTAGATGTTGGAAGGTAAATTGGCCGAAAAAGGATGACTTCAGTAGTTTCAACGATGCAAATGAGGTTTCTCTCACTCACTCACTCTCTCTCTCTCTCTCTCTCTATATATATATTGGGCAAGGCCTACAAGTGAATTTTGTAGTACTATTACTGTTTCATCTTTTCCTTATCAATTAACCAAGAGAAAAAGTAGCACGTGTTGAAGAACGAGAGTTTACTAAATGCCAGTTCTGTCAAGCATGCATGTTCCAAAATAATCTGTAATTATACAGTTTAGTTTCAGTGATTATGAAGCATTTTTGGGATTTTGCAGTTTATCATGGCATCTTCTATAAACAGGCGCTGTTGTTTTTGTCTTCCATGTGACAATAAGATATATTGTGATACATAGAAGATATTACTCGTTCTTAGAGGACATGTCACCATGATTCATGCGTTTTATTTCTTTTTTTTAAGCATAAAGTTTTCGTGGATTTAGTTGAATAATCCGTATGATGAAAATGTTGGGATTTAGTGGGAGAACATTAGTTATAATGTGATCTCACTCATTTTTTGGGATATGTTCTTATAGTAAAATCTTATCCTCGGGCATTGATCCACTTTTCTCTTCTAAGTGACGTTTATTTCACCATATGGTTCCACATTCATACCTTTTTGTAACAACCTTTTTTGTTGAAGAAAACTTCCTTGAGTGTTTTGAAGTTGACAAAACGTTTCCATTAGTCTAGTCTGAAGACTTGCAGACTCTTCCATCAAATTCTGAAGACCTCCGGACTACCAGACTCAAGACTCAAAGTCTATCCTCATTGACAGTTTCCAGACCGTCGAAGAAGGCTTATCCAGAACTGAATGTTTCGTTAAAGATTTGATTCTATTGACTGGAGAAGATCTCTTGGCTGGATACAGCATGTCAGAATCCATTATTCAAATTGATATTGATTCAGGGATTTTGGATCCGATTGATTGGCAAAGTATACTTGGAAGGTTCTACTTATGGAAACCTAGATCTTGATTGTATGGGCGAGCATGATTGGTGAGCTATCGTCATTTTTTTTAAATCACTCGAAATCTTCCTAATTGATTCTATCCAACGGGTAGATTGGAAGAACTCCTTTGGTAAGTGCCAACGGGTGTGATGGCATGAAGGAGTATATAAAGAAGACATTCCAGTTGTTTGAGTGTGTGCGCGATAGAAGAATTCCAAAGTCTGAAGCTCCTTGTTCTTGGTGATATTAATGAAGGAATTCGCACAAGATCCAAAAGGCGTGAAGAGTCTAGTGATGTGGCTCTTATTTCTGAAATAGAACCCAAAAGCATAGAAGAAGCTCTAACTGATGAAAGCTGGATTGAAGCAATGCAAGAAGAACTCAGGCAATTTAGTAGAAATGATGTCTAGGAATTGACTCCTAAACCAAAAGGTAAATCCATCATTGGAGCTAAATGGGTTTTCAGGAACAAGATGAACGAGAAAGGAAAAGTCGTAAGAAACAAAGCAAGACTCGTGACAAAGAGATATACACAAGAAGAAGGAATAGACTATGATGAGACTTACGCGCCAGTAGCAAAGTTAGAAGCAATTAGATTATTATTTGCTTTTGCTTGTCATAAGAATTTCAGGTTATTCCAAATGGACGTCAAAAGTGCTTTCCTAAATGGATTTATCCAAGAGGAAGTCTATGTGGAACAATCACCCGGTTTTGAAGACCCAAGAAAACCAGACTCTGTATTCAGACTGAAAAAGGCTCTATATGGTTTAAAGCAAGCACCTCGAGCCTGGTACGACAGACTAAGTAAGTTTTTAATTCAAAATGGCTTTGTCAAAGGTAAAGTATATACTACATTGTTTATCAAAAGAGAAAGGAAAAGTTTTTTACTTGTTCAAATTTATGTTGATGATATTATTTTTAGATCTTCTAATGAAAATCTGTGCAAGAAATTCTCTAAGTCTATGCAGGATGAATTTGAAATGAGCATGATGGGTGAACTAACCTTCTTTCTCGGGCTTCAAGTGAAACAACTGAAGGAGGGAACCTTTATTCATCAAGAAAAATATGCTAAAGAACTTGTCAAAAAATTTGGACTAGAGAATTGCAAAAAGACTGATATACCAATGTCAAGTTCTTCGAAGTTGGACAAAGATGAGGGAGGAAAGAAAGTTGACCAGAAGCTATATAGGAGCATAATTGGATCACTTCTTTATCTTACTGCTTCTAGACCTGACATTTTGTTTAGTGTTTGTATGTGTCAGATTTCAATCAGATCCCAAAGAATCTCATCTGAGTGCTGCAAAACGCATCATCAAATATGTTGCAACAACCTCGTTGTTAGGTCTATGGTATCCAAAAAGGGGAGACTTTACTCTTCTTGGATACTCAGATGTAGATCTTCTTGGATGCGAGTTGATAGAAAAAGCACCTCAAGCACTTGTCGGCTACTTGGAAACGGGATGGTATCCGGTTCTCTAGAAAGCAAAGTACAGTTGCTCTTTCTATGGCAGAAGCAGAATATGTAGCTCTTGGAAGTTATTGTTCACAAATTCTGTGGATAAAACAACAGCTAAGAAACTTTGGAATTGAAGATTCATGCACTGAGATCAAATGTGACAACACCAGCGCAATCAACCTCACTAAGAATCCGATTCTTCACTCAAGCAAAACATATAGAAATTCGACATCATTTCATTAGAGATCATGTTCAAAATGGAGAAGTTTTAATTCAGTTTATTGATTCAAAGAATCAACTGGTGGATATATTCACAAAGCCTTTGGAGAAAAATCAATTTGAAGTCATTCGTTCAAGACTCAATATCTTAAAGTCTGAGGAAGTTCAAACCCAAGACTGAAAGTCTAAAGACACTCAGACTCAGACAATCAAGATTTACAACTGTAAGTTACTTTTATTCTAGAAAATTATCTCTCGGATCAAATCTCGAAAATGTACGATCATCTATCCGTAATTGATTGATTTTCCAATTTCCGTGATTATTGCAATCTTTCCTTTTCGAAAAAGAAGTCATTTTTGAAATGGCCGTTATCTAATTTTTTTTTGAAAAGGCAGTTTTTTATTTATTTAAAAAAAGGCATCTTTATATTTCTTTTTTTACGGCATTCCGTATGCCTCGCTTCGACTGTATTATATACTGTTGGTTCTTCTTCGTTTTACTCACAAAAACCCTAAGAGAGCACAGATCTTCCACTTCTGTCTTCTTCTCTTGTTTAATCCTCGAAAAGATTTCATTTTTCTTGCGAAACACGCTTGAAATCTCTCAAAGACTGTGAAAAATGTCGTCCCAAAGAAAGTCTTCGAGGATTGCAAACAGGGGACCACAGCAAATGCGTGAGGGACCTACGCATTTTGATCTCACCAAGGAAGAAGAATCTCCTCAACAGCGGCAGAGCCCACAACATTCTCAGCAGCATCCATCTTCTCTTTCTAGACCTCAGAATATTGAACATCGAGAAGAGGAGGAAATCATCAAAGAAGCAGAACCTGTAAGAACTCAAAAGCCCGCTTTTACTTATAAGCTTTATCGTGCTTTGAAGAGGGGTGGTACTCCTTTGAACTACATTGATGAATTTTTGAAAGACAAAGGGTATCGAAATGAAACCTATTTTTTACGCACAATGGAACGATTGGGAATTGCCCCTGCGAGGTCAGCAGAAGAAGCATTTGCAAATATCCCAAGCAATCCACGTGTTGCAGGGCTGAGTCAACTTGATGGGAACGATGATGATAGGATGTACACTCAATTTAAAGCTAGAATGGGTGTTGCGGTGAAAATCCGAAGCAAGAGGACAAATCTGTTTCGTTCGGAGAAACACAAGCAACTGTACTCTAAGTTGCTAAAGCGTGGTGTGATTAACCCTAGAAGCATGGATTTTGATTTTCTTGATTCTCTGAATGTCCAACCGAGAGAAAAATTCAATCTTCTTCAACTGGAACGGTTTTGTTCTGAATCGACAGAGGCTCATGCTGAACTCACTGCTTACTTCTATTCGAATCTAAGTTTCTTGGATGCAAATAGATTCTCTTTCAGTGTTCGAGATCAAGACTATGTGGTTGACATGAATACATTGGCTGATGTGAGCTGGGTTGAAAGAGGAAGATACCGACCAATCAGTGTGTCTATTGGTCAAGCGACAATAGAGCTTGTTCATGATAGAACGACAGAAGGAAAGATTTCATATTCGAGGAAGAATGCATTCAACATCTTGCTTCACAAGATAGTGATCAACTGCCTCAGACCAAAATCAACTTCAAAGACCGACGTTTCAAACTTGGAGGCAAAATTGATGTATGCCATCAATCTTTGGTAAAAGTTCTCTCTTCCACACACAATTATGTTCCACATGTACAGAACGATGATGAAGGACAAGGGTCAACTTCCTTACTCAGCACTTGTGACCAAGTTATTCGGACATTTGAACATTCAGACTCCTCGTATTCTTTGTGTTCGAACATGCGATCAAATGGTGGTGGAACTGAAGATGGTCTCTAAAATGCGTTTGAAGGAACTTAACAAGGCTTTGGAGCAATTCAAGGTCAAAACCCCGTCAAGACTCACCTAGTCTCTTCGGCTGCAAAGCGGAAAGGGAAGGAGCCCATGGTTGCTCCATCGACGAAAAGAAGAGCACTCATCTTGGAAGATGAAGAGGATGAGGATGATATCACTATTTCTGCGCTTGCATTGAAGAACTTAAGTTGTTATGTTCCAGAGACTAAGGAGAGACAGGAACAAGACAAGGATGAGATCGAACAGAGGACTGGAGAGAGAGAAGAATTGGAGAAAGCAGCAAAGGAGGAAAGGATTGAGGAAGAGGAAGAAGATGTCAGAGGAGAACAGGAAGAAGCTGAGCATGAGGAGTACTTCTCACTACCTGAAGGCATTGTAACGTGGGGAGATCCTGAGAAAAGAGGTACATCCTCAATTGCTGTCACCAGTGAAGGAGTAATTCGTTCTCCAACATATCCAGAGGACATCTATGCCTCTCAATTTCCTGAGGAAGGACATGAGGTTTCATCGCCCAATCTGTGTGATCATGCTGACTTGCCATCATCTGCCAATACACCATCTAATCGAGTAGAAGCCAGTGCTCAGACTGACAATTCAGTAGACTTTCGCAGAGTGTTTGATGTTCTCTTGGAGATGCAAGGCCAAATTTATTCTCTGGGATGCGAAGTACAGAACTTGCAAAATGCAGGACAAGCCTCTTTAGTTTCTTTGCATGATCAACTTCATGCCCTTGCTCTTCAAGTCCAAGCCAATGCCAAGGGTGAAGATGTGGCTCAACTGAAAGAGGATCTGAAAAAGTTGGAAGGGATTGTACAGTCAATGGGAGATTTCCAACTTGTTCGTGTTCCCAAGCAATCATAATTCCATTCTCTTTTCATCTCTACCTTTTTAATGCTGACAAAAAGGGGGAGAGATGTCTGCAGATTTGGGATTTAAACTCTTGAACTCTTGATTTTCGTGACTTTTGTGGTTGATTGACTTTACTTTTGTATTTGGCTGTTTGGATTTGGACTGGATTTGGATTTGACTGTTTAAACGTTTGTTTATCTTAAGCACTATTGGTATTTCATGGCAAAGATAGTTGCTCATTTACAAGACTAACCTACTTTCCGTGGATGCAGATTTTAATGTTATCTTTGTTATGCCAATTATCTTTTGTGAGATATCCATGTTTGCTTAAGTATTGTTTTGTAGGTCGAAGTTATCCAAATCTGCAGGAAAGTTTTGTCACCATAAAAAATGGGGAAATTCTTGAAGAAAACTTCCTTGAGTATTTTGAAGTTGACAAAACGTTTCTATCAGTCTAGTATGAAGACTTGCAGACTCTTCCATCAAAGTCTGAAGACCTCCGGACTGCCAGACTCAAGACTCAAAGTCTATCCTCATTGACAGTTTCCAAACTGTCGAAGAAGGCTTATCCTGAATTGAATGCTTCGTTAATGATTTCATTCTATCGACTAGAGAAGATCTCTTGGCTGGATACAACATGTCGGAATCCATTATTCAAATTGATATTGATTCAAGGATTTTGGATCCGATTGATTGGCAAAGTATACTTGGAAGGTTCTACTTATGGAAACCTAGATCCTAATTGTATGGGCGAGTAGGATTGGTGGGCTATTGTCATATTCCTTAAATAACTCGAAATCTTCCTAATTGATTTTGTCCAACTGGTAGATTGGAAGAACTCCTTTGGTAAGTGCCAACGGGTGTGATGGCATGAAGGAGTATATAAAGAAGACATTCCAGTTGTTCGAGTGTGTGCGCGATAGAAGAATTCCAAAGTCTGAAGCTCCTTGTTCTTAGTCAATTAAATTGTTGAGCGAAATCTTGTACTCAAAAGAGAGTCTATATCTTTGTGAGACCTTGAGGAAGTGTAGCAGAGTCTCTACATTGTGGAATCAAGGAAGAGCTTTACTGTAACAACTCTTTTGATTCATAGTGAAATGTAGCCAGTGGGCTGTCAGTGCGGAAGAGTGGACTTAGGCTTGGATTAAGCCGAACCACTATAAACCATGTGTTCTTATTCTCTTCCCTACACTCTTTTACTTTGAGCGTAATTCATTTTGTCTACAAGAGTCTAATTTCCTTTTCATAATCTATTGTTGATTAGTGTTGCACACTTCTCTCGGGAAATTTGTTTTGCACCTATTCACCCCCTCTAGGTGCTTGTACTAGCTTTCACACTTTTTATAACAACCGCTTATTTGGAAACCTCCTTGATGGAAGGCAGTTTATAAGGACAATCGTTCATTTACGTAAGAGCAATCACAAGGTTTAACGTAAATCCTCTCATTTGAAAATACACCCTTAGTACACAAGGGGATTGCGTTAGTAGAATGCAACCATAGTCGTCGTTGAATTGCTCGTACTTACTGTTGAATTTCTGTGGATTTCCGACAAATGCAAACTCGAATAATGATTGAAGGTTAGATTTATTTTTATCATGTTTTCCGCATATGATTCTAATCAATGATTGAATTTTATTCTTTAATGCATGATTAGAATCGTTCGTTTATGTCTAACAAGAAACTCCTCACATACCTAACCATGTTTTAAATACGTGCAACAAATCATGTACCTTGATCAAATCATCTCTTATGATTAAGTTTAATATATTAACAATGCACCTCATATACAAAAAGATACCATTCAAGATTAATAATATCTCTCTCAAAAATTATTCTTTAAATGATTAAAAGTAATATCATTCAAACTATTATTATCCACGGTAATTGTGGATATTTTTTTTCCTACTCGTAGCTCATAAATGCATTTCTCAACCATTTTTCCAATCTCCCTACCAACGTCACAAAAAAGTTGAAGTTATTCTGTGCAACTTCACCTGTGTGAGGACCATGCTCCTCATCTTGACAAGCATGCTTCTCGATATGCTTTTACATCATACGGATATTCCACACAAAGTTCATACATGGACATTGTCAAATGTTCCATTTATTACAAAGTATTGTCTGATTACTACGAGGAATACACCTAAGTTTAAATGAAAATGGTGGAATACTTTGCTCATGTCGGAAAAAATTGCCCGGATCAACTGCGGTCTTCACACACACCAACCTATCGAAATTGTTCTTGAAGTATTTCTTTCCCTAAGTACTCACTTGCTTATAACCCGTGTCACCTTTCACGTTATTCGTTCCAATGTCAAGATCCCTATAGTCGATACAGGCCTCTCGAGGCGATTTCGACACGTAGGGCGCCATATAACTGTAGAAGCTTCGTATCCAACTCACGTGCTTTGAAGCAACCTCGTCGCCTCCATCGGTCCATGCCGTTAGGTGCTAGATCTTGTACAGAACCCCAGCTCTGTGAGGGAAGGGAAGGGCGGATTCTGAAATCTCGCTCATTCTCCCGCCGTAGTGGTTCCAAATCATTTGAGCCACCCCTTGATCTTCCTCAAAGAACCTCTCCCACATCCCCTCTAAGCCACTCTCAGGGATCGGCTCCTTCACATAATCCGACTTGTGCTTGAAGAATAATTTGGCGTTGGAGCTCCTGTTAAACCCCGCGAAGTAGAGGATCAACTCGATCCAGCTCATCTCGGTGCAGTCCTGTCTCGTGACATTCAGTTCTGGGAAGCTGCTCCTCGTCACCTCAAGGAGCGGGTCGACCCCACCGAGGTAACGGGTGTTCAAACGACGCTGCCATCGTCCTCGTCCCGTTGGGGCCAGAGTTATAGCTCTGCAATATCACCCGCATGAATAGGTCGTCGGGGAGCTCGTTCCCGATAAGTTGCCACTGGTGCACGAGCTTGGTCGCATGTTGCTCCAACGTCCTCAGGAGCGTGAACACGGTCACGGTCGACGGAACCGGGACCAGCTTGACTTTCCAGGACACGACTACTCCACAGCTGCCACCGCCTCCACCTCGGATTGTCCAAAAGTGATCTTTCCCCATGGTTTCTCTATCTAGGAGCCGACCTTGCACATCGACCAACTGGGCATCGTAATCGCAAGGCCGTATTTGCACAGCATCATGCCATCAATAGCAAGGCTGTATTTGCGCAGCATCATGCCATAGCCTCCGTGTTGGATGTTTTTGTGGAAGCATGTGTATGCAAGTGTGTATGTGAATAAAAATGGACTACAATGCAAGGGAATATGGGTAAAAAAAAAAGAATTTTTATTATGAAAATTTGTATTACAAAAGAAAGGGTATTGCTGGTTTTTATGCTACATAAAACACACACCTCAACTTTTTATAGGCGTGATTCACCGCCTTCCTCCACCGATATTGTACAAAAATTAATATAAAATTACAGCTTGCTTCTTGTCTTCTGCTTGTTGCGACTTCTTCCAGATTTTTTGGTGGCTTCTCCATTATTCTTCATTTTTCTACTCTCTGCATCTTTTGTTGACTATTCAGCCAACTTCCAGCTGGCTTTTTTTCCTTCACTCGTACAATTGCTGCCTACGTGGTCTTGCTGCCGACGTACCAGAAAGTTCTTCAACATTTGAGAGTCTTCTTGCATTTTCTTGCATGCACGTGTTCTTATTTAGAGCAAGTTGTTGCCACCAACTTTTTTCTTTCTCCATTAAGCATCAATAATCTAGTGCTTTCCAAAAATGGATCACTTTTAACACTCCTCCTTGATCCATTTTTGTGATACTCCAAACATTTCCCGCAATGTCTTGAACTTGGCTAGCGGTAGTGCTTTAGTGAAGATGTCCGCTATTTGTTCCTCAGTCTTACAATACTTCAGCTCGATCTCTCATTTGTTTTGCACTTCTCAAATGAAGTGATATTTTATATCAATATGTTTCGTTCTTCCATGAAAGACTAGATTTTTTGATACTGCAATCACGGACTTGTTGTCACAAAATATTGGCGTTGATTCTATCTGTGCTTCTCCAATGTCTTCTAGAATTCTTCGAAACCATATTGCTTGACTGGTAGTCGTAGCAACTGCGACATATTCAGCTTCTACAGTAGACTGTGCCACTGAGTCTTGTTTTTTGGATGCCCATGAGAATGTTCCAGAACCTAATGTGAATGCATAACCAATGGTGCTCCTCCTGTCATCAGATGATCCTGCCCAATCGCTATCAGTATAACCGATCAACTTAGTTGTTGCACTAGGTCGGTACCAAATATCATAATAAGTGGTTCCTCGTAAGTATCTTAGAATTCTCTTGGCTACTCCAAAATGAATTTGGCTTGGACTCTGCATAAACCGTGATAGTAAACTTGTCGCGTACATAATATCTAGCCGTGTAGCAGTAAGATATAGTAGATTCCCAATTAGGCTTCTGTAGAGTGAAGCATCTGCTTTTTCAACTCCATCCTTTTTCAATAGTTTCTCATTCATCACAAGTGGTGTTGCCACTGTTTTGCAATTACTCATTTTGAATTTTTCAAGGATCTTTTCTGCATATTTCTTTTGCGAGATGAAAATTCCTTCATCTTGATTGACTTCAATACTGAGGAAATAGTTCATCAAGCCCAAGTCCGTCATTTCAAATGTCATCATTTCTTCTTTAAATTCTCAGATCATTGTCTCATTGTTTCATGTATTTATGAGATCATCTACATATAGAGAGACAATGAGAGTGTCGGACTTACCTTGGGTCTTGATGTAGAGTGTCGGCTCACTCATACTCCTCCTGAATCCTTGCTTAATGAAGTACTCATCGATTCTACTATACAATGCATGTGGTGCTTGTTTTAACCCGTATAGGGCCTTCTTAAGCTTTAAGACTTTTTCTTCATTGCCTTTGACAGTAAAGCCTTCTGGTTGAGCTACATAAAGTTCTTCTTGAAGGTATCCATTTAGGAATGCTAATTTTACATCTAGTTAATGGATCTTCCATTCTTTTTGTGCTGTTAGAGCTATGAGTGCCCGAATAGTATCAAGGCAAGCAACAGGAGCGAAAGTTTCAGTGTAGTCAATACCTAGTTGTTGCAAGTATCCTTTCACCACAAGCCTTGCTTTATGTTTCTGGATTGATCCATCTGCATTGAGCTTTGTCTTGTAAACCCACTTGACGCCAATGATCTCTTTGTCTTCGAGTTGATCGACAAGCTCCCAAGTTTCATTTTTATCGATCATCCGATCTCTTCCTCCATGGCTTTTATCCAAACTTCATCTTTGGATGCTTGTTCGTAGTTTTCTAGTTCCAAAATACCAAAGTTGCATGTGTCGTAAATTCTTCTAAGGGCTTTTACCCTTAGTACTGGAGACTCTAGAGTAGATTCTTCTTGCGTTACTCTTGGAGAGCTTGATAGAGTTATGTCATGAGTGGTGGAATCTGGTACTTCTCCTTCTTCTTGTGACGTTGACTCCTCTTAAGTAGGTGGTATGTCCGGCAAGGTGATATACTTCTTCTCGATCTTCTCATCTTCCTAATTCCAGGCAGCATTCTCGTCGAACTCGACGTCTTGACTAATCATAAGCTTCTTGGTTCTTAGGTTGTAAACCCGATAGCCTTTTGATTGGTCACTATAGCCAATGAATATTCCTTTTTTTGTCTTTTCATCTAGCTTACTCCTTTTTTTGAGCAGGGATGTGGACGTAGCAAATGCATCCAAACACTTTGGATGCTTTGCTGAAGGCTTCTATCCACTCCATGCTTCGATTGGTGTTTTATTTTGAACAGCTTTAGTTGGACACCTGTTTAACAGGTATACTGCAGTATAAACTGCTTCTACCCAAAAAGTGTTGGGAAGGCCTTTCTCCTTTAGCATGGACCTCGCCATCTCCATGACAGTTCTATTTTTCCTTTTTACTACTCTATTTTGCTTTGGAGCGTAGCCAACAGTCAGTTGATGATGGACTCCTTCATCTTCATAGAATTTATTAAACTCCTTTGGATTGTATTATGTGCCTCTGTCACTCCTTAGGACTTTGATTCTTTGGCCACTTTGATTTTTGACGTGGTTCTTGAATTTTCTGAAGATAGAGAAAACCTCAGATCTTTCTCGAAGAAAGCATACCCACGTCATTCTTGTGTAATCGTCAATGAATAAGATGAAATTTTATTTTGACTAGGTGTAGGTGTCCTCATTAGACCACACATGTCCGTGTGGACAAGTTCCAATGGCTTCTTAGCTTTCCATGCACCTCCAGATGGGAAGGACTGTCTCTGTTTTTTTCCAAGAAGACAACCTTCACAAACATCTGAAATTTCTGTGATGGTTGGAAAATCTCTCATCATATTTTTCTGATGGAGAATTTTTAACCCAGCAAAATTGAAGTGGCCAAATCTTTGATGCCATAGCCATGAATCATTAAGTTGAGCTTTCATGGCTATATCTTTGACATATTTCCATTGAATAGGAAAATTGTTATTTTTCATCTTAACAAGGCAATGATATTTTTATATTTATCATAGATAATGCAGGTATTTCCATTAAAATATAGAGAATACCCACTTTGTATCATTTGGCCCACACTTAAGAGATTTTGTGTAAGACGAGGGACTAGATATACATTATGTATATATTTTGGGCCTTTATTCATTTCCACGGCGATGGTGCCTTTTCCTTTGACATCTACTAATGCACCATTGCCCAACTTTACTTGGGATTTCACCAACTTATCAATACCAGTGAATATAGATTCGTCCCCCGTCATGTGATTGCTACACCCACTATTGATGTACCATGTTTCACTTTTATTGTCATTTGCCGCTTGGCCTACATAGAATGCATTCTCTTCACTTTCTTTTTTTTTCTACATAGTTTGCTCGATTATTTGTTTTCGAGCGACAATCTTTTTCTACGTGGCCATATCTTTTACAAAAGCGGCATTATTTTTTATTTTTAAACCAACAATCCTTCTCCAAATGATTTGTTTTCTTGCAAATACCATAAGGTGGATAATTTTCATTTTGTATAGTTTCTCCTCTTTTTTTATTTTTCCATGAGCTCCTTCCACCATTTTTAGATTGATGAGACCGTGTATTTACTTTAGACTGAAAGGCACTTTCAACTGAATCTTCATCTTGTGCCATTAGTCTTTTCTCATGTGCTTCTAGAGAGCCAATTAATTCACTTATTGATAGGCTCGTCAAGTCCTTAGTTCCTTCTATAGTTGTAACTATGGAGTTGTATTTTTTGGTAAGTGACGCCAATATTTTCTCAACAACCCTTTGATTAGTTATCCCATCTCCATAGGCTCTCATTTGATTAACTAGTTCCTTTAATTTTCCACAATATTCTTGTACGGTCTCATAATTTTTCATTTTAGAATTCTCAAAATCTCTTCTCAGTGTTTGAAGACAAATAGTGCGTACCTTTTCCGATCCTTGAAATTCTTCTTGTAGTATATCCCAAGCCCCTTTTGCAGTTCTTGCTCCAATTATTCTCGAAAATATGGTTTCCAAGAGTGCTTGCTGGATAAAATATAGCGCCATTGCATCCTTTTGTAGTTGATCCTTAGAAACACTTGCACTTTCTTGCGGAGCCTCGCAACCTTTTTCCACGATGTCCCATAAGTCTTGGGTCATCAAGAATGTAGTCATTTTTATGCTCCAAAAGTCATAATTGTTCCCATCAAAAATGGGAATGGGAAATGAGGATGAGGTACAGTTGGCCATGGTTTAGTTAGTGGGTATTTGGAAATGGTAGTTTTAGGAGTGGGTAGGTAGGACAAATGCCCAATACCAACCAAAGACGTGACTCTGATATCACTGTTGGATGTTTTTGCGGAAGCGTGTGTGTGCAAGTGTGTATGTGTGAATAAAAATGGACTACAATGCAAGGGAGTATGGGTAAAAAAAAAAAGAACTTTTATTATGAAAATTTGTATTACAAAAGAAAGGAGTATTGCTGGTTTTTATGCTACATAAAACACACACCTCAACTTCTATTTATAGGCGTGATTCACCGCCTTCCTCCACCGACATTGTACAAAAATTAATATAAAATTACAGCTTGCTTCTTGTCTTCTGCTTGTTGCGACTCCTTCTAGATTTTCTGGTGGCTTCTCCATTATTCTTCATTTTTCTACTCTCTACAGCTTTTGTTGACTATTCGACCAACTTCCAACTGGCTTTTTTTCCTTCACTCGTACAATTGCTGCCTACGTGGTTTTGCTGCCGACCTACCAGAAAGTTCTTCAACATTTGAGAGTCTTCTTGCATTTTCTTGCATGCACGTGTTCTTACTTAGAGCAAGTTGTTGCCGCCAACTTTTTTCTTTCTCCATTAAGCATGAATAATCTAGAGCTTTCCAAAAATGGATCACTTTTTTGTTAGACTAAATATAAACTTAAAAGCCTAGGGTTTTGCTCTTCTGCAATCCTATAGTAGAGCTCGCTGACCCTTGCGCCCAATTGGACCCGCACTGTTTCATCCTCCACATCCACAGTGATCGATCGGAGATTCACCATGTCAACAATGATGAACGGGACTTTGGGCAAGTATGAAACACCCTCATAGTCGTGACTGCCGCTTCGAATCCTCGTTTGGAGTCCGTACGGTTGGGAGCAAATGATGGCGGCTTGGACATGGAAGACACGGAGTGGTGTGACGATGAGTGATGAGTTATGGTTTCGGAGCGAAAGGAGTCAAGAAGCGCAGGTTCTGTATGGTAATGTCCAAGACGGAAGAATACGAAGAGTTGATTGGAGGATAAACGAGTATAGAGATTGCCATTGTGTTTTCGGAGTGAAGAGAGAGGCATTGCAGGAAATTCTCAGGAGTGCTCATAGCAAAAGCTACTAAAGGAGTTGAAAAGAGCAGGAGACATGCCAAGTGATGATGCATGTGTTAGACAAAATAATTCATATGCGGAAGCCGGGATCGATTATAGACAAACCTCCAGCCATTGTTCTTGTAATCAGTCAATGAAAACCTAAAATCAACAAATTGGGCCCGATGGTGTGATTTTCTGTAGTAATTAGAGTTTGAACTAGATGACCTTGTCATCACCCGTCGAAATTTTTACGTTCCTATTTATACGATATCTTCCATCAAGACCATTATGGTAATGTATTAACGGTTGTCAAATATCACGTAATACATGGAAACACTTCATGTTGGCAATAAATCGCGACTTTAATTGGGAATACAAATTGGGATCATATTCAAAATGGGATCAAAAAATTAAATAACATTCTCCCACTTGATCCCACATTTTCCATCAAATGAGTTATTCAACCCAAACCCACATAAACTTTATACTGAAATAAAACACATGAATCATGGTGATGAGTCCTCTTAGAGTGAATGTAATATCTTCCATGTATCACAATGCATCTCATTTCTTTAATCAGTCCATATGTGACAAATATCTTAATGAATAAACCCCATGTTTATTCCAGGTCAAATGATAAATGTTATTCTCATAAACAACAAAATGTATACAACAAAATTGAGAAAAACATTATAAATGAATAAAAGTTTCTACAACAAATTCTTCTATATAAAGAAAAAAATCACATGATGGGACCTATTCCCATACTAGTTACATGATCCTTATAACTCATTGGTGGCATGCCTTTAGTTAAAGAATCAACTATCATCAATCCAGTGCATATGTGTTCAATGACCACTTTATTCTCCTTTAACACATTCCTCGATGGCTAAATACTTGATGTCGATATGCTTGCTTCGACTACCACTTTGGTGGTTTTAGCCATAAAAACTGCAGCTGAATTGTCACAAAATATTTTTAATGGCCTAGAAATGGAATACAATTCTAAGCCCCGCAATGAAACTCTTCAACCATACACCATGCGAGGTAGCCTCAAAACAAGAAACGAACTCGGCCTCCATAGTGGAAGTGGCAGTCAAAGTCTGTTTTGCACTCCTCCATGACACGGCTCCGCTAGCAAACATAAAAACATATCCCGATGTTGATTTTCGTGAATCAATGCAGCCAGCAAAATCCGAGTCCAAGTAACCAACCACTTCCAAGTTGTCTGTCCGTCTATACAAAAGCATGTAGTCTTTGGTACCTTGAAGGTATCTCATCACTTTCTTTGCAGCTCTCCAGTTGTCCATACCTGGATTACTCGATATCTTCCCAACATTCCTATAGCAAAAGCTATGTTAGGTCGAGTGCAAACCCGAGCATACATCAAACTTTCCGACAGCAGAAGCATATGGGATGTTCTTCATTTGTTCCCTTTCAAAATCGTTCTTCGGGCATTGGTTTAAATTAAACCTGTCACCCTTCACAATGGGTGCTATACTTGGTGAACAATCTTTCATCCGAAATCTTTCTAAGACCTTATTGATATAGGTTTCTTGAGATAGTCCTAAAATTCCTCGAGATCTATCTCTATGGATCTTAATGCCAATGACATAAGATGCCTCACCCATATCCTTCATATCAAAACTCTTAGAGAGAATTTGTTTCACCTTCATATAACAACCCCTTGTCATTGGTTGCAAGTAAAATGTCATCCACATATAGGACAAGGAAACAAATTTTGCTCCCACTAACCTTCTGGTATATACATTGATCCATGACATTCTCTATAAAATCGAATGAAGAAATGACATCATGGAATCTTAAGTACCATTGGCGGGATGCTTGTTTTAAGCCATATAGAGATTTCTTAAGCTTGCATACCAAATGCTCACCTTTACTAGAGAAGAATCCTTCGAGGTTGTTTCATGTAAACCACTTCTTCCAGTTCTCCATTGAGGAATGCCGTTTTCACATCCATTTGATGTAATTCCATATCAAATGGGCAACCAATGCCAAAACAATACGAAGAGAATCTTTCTTGGATACAGGAGAAAAAGTCTCCGTGTAATCGATTCCTTCCTTTTGAGTAAATCCTTTGGCAACGAGTCTAGCTTTATATCTTTCAATGTTGCCTAATGAATCCTTTTAGTTTTGAAGACCCATTTACAACCAATGGCCTTCGCACCATTAGGCAACTCAACCAAATCCCAGACTTCATTTGATGCCATAGAATTCATCTCTTCCTTCATAGCATTGTACCATAAATTGGATTTATCACTATCCATGGCTTGTAAAAACGTCTCGGGATCATTTCGGCTCAATAGTATAGTCAGATTCTTGTAGATACACAATATAGTCATTAGGAATTTCGATTTCTTTATCCTAATAGATCTTTCAATGTTGCATCAACATCCTCTTGAGGAGTTTGTTGTTCAACGGTTGCTCAAAGTATCCGGTAATTGTTGAACAATTGGGTCTACCGGATCAATATCGGCGGGTGTGGATCTTCAATGATTAGTTGTTCAACGACCGGTTGAACTGAAGGGGCATTTTAAGCAACAACCAACCTTAATCTAAGGTGAAAGTTGATATATGAATGATCTTTCTTAGAATCAAAGTCCTTCGATTGATTGATCCCACTAATCATATCATTTCAAGAAATTTAACATTTCTTGATTCCACAAATCTAGTGGTATGAGATGGACAATAAAATCTATATCCTTTAGACTTTTCGGCATATCCAATGAAATAACTTATAGTCCTTGGATCTAATTTCTTTTCTTGTGGATTGTAGACTCTTACTTCATATGGGCATCCCCAAACACGTACATGATGCAAACTCGGTTTCCAACCCTTGAATAACTCAAAAGGTGTCTTTGGACAGCCTTGGTTGGAACTCGGTTTAATATGTACACAGCCGTTTTAAGAGCCTCAGTCCACAAAAACTTAAGAAGTTTGGAGTTGCTGAGCATACTCCGCACCATGTCCAATAATGTTTGGTTTCTTCTTTCTGCAACACCATTTTGGTTCGGTGAACCAGGCATAGTGTATTGGGCAATAATCCCATGCTCTTCAAGAAACTTTGCAAATGGACCAGGTGCTTGTCCATCTTCAGTGTATCTACCATAATATTCTCCACCTCTATCGATCTCACGATCTTAATTTGCTGTCACATTGTTTCTCTACTTCCGTTTTAAATACCTTAAAGGCATCTAGTGCTTCATACTTATTATGAATCAAATAGAGATACATGAATCGTGAATAATCATCTATGAAAGAGAAATGAAGTATCTCTAACCATTTGAATCCATATCTAGACTACAAATATCCGTATGTATGATTTCTAATATTTCTATACTCCTCTTAGCACCTTTCTTTGACTTGTTGGTCCGCTTTCCCTTTATGCAATCCACACAAGTATCATAATCAGTAAAATCTAAAGTATTAAGTACTCCATCATTTACTAGTCTCTTAATTCTATCCATGGAGATATGTCCCAACCTCCGGTGCCACAACATAGAAGAATGTTCATTCACAACACACCGTTTATACCAGCTTTATCATGAACATGCATTATTAATAGGCATTGTCTTGTAAACTAATTCGAAAAGACCATCGACAAATACCACTCCCAACAATTTCAGATTTAAATGATAAATTAAATGTTGAATCTGAAAATTCAAAGGAGTATCCCAAAGGTACAAGTCTTGAAACTGAAATTAAATTTCTAGAAAAACTAGGAATATAAAAGGTCATTTCTAAAATTAAAACAAAACCACTATTGAAAACTAGTCTACATGTCCCAATAGCTTCCACACTCGAGCGCATCTTGTTTCCCAAATAGATGTCTTGTTCATTTCCCACTGGTTTCCGCTGGTTCTGAAAACCCTGTAAGGAATTCGAAATGTGGATTGTAGAACTAGAATCAATCCACCAAGTGTTGTGACTCACATCAACCATATTAGTTTCATAACAAACACATACAAGTTGGTTACCTTTCTTTTTGAGCCGAGCCTTAAATTTGGAACAATCCTTCTTCATGTGCCCCTTGTTTTTACAGAAGAAGCACTTGGATTCCTTCTTAATGCCAACTTGGGAGGTAGGCATTTACCTTTTCCCTTTGCTTGCCTTGGCTTTTATACTTATCCTTGTGTTGCCAAATGAGCACTTTCTCCCTTTATCCATAAGCAGCCTCTTTCCTCCTCTTGAACACACATGGTCATGAGTTCATTGTTAGACCATTTATTATTATGTGTGTTGTAAGAGATCTTGAAAGGGCATACTCTTGTGGGAGAGTGTTTTGGATATAGTATACAAGAAAAGAATCAGATATCCCAACCTCAAGATTCTTAAGTTGAGCTACAATGTTCCCTTATCTTCATGATGTGCTCACGTACACCTCTTACACTAGTAAGCTTCAATGATGAGAACTTCATAATTAGGGTCATGGCATGCACCTTCTCCGAAGACTCAAATTGTGCATCAATAGCCTCCAGCAATTCCTTGTCATTGTTATGCTAAACCGAACCACGAATACTAGGAGATTTTAGTCTTTATAAACATGGCACAAACGCGGTTGGACCGCTCCCATTGGTTATAAAGAGCTATGTTCAACATGAGTACTATTTTCAGTAGGTTCAGATGGTTCATCTTTCCTTAGAGCATAATCAAGATCCATGCACCTCAATTGAAGAAGAACTAATTCTCTTCCATTCTTTAAAGTTATTTCCATTAAGCTATGGGAAACAATTATACTAGAACTAATCATAGGTGGTAAGACTACATCATAATCAAAGAAAACTTATATATTAATATATTTGAGGTTAATAAACTTAAATCATATTTAACCAATGTAAACATGTATAAAATATGAATCACATAACATAAAAACTACCTATGGGCAAAGTTTTTAATTTAAATTGATTCATAATTACATCATGATGAAACTATCATATTATATTTTTCTTAATCCCTGTGGGTAAATTAAGAAAAGATAAAATAATATTTCAATCCTAATTAATCACATTAATACAATGAAAAGTTCATGTGGGATAAAATTAATAATATTAATGTAATTAATTACAATTATTGTCCATTTCTAAATGTGATCCAAAGGCTCTTAATGTATATAATTTAATATAATAAAGATGCTATGGCTACTCTCTAATTATTTAAATATATCAATCACTAGACATTTAATTTTATGCAAAAATATTCATAAAAATGCATGAAATGACATAATAAATAAATACATCAAGGGCAGAACAGTAAATAAATAAATCGGCGCGGGCAAAATTGCAAAAACACGAAAAATTTGAGGCAAAATCATAAAAGGAGCCGCGGGTGGGGACGACGGCGCGTGCCGACCACGCGCGCGTCCAGCGCACAGGCGCGTGTCGAGCACGCGCCAGAATCCGCGCGGGCGCGTGCCGTGCACACGCGCAGTTCACCGCGCAGGCGCGTGCGTTGCACGCGCCTGCAACTGCCGCGGGTTGTCCGCGCGCGTGGGCCCCACGCGCCAGCGGTTGGCGCGCGCGTGGATCCCACACGCGCAGCGGTTACCTGCGCGCGTCGGAGAGCGCGTGGCGCGTGGGATCCACGCGCCCCGCAGCCGCAGCGCGCGTGGGCTCCACGCGCCTTCTTCCTCGCGCCCGAACAAATTTCTTCATCCCTTTTCGCCGTTCCACCGCGGTTTCGCCGGCCGTTTCTTCTCCAGTAGCCCATCCCAGACACAAATAAAGAATGGGTTTTGAAGAGCATGCCGGCATGACCACATGGGTTCAAATTTCGGCGAAAATGATGAACAAATTAGCCCCAAATCAAACGAAAACTCCAAAAACCCAAATCTTCAACCACCGCGAGTTCCGCCGCCCGATTAGCCTCCGGCGAACATCAATATGCCGAAATAACTCATGGCTAATATCCCTTATGGCGGTGCGACCGCACCGGGTCCGAAATCAAGGGGTGGGTCGCGGAATTTGCCCGGAATCGGCGAGTTTCTCCCTTGGCCTCAAAAGCTGAATTCTCTTGTTCATGTTCTAAAATGCCCGAAAAATTCACCAAAAATCCGAGAAAAACAAGAGAGGCACAAAAAATGCTCGATACCAAATGTTAGACAAAATAATTCATATGCGGAAGCCAGGATCGATTATAGACAAACCTCCAGCCATTGTTCTTGTAATCACGATCGTCTGAAAACCTGAAATCAACAAAATTGGGGACTCGCACTACTAACGCAATTCACTCTCGTGCGATAGTGTATTCGAATGAGAGAGTTTGTGTTAGACCTTGTCATCACCCGTCGAAATGAACGTACGTTCCTATTTATACATCGTCTTCCATCAAGACGATTAACGAATGAACGGTTGTCACGAAAGGGTACGAAGCATGGAAACACTTCATGTTGAACAGTTGCGACTTTAAGAGAAAATGTGGGTCTAAATGTGGGATCACCAAAAAATAAATAATAGCATGGTGAAGCTTTGCATCTTCGTTTGTTATTTCGTTCTTTTGGGCTTGCATTACCACCTATACGAAGGCCCAAGGGTGTCTTATTTATAGTGCATGCGAGGGCACGACTGTCGAAAGTCGATTTTTTTGTTTCACACTTCTCTTCCAATTGATGTTAAACGTATGGACGAAATTAGTCAATTTTTGGTTCTAGATAACGACATGCGTGGAATTATATACGAATGTGTGCGGTTTGACTTTCTATCATCCTCCAGATAAGTAAAGCATTGATTCATTTGATCGAGAATGGTGTGAGAAGTTTCAACGAGTTTCACCAAAAAGGGGAAAAATCTCAACAAATGAATCGATTGGGCGAATGTCGAGGAAAGGGCTCCTTTGTTGATGTTGG
Organism: Eucalyptus cloeziana; assembly: GCA_014182715.1. Classification (NCBI taxonomy): domain Eukaryota; kingdom Viridiplantae; phylum Streptophyta; class Magnoliopsida; order Myrtales; family Myrtaceae; genus Eucalyptus; species Eucalyptus cloeziana. The sequence goes on along the minus strand of CM024637.1, from coordinate 1,968,288 downwards.
ATACGAAAGTAGATTGCGTCAATGTAAAGGATCTGAAATGCAGGTTACTTGAATTTTTAGGTTGTGAGAAAGGCGACGGGTGCGAGAGTTTAAAGTGTTGGAAGAGTAAATGCGCAGGAAATTAGAGATGAAAGTAAAAGTAGAAGAACCGATGTTTTGATATTTTTCTACGATGACTACAATGTGAGCTTTTATATTCATCCATCAGCGCTTGTAGATAAGCGGTGGTAGATTTTGAATTCACTAATAACTTCTTAGTACTATTTACAGATGTTTATAACAAGTTACAAATATTAGACACAATATAATATTCATCAGCAATGATTATCCCTAAGAAGTTACAAATCTCAAGATCATTGAAATAACTAGCTAGCAATCCCGTGTTCATGTCAATGCACCATCTTCGTCATAGATGGATGTATTCACAATCATTTATTTTGTTCATTAACAACACTACTTCAACACAAGCGAATTTCGCAAGTATTTGTTGTCCATGAGTTTATCGGTGAGTTGTCGATCTCCTTCAAGCTATTGACTGGTGAAGGCAAACGTCAATAATCATTGCAATATTTGCTGTTGATGACTTTATGAATGAGTTATCGGTTTCATTCAAATTGTTGACTATCATGTTCACATACTTTAACCAAATTTTGCCCTCATGAAATGAGCTTGTATGCATCAATAATAGCCATAAGCTTGTCAAATTTTTCGTGTCAAAAAAATGTATCATGCATTGGGGCACTGTCTGGTCTAGTGCTCTAGAAAGCTGCTTCAACTATGAAATGTTGCGGCTTTTATAATGGGAACGTACATAATTATAGCGAGGTACATATCATCTTTCAGAAATTTGCTATTCAACATCAAGGTGCTGTGGCTGTCGGACTCTTCATAGCATAACTACGGCTTTTATCACACAGACTAAAAGGACGCTACATTGATTTTCCTGATTAGTCCAACATGCATGAATAGCACCGCTTTTGGAAACTTATTTTTCCACTGAATAAACTATGGTTAAAGATATAGTTAGACAGAACAAATTGACATTTACTCCAAATTAGTTTCCTTCCCTTGAAGAATTCCAAACCGGTATCCTTAATCCAAGCCTATCCTTCATTAGCATTTTGTTCTAATGTTCCCTTAAAATGTATACATGTCACGATACACGGTAGATGACTACAAGACGAATCTAACATAGAGAATGACAGATCCAACATGGAAAATTAACATATGTATTTTGATGGAATATTGGATGGAATACAAACGGAGGGTAGATTTGGGCTAAGGGTACTGGATTGAGATTTTTTGTAATAAGAAAATTACTTTCGAATAAATGTGTCATGAGGTACAATTTGTGATTTTTAATGGTATTAAACCTTTAAAATATGATTGACAAGATCTATGAGCTTATATCACAATCTATGGTGACCTATCATGTTCATAATTATCTTCTTTTTGTATATATTTTCACCAAATGACCTAACTTATCAAAGGATTTACTACAAAGATTATTTTTGATGTCGTGAGAAAATGATTTAAATCTTTTTTCGGAAAATAATGCCAGTGGTCCATCTGCAATAGAAATGGAAACCAAAGAAAACGTCAAACTGGTTCGAGAATGTCTAAGACATATTTCACATTGCAAAAGCCACGTGATTCAGTTGTATTAGTCATCTATTGGAATACATTTCTCTCTTCTTGTTCAAAGTTTGCATCGCCTCGAAAATAATCTGTCGACCAACTTATGGGAATGTTCAACAATTAGACAATTTCAATCTTGCCAAGTTGTATTGGCCAAACAAAGAAATTTTTGCGAAGTTTTTTTCTGTTATTAGATGAAGATATTATCTGATAAATTGCTTTCTAGAACCACCTTGTCCAACGTCTTGGCCTTTGTGGAGCCAAGGCCAGCCTCAATAGACCCATATCTGAGCGCCTGCAACTTGGACGCAAGAGCTAGGTACCCAAGGCGAGTCGTCCCTCACTTGCCACTGGCAAGGCAACCCTTGGGCGAGGATTGACCTCGTCGATGGTCACGAGGGTGAGCTCCCCCATGGTGGGGCCGTCTCTTGCCTATTGCCAGTGAAGGTGACCCCCCCCAAAAAAAAAAAGACCTCTATGGGGAAAAGAAAGGGAAAAAAAAAAAAGAAAAATCAAATAAAAAGGTAAATGATGAAAATGTCCTTATCAGCCAGAAAATCAACCTCTTATTTAAAATAGATATAATTACTTTAGGCTCTTATTTGAAAAAAAAAAAAAAATCTACTTCATGCCTTTATTTGAGACAATAATGACACATCAAGCCTTTATCTAAAATAAGATCTACTTCATATTCTTATTTGAGAAAATGAAAGCATTTTGGTTCCTTGTTTAGAATTGTTTCATAAATGAATGAACAAATTAATTACAAATAAATAACAAAAAAGAAAAGAAAAGAAGAAGAAAGTAATAAACAAAACCCAAACACATCGGGTTCGGCCCATATTTTAAAGTCCAATCCGCTCATCACTTGAGCCCATAATGTCCAGAGATCAAGCCTATTTTCTACAGTAGCCCATTCACCCATCAATTGGGCCCTAGGGGCTTCAGTGCATGCGTGAGCCCGTCCAAGACCCAGACCGACCTCTGAATATCTTTGTCGAGTGATTCCGATTTCATTGTTGCCGTGCATCATCATCGCAAAATCCTTGGGAGTCCGTCGTTGCTCTTCGTTCATCAACAGTTTAGTGAATTCATGCAATCGACAAAGCAAACAGTTTTCCACATGTATAGATGATATTAAAAAGTTCAATCCAAAAGTTTAAGTTATTAGGTCGAATGATATTATATTAATATATAGAGCATTTACGACCTGTCGACCCATGGAATTTTGACCATGGCATGTGGAATTTGATAAATAGAGGTGGACACACATTCACAAAAGGGATAGCATTAATTTTAATACTGTGATGAAAAATCAAACCCAAAATCTTAAGTTGTTAGATGGATGGAAACTACATGAATATATTGAACATTAGAATATGTTGTTAAGTACTATTCCCAAAGGAGATTGGCCGATTCAACAAGGTTCGCAAAGGCGACATGGTGGTAGTAGGAGGCTAAGAAGCTTGCAAGAGGTTTGAGATGATGGCAATAGCAGAAATCTCGCATCATCCTACGATCCTCAGTTGTGACCCGGCACATGGCATTGTGACAATCCCATCTCATCATCATGTTGACACTTGGTCGCTGGATTTTCTTTGTTGATACATGTTCGTCGTCATTTGTTATAATATAAAGTCTAAATCTCTTCTTCAATCATAGAGGTCGTGCCTCTATCCTACGGTTGCTCTGTTCTTACACTCTCAACGCCGCAGTCATACGTTTGACAAAAAGCCAGATAGAGATTCAACACATCTTCAGTTTGGTATTCGCCGTTCTAGCTCTAGATTTCACCTTTGTTGCTATCACTCATCGGCGAGAGGCCTTCACACCTTGTCGGTCTCTCTCAGTTCCGATATTATCAGCCCGGCGTTTTTTTTCCCACGGCAGTGGCGAGGGAACAGGGAAGAGGCTTTACGAGTTTTCTCGTATCCCTCTAAATTTCAATTGTTCAATTTTATTCAATCCTAAATCTCTATGGGTGGTCAACCATGCTCTGTTTGATGGCATTTGGCCGGCCACCAGAGCCATATGATAGGCCGAGATTAAGGCCCCCTCAAGTGGACCGGACCCAGACCCATTAAATGGACTTTAACTTCCCAAGTTTCACAACTAAATTGACCTTATTCCATTTTAAAATGTGGCCCGATTCTATTGGCATCAACAAATCTAATGAATTCATGTACCATGATTCGAGAGCCTCATTTCTTGTATTTTTCAAGATATATATCTCCTTTGATCGAAAACAAAAATTATCTATCTTCTTCTTTTTATAATGAACTTGAATGCCCATGTCCCTATTGCAATGAAACATAGCAAGAAATGTGAATGCTAAATAATAGTGTCAATTTCTTGGATTAGGGGTCAACTTATGTCATTAACAAATTAGATCCCTAATTTACATGAAATGTGATAGAGAAACATCGGTGCGGATTTAAGTATTGACAGCAATCTAAAATCCCAGATTGCATTTTAGGAAGCCAACTGAGAAGGTGTTGAGGAAGCTGAGGTCGTCTATGAATGGTAAGGGGTAGTAAGCTGACTCGATTTTGCTCATTTCATGGGAAGCCTTTAACGCGTGGAATGGAAGCCTTAAGCTTGTAGTATACCCCACCCAATAAAGAGTCAAACATCACAAGTCTTGAGCATGTTTATGCTCTTGTGCTGCGATTAACCTATTCATTCGTGCTGCTTATTGCAACACTTTAATTCCTTTCCATCTATTTATGGACCCATGCCTTAAAATCATTATATTACCCATGTATTTCCATTGGACAAAATCGAGTATTACAACTGTTCCCCAAATATATATATATATTGCATTGGACCTCCTTATTAGGTGAGGCCCATTATATTGTAATCGGCTTCAACAGTTGGTCCATTTATTCAAAGGGAATTTTCCATAAAGCCTCATCCAATAAGACATGAGGCCCATTTTTTTTCCAAAATAAAAGTGAAGATTGCATTCGGCCTATCTATTATTTTTAATGATTGTTCTCCTTCAAAAGTCCGTTAGGCCTTTCCATGCAAACCTTTTGAAAATGCCCTTTTTTTTAATATATTTTTCTATTGAATGTCAGGAATTCTGCATGGTAGAATCCCGTAGATCTCGGACCCGGACCAGGTCACAAATTTGATGATCGACGCCTGAAAATCATGACTGCAAAATTGGCAGTGCAATACGGAGCAAGACTGCCTTGGAATATTTTTGCCCTCCAAGGTATGAGTTGATAAAATAAGATCAAGAACACACCTTCGAGAAACATAGGGTCTGTTTGTTTATATTTCTTGTTTCCGTTTATGAACAAATTTTTTGTTTTTTCGTTCCCAGGAACGAAAAAAAAAAGAACAGAAACAAGAAAAAAAAAAATCGTTTCTTCTTTCTCGGAACAAAAAAAAAAGAACAACTCTCTCTCTCCTCTCTTTTCTTTTCTTTTCTTTTTCTTCTTCTTTTTCTTCTTTTTCTTTGGCCGGTCGTTGGCCTCGGCCATGGCCGGCAACCGGCCGACGAGAGCCGGGGCCTCGCCCGGCCACGGCGAGGCTCGCCGGCCCATGGGGAGGCTCGGCCTCGCCGAGCCACCGCTAGGCAAGCCCGAGCTCGCCCACCAAGGCGAGGCCAAGCCTCGCCGGGGGCCGGCGATTCTCGCCGTGGCTGGGCGAAGCCGTTGGCCCTCATCGGCCGGTCACCGACCATGGCCGAGGCCGGCGACTGGCCACAAGGAAGAAAAAAAAAAAAATGAAAGAAAAAAATGAAAAATAAAATAAAATACATTAAAAAATTAAAAGAAACAAAAAAAGAACACAAATTTACCAAACATATTTCTTTTCTTTTTTTATTCTAGGAACAAGTATACCAAACGGGTTCTTTTGCTCAAAAACTATTCCCGAACAGAAATAGTTTTTTCTATTTCTGTTTCCTAGAACAAAAAAAGAACAGAAACACAAACAAACGCACCCAAAAGATAACGTTTGTTTACAACTCGATTTGATTATCATGATTGGATGATAACAAGTATTTTAAAAAATGGTCAATATCACGAAAAATTTCAAATGGGTACATTTGTAATAACTTTATCTAAAATTAATTTTTTAAACATAAAACATCCCAAATTGATAAAACTGTGACAAGTTTACCTAATATAATTTATTGATCACCAAAAATCCCAACTTGGTACATTTATAATAAATTTACTCTTGATTAATTTCCGTTAATTAGAATATCATGAAAAACTACAAACTAATACACTTGTGATAGATGCTAGATAAAACTCCAAATTGGTATATCATATTATTCAACTCAATAATTTGATAGTAAAATTTAATAAAAACTACTAGAGGATAAATTTGTCATAAGTATACCAATTTGGGATTTTTTGTGACTAAAAAATTAATTTTTGGTAAAATTATCACAAATGTACAACTTGGGATTTTTCTAGTATTAATCCTTTAAAAAAAAAATTACCTCTCATGATTGGACTCTAGATGACTAGAAAAGCCTCCTTCATATTGCAAACATAGAATTTGTTGCATTCTTCACATAAATTTCTTCCCTTAAGCACCATTTAAGTATATATCTACTACTATGACCGAACAAAAAGTTTATATTTATTACAGGTGGCAAACCTATTCATGAACTCATGTTTGATGGGCCATATCATAAATGAGTGGGCTAATATTTTACAAACAAGTTTAAATGGGTCCAAGAAATAAATGGCCAATTATACATGGGTTAAAATGGGTTAGAAACAAATCCATTTGAGACCCCTTTTATTTTCATTTGACATCCCTTTGAAACCCATTAAAGACTGGCCTACCTCTTTGTTTCTAATCTTGACCAAAAAAAAAAGACTGGCCTTCCTCTCCCTCGTCTACGTCTTCCTCTACATCACCTCTTTCATTGGCTTCCCCTCCCTCGGCCCCTCCCGGGTGCCCACCGTGTTCATCCCTAGGAACCGAGTATTGCCCCTTTGCATCCTCTTTGCCGCCGCAGGCCTCTTCCTCTCCATCGCCTGCAATTTGAGAGCATCTATGTGGGTGACAAGGAGGGCATCACCACCGCTGCTCCAGACTTGTTCCTCCTTGCAAGCCAGGTCATGGAGGTCATGGCATTCTCGAGGCAGTTCTCGCCGCCGCCGATTGCAAAGGGGAGGAGGAAGAAAGTTTTATTTGATTTCTTGAGCTTCAGGTCACAATGCTCTGCACGCGGCACATGCAACAATTGTAATTTTCTTTTTGTTCTTGCCTCCACACAACCGAACTAAACTCCAAAATCCTCATTCCAAAGCATCAGACCTCCAGACTCCCCTCCCAGATTCTTCAGCTTCTGCTAGAATTCACTCACGATCTCCTCATGTCTCCGTCCTCACTAAAACAGTAACAAATCATCTCCCTTCAATTCCACTACACGTACGGTCCTCGATTCCGAGATCCTCTGCGCTTGCCAATGTCGGTAACAGTGAGAGAGAGAGATCTCAAGCTCTATTGTCCTTTCGAACCCAATTTCCCACAAGAAACTCCTTTTAGCGTCACCTCTCATCTGTCTCCCAAACCAAACCGACCCTCCAAGTCCAGAGTTCTCCGTGCCCCACAAGTTCCATCGAAAATTTCCCAACTTCTTGGGAAAGTTCTTGTTCGGACTTCTATTAGGGACAAAGACACTAAAAATACCTCTTCTTCGAGCTCGCCTTCGATTGGGGAGGACTAGGTAGGGTCTGAAATCGGATAACAAAAGATTATGTCGAGTGTGTACTGTTCTGTGATTCCGGGAATGTCGCGACCTCTTTTTTCTGACTCCCGATTCGGGACGGGTGTCTTGCGGAGGCTAATGGTTCGACTAGGTTTAAGTGTAGCCCGGACTCTCCAAAATCCACCAATTCACGATTTAATGGTTCAAGTTTTTAACCTGTAAGTTGATTTTAAAACGAAGTCACCACTAATCGATTTGGGTTGAGTCAATTAGAAACCCAAGCGAAATATCGGGAGAAATACTCGCTCCTGCGCAACCAAAGAAATTGGAATCGGGGACTTGATTACATTAGTTAATCACTAATACCCTTTTGGTACCTAATCTTGTTTAAACCCTAAAACTTGTGGATTTTTGAGGGGTTTTCCACGCATTTGTAGAGGAAAAACATTTTTAAGTCATTTTCTCATTTTTTTGGACATAAAAGCATTTTTTGATCTTTTTATGAAAATATAAATCATTTTTTGGCTTTTTCTCACTTTTTGGCTTTTTTTTTTTGGGAAACTATGGATTTTTTTATTTTTTATTTTTTGGAAAATAAATTATTTAAAAAAATTATATTACATTATAATATTAAAATGCGAACCGAGTCGGATCCCCGGTTTGGGTCCGACCCGAGTCGTCGACCCAAGACTTGTGGGCCCGGCCCGGATTTTTTCTTTTCTTTTGATCGTCCAAGCCCACAAAGTAAGCCCCAAGCCCATCTATGCACAAAAACAGCCCACGCGACTAGGCTCAGAGGACCCGAACAGGGAGAAACCCTACCCAGATGGGGTTTCGTCCGACCCGGTTCAGACCTGGCAGGCACCTCTCTCTACTCGGGTCTTTGCAGCGCTAGTGAGGGCGGCTGAGGCATCGCTAGGCGGGCTAGCGGCGACCACGACGGTGATGACGATGGCGACGAGGCGAGCATCAGTGACCCAGCGCGATGGATCGTCGGAGATGGCGTCGGGACTTCGGTCGAGGCAACGACTTTGGGGGGGAATAGTAGCGACTAGCTTTGGCACAGCAATGGCGGTAGGGCACGGCTTTGGCACGACAACGGCGACAAGGGTTTAGCTTGCTCCCGGTCAGTTACTGGACAACGACGGCAAGCCTTGTTCCTCCAGATCTGGCTCTCCTTGGATCTCTCTCTCAGCCATGATTTTCCTCCTCCTCCTCCACCCTCGGAAATCCAGATCTAGATCCTGCTCGTGCTCGTTGTCTGTCGTTTGGCCTTCGTCGGGGGCCTATTTATAGGCGGAGGGGGTGCCGGTTGACGGAGGTTCGGCCGCCGGTTGACATGCACCGACCGGCCCTAGGTGCGGCCAAGCGGCATTCCTTCCACCCACTTGCGTGTCCCGTCGTTGCGCGTGGTTGTCGCTACGCATGACCTGCAGAGGCAGAGGAGGAAGGAGGAAGGAAGAAGGGGGAAGGAGGGGCCAGGTCGCACAGGCCAGGCCGGGCCATGGGGCCCGCGCGAGAGAGAAGGTGGGGCTGGGCTTGCGGGCCCAGCCCCGATGGGCTGCTCTTTTTACTTTTTCTGTTTTTATTTATTTTTTTGTTGTTTTTAATTATTTATTATTTATTATTTGAAAAAAAGAAAAGAAAAGAAGGAAAAGCACATAAACATAGAAACTAAGGCCTAATTGAAAACCTAATCAAATTTTAGGTGTCAACGGGAATTTAAATGTGAAATGATTTTATTTGATTTTTGAACTTTGAAATATGTTTAGCTGATAGGAAATTTATGAAGGTTGAGCAGGAATGCGAGGGCATCATACGTCACTCGATCAAGGTCCATTAACCTTCACTTCACCGCTACATTCACAACCCCATATATAGACGGTGCCGGCCCCACCCACACATGTGGTATTGTTCGTCAATGCGACGCTCACCCATGTTGCTCATACACCACACAAAGTCTTAGCCCATGACCATATTCGAGCACCCAAGATGTCTCATTAACTCAACGAGCAGGTCCATGGAATGGCTCATTCTTTAGAGGTAATATTTTAAATATGAAATTTGCTAACAATTGGATTCTGATTAGGTTGGGTCAAGTATGAGTATATGTCGAAAAATTTACATTACGTGTGGGCCTAATATTTACTACTCACATGAATATATATTTGTTATTATCTCTTCAAAATAATGAGTTGGCTTTATTATAATTCATTATATTTGACTTCCCAAATCTTTTTATAGTGTATGCCTTTATATTAAACATCAAAAGAATGCATAATTTTTTTGCGGTAGTTATTTGTTTTGGGATAAGGGAACTCTTTTCATCATTTATTCTCCGGCATCGCACGGTTCATGTCTGGGGAATAATTTCATTCTTGTAGGTTGATATTGCACTGAAAAGTTTTCTAATTCAGGCACATCTTGCTATCATGCATGGTTCCAACAAATTTCAAAAAAGCCTTCTAAATCGGAATAGCATAAAGTAATAGAAAAGGATTCACCTGGACGAGGGTTGTTGGAAGATAGTGACTTGGTCAATTATTTTTATTTAATTGACTTGGTCAATTGAAACGTGGCAAGACTGCGCTTTCTTTCTTCTTTTTTATTTTCATACTCTTCCCTAAACATTGCCTCCAATGATGACACGTGATATTCTAAATGCCAAGAAAACCCCATTCCTATTGTAAAGATTGGCTTTCTCGCGTTTTCCACAAAAAAGAGTGACACCTAAGTGATGTCTAAGAATGTAGTTGAATGGTTGCCTTTTTTAATTTAAGTATTCATTTGAAGGTAGTAACTTTTTCATTTAGGCCCACTATAAATAGTAATTATTTTCACAATGAAAAATATTTCTGACAAGTTAATATCAAGTAATCTTTATGATGGTTCAATGTCCTTTTGTAAGAGTTCAAATAGAGCGCACATCATTGGTCTTCTATAGTTTGACATTGCATATTTTTTCCTTCTCTCTAAGATTGATTACTCCAAATTGGACATGAAGAATAATTGGTCAATACTATTTTTCTAGCAATTGGCGAAGAAGCAATAAGATAATCAAATTTCATATTTTAATATGATCTCAATGAGATGACAATAAATCGTTTTAGATCTTGTTGCTTATTCACGTCATATTTTGCACCAGGAAAAAGTTATTTACTTCACTCCTACCTTCTTTGGAATTAGGAGGTCAGAATTCCTCCCAAGAAAAGATTTCTATCAAACCATGTGTCATCGTACTATTATGGCAAAAACAGCAAAAAGCTACGATTAAAGAAGTATTAGTAACTATGAAGTTCATGATTAACGAAAACAATATATTGTATAAAACAATAAAATTTCTTTTTAGATTTTTTGTCCAAATCTTACTCCTTCCATTGCATTGCGTCGTCAACAAAATTGGAGAAAGTTATCATAAACTGTATCCAGGCTTGTCCTTTAGTTTTTAGTTTCGTTTTTGATTTGTTGGTTTTCCCCCTTCGTACATCCCATTATGTCATTAACAAATTGAAGGAAGTTTTAAGGAAATAAATCTGCTAGTTTCTAAGAAACAGTATAACTGAAGGACCCGGTTCATTATTGTTATGAGAAGCAAAATATACTTGACATTGATTAAATTATAAAAAAGAAAAAAAAGAAAGCCATGCCAAGCATGGGTAAGAGCAAGGGTTTACCTAACTATTCATATAGGAATCCATTAATCGCTTTGTAGGTAACTCTTCCCATTGCTTAGTTACCACATTAATTAACAAAAACCAATAACTCAATGGCCTATTTGTCATATTACGTATATTATATTCAGTGAATGTTTTTACTCGTTTTACTTTTTAATAACTCTTAATTCTGTTTTTATAATTAAATATACGATATATAAAAATTTAAATATAAAATTTAAAATAGTTAAATATTATTTAACAGCTCAAATATCGACATGGTCAAATGTTCCATTGATTACAAAGTATCATCTCATTATTGCGGTGAACACATCGAAACTCGACTATTCTTCCTTTTCTTTTAATATGAACACGGAGGAATACTTTGCTCGTGCCGGAAAAAATTGTCAGGATCAATTGCGGTCTTCACACGCACCAACTTGTCGAAATTGTTCTTGAAGTATTTCTTTCCCCAAATGCTGGCTTGCTTATAGCTCGTGTCGCCTGTCACATTGTTCATTCCTATGTCGAGATCCCTATAGTTGATGTAGGCCTCTCGAGGTGATTTTGACACATACTGTGCCATATAACTGTAGAAGCTTCGTATCCAACTCACATGCTTTGGAGCAACCTCGTTGCCTCCAGTGGTCCAGGCCGTTATGTGCTGGATCTTGTACAAAACCCCAGCTCTGTGAGGGAAGGGAATGGCAGATTCAGAAATTTCTGCCATTTTCCCACCATAAGGGTTCCAAATCATCATAGGCACCCCTTGATCTTCCTCAAAGAACCTCTCCCACATGCCCTCTAAGCCACTCTCAGGGATTGGCTCCTTCACATAATCCGATTTGTTCTTGAAGAACCCTTTGGTGTTGGAGCTCCTGTTGAGCAAGACCTCCAAGGGTGTTCCGCTCGGAAACCCCGCGAAGTAGAGGACGGACTCAATCCAGTTCATCTCGGTGCAGTCCTGTCTCGTGACGTTGAGCTCCGGGAAGCGGCTCCTTGTCACCTCAAGGAGCGAGTTGACCCCACCGAGGTAAAGGGTGTTGAAAATGGCTTGCATCGTCCTTGTCCCGTTGGGGCCGGAGTTGTAGCTCTGCAAGATCAGCCGCATGAATAGGTCGTCGGGGAGCTTGTTCGCGACAAGTTGCCACTGGTGTACGAGCTTCGTCGCATTTTGCTCCAACGTCCTCAGGATCGTGAACACGGTCACGGTTGACGGCACCGGGACTAGCTTGACTTTCCAGGACACTACTACACCGAAGCTGCCGCCTCCTCCACCTCGGATTGCCCAAAAGAGATCTTCCCCCATTGATACTCTATCTAGGAGCCGACCCTGGGCATCGACCAACTGCACGTCAATTACATTATCAGCAGCAAGGCCATATTTGCGCAGCAGCGTGCCGTAGCCTCCACCGCTGAAGTGCCCGCCAACGCCAACTGTGGGGCAAATGCCGGCCGGGAAGCCTAGGGTTTTGCTCTTCTTGGCGATCCTATAGTAAAGCTCACCGATCGTCGCACCCGACTGGACCCATGCAGTTTTGTCCTCCACATCCACAGAGATCGATCGGAAATTCACCATGTCGACAATAACAAACGGGACTTCGGACAAATATGAAAGGCCTTCATAGTCGTGACCACCACTTCGGGTCCTCATTTGGAGTCCATACTGTCGGGAGCAGATGATGGTGGCTTGGACATGAGAGACACCAAGCGGTGTCACGATGAATGAGGGTTTCGGAGCAGAAGGAGTCAAGAAGCGCAGGTTCTGTATGGTAATGTCCAAGACAGAAGAGTACGAAGAGTTGATTGGAGTATAAACGAGTTTAGAGATTGCGGATGCATTTCTGGAGTGAATAGAGAGGCACTGCAGGAAATTTTGAGGAGTGCTGATATCAAATGCTACCAAAGGAGCTGCAAAGAGGAGGAGAAATGCCAAGTGATGGTGCAAAGTGAAGTTTGCCATCTTCATTTTGTTATTTTGTTCTCTTGAGCTTGCATTACTCTATTAAGCGTGCCTTATTTATAGTGCATGGGAAGGGAAAGGCGGCGAAACGTCGATAGTCGAATTCCACACTTCGCGTCCAATCGGTGATAATCGACATGGACGAAATTAATTTTCTCGTGCATGATGACGTGCACGAAAGTTGGCACGATATTAGGGTCTGACTTTCTCATGTTCCCGGCCATTGAAGACTTTGAATTCCATGGACAATCTGGCAAATTGTTTTTAAAGATTATATCTGTGGTCGTGGGAGAATGATTAAGACCTTTTATCGAATAATTAGGCACGGAGTTATCTGCAATAGAAATATAAACCAAAGGAACGTCAAAACTTAGTTCTATCGAGCTGTCTTAAAATTGATATTTTATATAGCAAATTCTATCTGTAATCGATATGGAATTCGGTCAGAGTTTGACTCTGCCTTAAAGCATGACCTGTCGACCGTACTTATGGGAATATTCAACATTTGGACAATTTCTGTCTTGCCAACCTGTTTCTGTTATCACATGAAGATATTATTCAATAACCTGCTTTCCTGAAAAGTTCATAGTGATATATGTAAGTCTGAAAGAAATACAGTTTTGACCTTTTTCCGGTCAATTAATCAGGTGTTGTTGAACCACTGGGGTTTGCCCCAGTAGCCACCCTTCTAACTTGGAAGAGAGAGGTGGGGGGTTCGAATCGCCACATTCTCAAGGGAAATTGGGGTGGGGAAGAATTAGTTTCAAGAGTGGGTTTCAATTCCCACGCCCTGCAAGAAAGCAGGACAAAAGTCTGAAAGTAAGAGTTAGAGTAAGAATAGAATATGACTGACAAAAAAAAAAATCAAGTGTTGTTGCATTGATTTGACTTTTCTTTGAGGGTATGTGGTCTATATTCAACATGTGCTGCTGTTCAACATCTTGTTCAATTATTACTTCCGAAAATTCAAACACCTAGAAGATTTTGTATATATTTGACCCTAATAACTAAATTATTTTTTGCAAAGTATATTACCAAGGATTCATATTCAACCTTTTTCATTATGTCCCTGAGCATGATGCATGGTTGCGTGGTCTTTCGTTTCTTTACTCTTCTTTTCTTGGCTTAGAATTAAATGATCCATGTCAATTTTCTACTAACTACAGACATGTGATGAAGAATATTTTTCTCTCAACTTGTTTCAGCAATCCTTGCAATGAACGCGTAGATACACTGAATTATATAGTCAAGAGCAAATCATCGAAAGAAAGTAAATATAAGCTTTACAAATTGATATGAGAAGTATGAGTTTGATGTACTCATCCTTGATTAGCATAAAATACTCAGGGGAAAATCCGGTTGAATTTTGTTCCTACATAATTATGTGCATGAAAGTTGGCATGATGTTACGTTAGCATCCGCCTTGGAAGAAAATCTTGCCAAGTTATTTCTGTAAATTTATTATTCGATTGATTGCAATAAAAATATAAACCAGAAGATAATGTCATTAAAATACACTTCTCTCTTCTTGGTCAAAGTTAGCATCCGCCTTGGAACAAAATATTGCCAAGTTATTTCTGTGAATTTATTATCCGATTGATTGCAATAAAAATATAAACCAGAAGATAATGTCATTAAAATACACTTCTCTCTTCTTGGTCAAAGTTAGCATCCACCTTGGAAGAAAATCTTGCCACGTTATTTCTGTGAATTTATTATTCGAATGATTGCTTTCGTGAATCACGTTATCCACGGATACGTATTACATGTGCATCCTATTCTCTCTCTTTTTTTTCCTCAATTATTTTTTCCATATATACAATACGGACAAATGTCAGAGCGAGACGAGATATCTTGAAAAGTGTTAATTTTTAGAATCAAATAATGACAAAATGTTTATGGTGATTTGACCCTAATTAGGGCTACATGCTATATATTTGTATGGATGATTACTTTTAGCGAACTACATATGAAAAAATCATTACGGAAAACCCTATGAAACATATCAATTACATATTAAAACCCTTCTCAATTCAAAGTATGCCTAACAATTGAAAGACTGGATCTCAACAGTGAGTGTCACATACTAGGTAGTCTTTTGGTGAAAATTTTTGCCAGCTGATCCGATATAGACACATGGCAAACATATAGATTGCCCTAAGGAACTAGCTCTCAAGCAAAGTAAATATTCGACTTGATGTGTTTGGTGCGAGCATGAAACATAGGGTTGAGAGCAAGGTAGGTGGTGGGTTGTCACAACATACGATGAGAGGAAAAAAAAAGGATGACCCTTAGCTCATAAAGTAAATGGTGAATCCAAATTATCTCAACAATATAGTGAGTTATGGCACGATACTCAACCTCTAAATTATAAAGGGTCACGCTAGGTTGCTTCTTGGCACTCCATGGAGCAAGATTGGTGCTAGAAAAAGACACAAAAACCCAAGATGGATCATCAAGTATCAAAGCACTTAGCCTAGTCCTCATTTGCATAAGTAGTCAATGAAGTGCGAGAATGGCGCTCACTAAGAAGCAAACCATGGGTGGATGCACTAGCTGCATACCTCTATTAGGGGTGTTAATAGTTCATGTCAGGCTTGCACAATACCCAAATTGAACCGAACCATATGGAAGTGCAGGTATTTTGACCCGAACCAAGAGTCGACAGTTGGTTCGGTTTTCGAGTTCATCGCATGAAGCCCACTTTGTGTAACTCCTTTACTCTCTCCTCCCATCCTTTACCCGTTCTTAAGAACTAAAGAAGAAAAATTGAATCTTTTCAAATTGACTTCCTTCCTCTGATTTTTCTTCACAAAAGACAATGAGTTGTCCTCTTTTCATGCTCCAAATGAGACGATGAGCTTTATTGTTGGAGACCTCGCAACCTCGCGGCCCCTCTGAGCTCAATGACACAAACCGAATGCCTAGATCCACCCGATCATGCCAATATCTCTCTCTTCTTCCCCTTTCAAACTCAGATTGGGACCGATCCGACCTGGCGATGTAGGATCAACCCAAATTCGAGGGCGAGTCAAGGCCTAGTTCTGGTGCTTGGTTGAGCACCACTAGAGTGAGCATCAAATCTCAGCTTGTTGTCGTCGCCTGCTATCCTTGTCAACGAGGGAAGGCTATAGTCGTGCTAAGCCTAGTGAGTGCGAGTAGATAGAGAGACGCATTTAAGGTTGCTGCAAATAGAGACAAGTGAGGGAAGACACAGTGGGGCAACAACGTTGTGTGAGGTTGGAGCAGCGACAACGAGACAAAGATGGAGACGGAATATGATCAAGCTGCTAATGAGGATGGAGTCGAGAGTTGTTTTCTTGGCGATGGAGGTACAGATGACAACAGGGAAGGAGATACCTAGAGAAAACTTGTAGCACTGACAAGAGATTCACAATTTCTAGAGTGAGAGAGTGTATATTTTGATGTGTTCAGTTCGGTTATTTTTTACGCTCCTAACTAGTATACACATTTGACAACTAGAAGACGAGGTAATTAGTGTTGATTTGTGAATTGACTAACCAAGATCATAGTAAAACTAATATCAGGCATAGCCATAGATACATACTCCAATGCACCAACCATTTGTTGATACAACGTCAAAAAAGCAAGAAGCTCACCAAAGTTAGCTAACAACAAATTCATCAAAACCGAGGGAGTAAACAAGGGGCTTAACCTTAACGAGGTCAAACTTGCGTCAAAACCTATTGACATACTTGGCCTATGATATATATTAGAAGAAAAAAAGTACCATTAGAGGGGTGATTAGCTTCACCAAGAAAATAGTGTAGTGGCCCCAAATCCTTCATAACAAATTCCTATGAGAGCCAAGTTATCAAGGACCATAATAAATTAGGATCATCAAGGATGACAAGTATATCATCGACATACAATAAATGATATAGATCCCCCGAGAGGAAGCATAAACAAATAGCAAACGATCAACTTTACTTGCGATGAAGCCCAAAGATAATTAAAAGCTACTGAAGTGATGAAACCAACCGTGGAACCTATTTTAAGCCACAAATGGCTTTCCATAGACGGCACCCATGATTAGGGAACTCAAGATGAGAGAAATTGGAAGGTTAGCACAGTGCACTTCCTCACAAAGGATGTTGCATAAGAAGAAATTTTTAATAACTAGTTGGCATATGACTCATCCTGAAGAAATCACAATAGAGAACAAACTAAATTGTAGTGGGTTTAACGACCAAGCTAAATGTCTCGTCATAATCTAGTTCAGCTTGCTACTTAAATCCCTATGCAATAAGGCAATATTCGAAGCATTTGATAATTCTATCGGATTTTTCCTTGACCTTAAAAACCTCTTTACAACCAACTCATTTCTTAGAAGGATAAGGTGGTACAAGACCTCAAGTGTGGCTAGTGACCGA
Source organism: Eucalyptus cloeziana (assembly GCA_014182715.1). NCBI lineage: Eukaryota > Viridiplantae > Streptophyta > Magnoliopsida > Myrtales > Myrtaceae > Eucalyptus > Eucalyptus cloeziana. Next base: position 1,950,954 of record CM024637.1, on the reverse strand, counting down.
GGTGATAAATTCATCTGCCACTGTTACTTTTCAATGGTGACAAGGAATGGCCTTAGAGTAGCAAGTCGGTGTCGCTTCATGGAAAGAGAGAGATTGTCGGGTTTAGAATTCTACAATTGGTGCAGTCCGCATAAGATGAGTGGAGGGATGAAATGGAAATGCACAATTTGGACAAAGAGGGAGAAGATTTTTCGGTGTCTGTTGAGGAAGGAATCAAGTTCAGAGAGGGGACATGTCGGAACAGAGGAAATCAGCTCAAGGAGAAGGGCAACGAAGGGGAAAAGGAAACTGAAGTAGGTTGGATGGATTGAGTGTGACATCCCGATTTTTCCAATTTTATTTTTAGTAAATTGATACGGGCATTTCATCTGCACGCATATAGTTTCTTTCTTGAGTTGGCCACTCATGTGAAAACCAGTCTATCAGGTGAAGTCAGTAAGAGATTCTAATGCATTAAACTCGAGAATTTAACCAAGAAACGACTTTGACCGAGCTAATCTGCAAGGGTCATTATTGTCGCGACCTCTTTTTTCTTGGGTGCCCGATCGGGGCGGGCGCCTCGCGGAGGCTAATGGCTCGGCTGAAATTAGTTATGCCCGGACTCTCCCAAGTCCACCAATTCACGACTTTAATAGCCTAAGTTTTTAACCTATGAATTAATTTTTAAAACGGAGTCGCCACTAACTAATTTGGGGTGGGTTGATTAGAAACCCATGCGAAATATTGGGAGAAATATTCGCTCCTGCGCAACCAGAGAAATTAGGATCGGGGACTTGATTACACTAGTTAATCACTAATGCCCTTTCGGTACCTAACCTTGTTTAAACCCTGAGGTTTTTTTGGATGTTTTAGGGATTTTCCATGCATTATTTGGAAAAAGACATTTTTTGGACCTTTTTCCAATTTTTTTTTTGGACATAAAAGGGATTTTTTTTTGTATTTTTGGAAAAAAAAACGAGTCTTTTTGGCTTTTTCTGAATTTTTGGCATTTTTTTGGAAAATATGGAATATTTTTTAATTTTGATTTTTTATTTTTTTGGAAAATAAAAAAAAAAATATATTTTTAATATTTTCTGGAAAATAAAGTATTTTTGATTTTTTTGGATTTTTCTGGAAAATAAAATATTTTCTATATTTTTTAATATTTTCTGTTGTTTTGGAAATTAAAATATATATTTTTAATAATTTTCGAAATTATATTTTTTTATTTTTTTTTTTTTTTGGAAAAATAAAATATTCATTTATTTAACTATTATTTAGAATTAATAAAATAAAAGCCGAACGCAGACCGGATTGCCAACCCGCACCCCCGGCGAAACCGGGTCATTCGCCCGACCCGACGACCCGGACGCCAACCCGCGCCCCGGCGAAACCCTACCCGACCCGACCCGCGCCCGACCCGGCTTCCGTCGCCCTTGATTCGCGCAAAACCCTACCCGATTCCCGCTCCGAGTCCGACCCGCGATCCGAGTCTGCGACCCGAAAAATCGGGAACCCTAGGGTTCCGATTCGCGGCGCCAAGGGGGAATGAAGCGGCGACGGCGGTGGCGCCGAGGGGGAAAGCGATGGCGACAGCGGGGTTGCGGCTACTGGGTTGCGGGGCGGCGGCTCGAACGGCGGACAGCGGTGCAGCGGAGGGTGTGCGACGTCCTCGCCTTCCCTCTCTCCCTCTCGCCTCTCTCTCTCTCTCTCTCGGGCGCGCTCAACACGAACCTCTTCCTCCCTCAGATCTGAGCTCGTGGGTGTTCGGGCCTCTCTCGAAGTCTCTCGAGGGAAGCGTCTGGCGCTCACGAGCCTTCGATCTCGGCGTCTCTCTCCGCTGGTGGTTTCGGTGGTTGTTGTGCTTCGACGAAGATGGGGGAGGGCCTATTTATAGGCCGAGGGGCGGCCGGTCGACGGAGCTCGACCGAGGGCTGCCACGCCTTCCGCCGGCCGAACCGGCGTCCCATCCGACGCCAACCACCCTCTGCTTCACGTCTCGTTGCCGCTTGCTCCTCCCTGCTCCACGTGCACCATCGCTGCTCGTCTGCTCTCCTGGAGTTGCGCCCTCCGCGCGTGCGTTGCAGAGGCGGACGGAGGAGGAAGATGACCCGAAGTGGGCCGGGCCGGAGGAGGATGGGCCGCAGGGGCCCGTGCGGGAGGGAGGGCTGCCGCCGCTGCTCTTTTGTTTTTGTTTTTCTTTTGCTTTTTGTTTTGTTTTCTGTTTTTGTTGTTTATTTATTATTTATTATCCGAAAACTTAATTAATAAAATAAAACATAAATAAAATTTAAGGCGTCAACAGCTGCCCCTCTTTGAAGGTGAGCTCGCAGAGGTTGCATTCAAAGACAACCGATGCCTAAATTTTATCCATGCATGTGCAGCAGATTATATTTTATTTGGGACCTATTGTCCTATGCAGAAAAAGCATTACATATACTAAGACAGCTAAGAAGATACCTGTAGTTACTTACCGGAAGTGAGTGAGATAGGGTGTGAACCCCGAGTTTGGCAAGTATCAAGGCGTCATCTTACCTGGTGATATGAGGAGGTTGCTTTTCCAGGACTCGAACCATTCTTTGGTTGCCTGTTAAAACAATCAACGATTTGTCTAGGACTCAGACCTTTCTTCGGTCGCCTTGACAGGAGATGCACCGACCTTTGTCAGGGCATCTCATTTGTGGGTGCCTGATTTGTATCGAGGACACCAGTTGGTACCCGACCTTTCTCGGGAGATGCGCCGACCTTTCTCAGGGCATTGATTTTGTGGGGATGTCAGAACCCTGTCAAAGACACCAGTTGGAACCCGACCTTTCTCGGGGGATGCACTGATCTTTCTCAGGGCATCGGTTTGTGAGGTGCCTAATCTTTGTCAAAGACACCAGTTGGAACCCGACCTTTCTCGGGGGATGCACCGACCTTTCGCAGGGCATCAATTTGTTGAAGATACCTCTTGGTAATGAGAATATCGAGGATGTGCCTTGCATATTCGCGAAGGTCTCTCACCTTCTGGAAGTTGAGAATATCGAGAACGTACCTTGGATATTCATGAAGGTCTCTTATCTTCTGGAATGGGAATATCGAGGACATACCTTAGATATTCATGAAGGTCTCCCACCTCCTGGCAATTAAGGAATATCGAGGACGTATCTGAGATATTCGTGAAGGTCTCCCACCTCCTGGCAATTAGGGAATATCGAGGACATACCTGGGATATTCGTGAAGGTCTCTCACCTTCTGGTAATTGGGAATTTGAATGTAACACAAGGCTTACCTAGATGGCAGCAGGCACACAGGTGTACAAAGTAGAGAAATATTCGGATGAACACAAATATTTAATGATATAATCGGGGACCACTCAACCTGGTCCAAGTGTAAGAAAGCATACCGGGTAATTGCAGGCGCATAATGTGGTGGAATACTTGAGTAGTTGCTAGAATTCAAAGATACAATTTTGAGGACAACTCGGACAAGTCGAGTGTCACGGAAAGGGAGTATCCGAACGATGATCGGCACTCAAAGACAAGAGGATACTTGAACAGTCATGAGCACCCAAACTTTAAGGACAACTTGAACAGGTCGAGTGTCAACAGAGGGAGTACCTCGGCAAATGGTGGGTACTCAAAAACAGGGGGATATCTAGACAGTTGCAAATATTAACATTCTGGGGACAACTCGAACAGGTCGAGTGTCTACAAGAGGGAGTACCCGGCAAATGGCAAGTACTCAAAGACAGGGGGATACTCAGACCGTTGCACATATTAACATTCTGGGGACAACTCGAACAGGTCGAGTGTCTACAAGAGGGAGTACCCGACAAATGGCAAGTACTCAAAGACAGGGGGATACTCAGACCGTTGCAAGCACCCAAACTCAGGAGATGACTCGAATAGGTCGAGTGACAAGAAGAGAGTACCAGGACGGTGGTAGGTACTTTAAGACAAATGGGGATAGGGATATGTTTACCTGGGAATATCACAAATCACTGAGAGTATGTTCGCTACTTACACAATATGCAGACATGTACACGATGATTGTATATGCTGTAAATTCATAAATTCAAAATGTGATTTATGCACGACAATTTCGTCAGTTTTATATCATCCGAATTCCACTGGGGAAGATTTTGAAAGACAACCCTCATTTAGAATGTAGATATCTTGAGCATGCTAGATGAGGGACTTTCAGTCTGAAAGGACTTTTCACTCGCTCTCATGGAAATGATGTTTTATCCTGACCATTGATGCAGGATTTATAAGGATCACACTTCTCCGTCATCATGTCGCAGGGTCCGAGTAATCTCGCAAGTGGTACGACTTTACCAATGTGAGAGGTCTTTTTTGAAATTGTGATAAAGACTTGGTTAGCAGTTCATCAAAAGGGATCATCAAGGTTTAAGCTGATGGACGAAAATGTTGTACGATCATCTCCGAATTTACAAGTCAGGAACCCTGCGAAAAGAGATAGAGTAATCTTGCTCGTACTTCTTCGAGCGATACTTATGCACATATGAAATCCCACGTTAATTGAAGTGCCCCTAGTTTGAAGAGACTTTTTACAATGGGAACATAACGTAAACTCGACTCACATGTAGAAGGGTGAGAGTTGGTGACTGTCTCAGCATTTGTCACTAGTCTTTCTTCTTACTGTCAAATGGAGATTTGTCGCGACCGGATTTTTTTTAAAATGGGTGAATCACCTAAAACTAGATTAATGGATTACTAAGTCCGAAGACTTGGCACGGACTCTCCCAAGCCCTACCAATCGCGACATGATACTAAGAAAATGACCCATTAAAACACACAATTTAATTTCAAATTGGAGCCGCCACTAACCAATTAAGGCTGATTAGAAACCCACGTAAAGTATGGGAGAATACTTTACCTTTTACGAACCAGAGATTTAATGGATTCGGGGACATGGTTACACTAGATTAATCTAACGCCCTTTCGGTACCTTTTTTAAAAAAAACATTTTTGCAGGCAGTCTTGATTAATTTTAACCTAAGTTACTAACATGCAAATGGTGGTCATGCGGGTACACAATCAATGAAATAACATTCAATAAACCGAAATGCTAAGAAATTATAAACCACAACTTTATTAAAGTCCACTCTCTAAGAAAACATTAAAAAAATGTTAATAAAAATGCATGCCCTAAACATGATTTCTAAATGACATGACACATAAATTTTCTTTTTCTTTTTTTAAAAAAAAAAAATAATTAAATGCAATCTTAATCTAAAATTAATATGCATGAATTCTACTTTAATGATATGTGAAACGTAATTTACGTGGCCTAATATGAACTATATGCATGCAATCTAATTTATATAATTCTAATATGCATGCGTTTCATGACATGGGATGAATGACATTAATTCTATATGCATATTCTTTTTGCGATTTTTTTTTATGTATGCAACCTATATTAAATAATGATTATATGAAATGGGATTAATTATGAACTAATTTATTAATTAATCAAGAAAATAACTTTTGTGTTTTCTCTTTTTATTTATTTTTTTATTTTTAAAAAGGCCGAATAATTTCTATTAAGAAAAACATAATGATGCAATGCTAACTTTTTGTCTAAAAAAAAACTAATTAAGATATTCAAAATGGAATGATTTCCTAATTCAACTTCGGGATTAATTTGATTTAAACCCCATTTGTTTTAGAAAATCATTATTCTTTTTAATTTTTTTTTATTATCTTTTTATATTATGAAAACATGTAAACTTTTCCTAAAAATAATCCTAAAGGTTAATTTAAACCTATGTGTCTTAATTTAATAAACCTATATGACCTATATGCTCATGCAAATTTTTAACTTTTCACTATTTCTTTTTTTTTTTAATTTTCATTTTTTTAAGCAAGCAATTATTTTTACATAAAAACTAAGATAAGAATTAAAATAATTGAAAAGATAATCCGTTGTCTCACGGATTAAGTTAACAATTATTTTAACTCTACAAATCACAACGAGGGAATCAAAATAATTAAAAATTTGGTCCGAAGTCTTACGGACCAAATTAAATAATTATTGTGATTTAACAACCAAAACAAACTCAAAATTAGTATAATTAAAAAAGTGACCCGATGTCTCTCGGATCAAATTAATAACTATAGTAATTTGAGATAAAATCTACGGATAATGCATATAGAAATTGCAAATATTAACATCCAACATTTAAATAATTAAACTAACATACTATCAAATGAAATAAACATAAAAATTAACCTAACAGATAAAACAAATAATGAAATAGATTAAACTACTAAGAAATGAAAAGCAATGGTAAATAAAAAGCTACCTAAGGAATCATCAGAACAAGATGACAACCGAGCGGAAGATGGCCGGCGGCCGGGGCTTCGGTGAGGGCTAGACGGCGGCACGGCGGCGTGGGCTGAAAGGCCTTCGGGTCTTCGGGTCTCGGCGTCAACTTGCGAGGCTTGGTCGTTGGCACGGATGAGCGTCGGCGTCGGAGGTGGCGGGCTCGCGGCTAAGGCGGAGTAGCGGTGTGGGGGCGCAAGCCGTAATGGACTTCGGCTTCAGGCGACGGTGATGGCTTCAAGCGTTGAGTCGCACAGTGGTGTGGAAAATTCTAGATCTGAGTTGCTGCGAATTGCAGCAACAACGTCGGCTTGGGCGAATGGCGCGAGTGCTTGTGTTGTGGATCGGGAGGCCGCGAAGCGTCGGCGACGGAAGTGCAGGTGTGAGCGCGAAGGTGGCTGCCGGAGGCGGACGCGCGGAGAGACCGGTAGCGCAGGAACGCGATCTGGGCAGCAATGAACAAAGGGCGGCGTCGGATGGCTTCCACGAAGGAGATGATGAATAGTCCCCTTTTCTCTTTTTCTTTATTTTTTTTTTCTGTACGTACACTCTCTGCTCCCTTTTCACTTTTTCTGCCTTTGTGTAACTGACCTTGACTTTTCTCCTTTGCAGCTTTTTTTTCCTTTTTGCTTTCTGCAGCCCTCTTTCGAACGAATGAAGAAAGAAAAAGCCTCTCTCTCACGTCATCCTCTTTCTTTCTCTCTGACTTCTCCTTTTTCTTGTCAGAGAAAGGAGAGAAAAATGGTTTTCTCTCTGACCAAGCTAGACGAAGACTCCCTTTCGTACGTATCTCAAAAAAATAAAATTTTCGCTTCTGAATTTTCTCCCCCCTCCCCTGGTTACGACTCGACGTGTCCCTTTTATAGTACAAGACTTCCATTTAATATTGGAAAGTCGGAATTTGTGCTCCTTTGATCGTGGGGATTGTCGAAATCTTAGCCCTGATTTATTGCCGTAAATCCTTCACTTTCTTTCGCAATTCATTTATATTGCTGCGAACATGTCCAGATTCATGCCCAATATTCGAGCGAGTGTCCATTCCTACCATATTGCCAGTCAAATCCCATTAATTCCTCTCATTGATTTCGCTTTTTTTTTTCTTTTTTTTTTTTTAAAAAAAATTTGAAATGAAGATATGTGTTCAACAATAAAAATGCTTCATCATTAAAAATTTGTTTTTTTTTTTTCGAAATCTCCCTCCACAAACCCAAATGCTTTATTTTATTTATTACCTTCTATTTTATTTCCTAAAATAAAAAAAAATTGATCGTAAATTAGGTGTCAACAGCTGCCCCTCTTTGAAGGGAAGCTCGTAGAGGTTTCCTTCAAAGATATATGACACCTAAAATTAATCCATGTAAAATGAAATATGCAATGCATATGCAAATGTTAATGACTTGACTCTTTTTTTTTTTTTTTTTTTTTTTGAAAGAAATGGACTCAAGTAAATTTAACCCCTAAGGAATGTCATGTAAATGCAATGATTCGGTCAGGAACATAGATCTCTATGTGTCTATGACCAATGAAATGCAAATGCAAAGAAGAGCACGTACTGTCATACCTGTTTGGGGATTTAGGTGTGAAATGATTCCGATGAGACCTGTCAATCATCTGGAACTCCCTTCAGATAATTGAAAGGCTCAAAGTCTTTAGGGATCTAGAATTCTCATTAGATTCTAAGCACCTGGAAATTGCATCAAGTACTTGAAATTTCAAAAATCTGATTCTTATATCAGACATTTGAAAACATTTGCTAAACATCTGAAATCACATCGATGTTTGAAAAGACAAACACTTGGAAATCGCATCAAGCATTTAAAGGTTCAAATATATGGAATTCACACCAGACATTTGAAAACATTTTATAAATAGATACTTGGAATTCTCATCAAGTACAAAGATGACTGGATAAACTCAGGGTTTCAAAGACAATTTTTTTTTTTTTTTTTTTTTTTTTTGGTCTTTGAGGAAAAATCAATGAAAGTCCACACATGATGGCTTTATCAAGCTTCTACCGGAAAAATTATCACCAGGACAATTTTCAGTTATAGCGTGAATCTCTTGAACATGCTAAATGAGACACTTTTGGTGTGAAAATGCTTTTTCACTCGCTCTCATTTAAGAAGGGTTATTTGTCCCGACCATTGATGCGGGAATATATCACTCAATCTTATCATCATTTTGTCGACAAGAGTTCAAATTTTCTTGCAATCGCACGACCTTACCAATTTGAGAGGTCCTTGTCAATGACTCGTAATGCAGGCTTGGTCAATGGCTTAACAAAGGGACTCTTCGAGTCAAAGCAAATTGAACGAATGATTCTCGTAATCATCTCCGGGTTTACAAGTCAAGAACCCCGCAAAATGATAAAGAAATAATCTTGCTCGCACTTCTTCGAGCAATGCTTAAAACATGTGATTTCCTATGTTAATTCAAGTGCCCTAATCTGAAGAGACTTTGTAAGGGACGTAACATAGGCTAGGTTCATGGGTTGAGAAACGAAAGGATCGTTAGGCCCAAAGATGTGTATAGGGGCAAAGTTGGTGATCATCTTGACATTGCCACCAGTTTTTCTTCAACACGGATTGTCTTCTTGACAGATTTCTTTATTGGCTCAAAAGTTTATCACCCGATGCCAATGATTTTTTTGACGGAGATCTTTTCTCAACATTTTTTTTTTAAAAAAAAGTCATTTTCTTTGATGATGGACGTTGGTCAGGCACACTGCTTTTTGCCTCCAATTCATCAATCATTTCTCTCTTCTTTTCACGGGCATTGGCCTTGCTTTTACCAGGCACACTGCTTTTTAATGCCCCTTAGTTTTATTTTGATTTCAGTTCTTGCGCACAATGCATGTGTCAAGTATACTTTAAATGACACGCGAACCTTCAAGGGTCTTCATCTGTCTCTTGCCTTGCCCCAGTGTGGGTGATGATCATCAACTTGGGTTTTAAAAGAAATGAAATAGCAGGCTCAAGTGGGCTATTCAAAGGATATAAGTGTGTAGGATAGTGAAAGAAATGCTCTTCGTCATCCTAAGGCACTTAAATTAGCACATGAATTCAATGTAATAGCACGACTTGAAGATTGATGCAAGTGAGAGCAAGAAAATTTCAATTCACTTTCCTCACTTCATGATGTCATTTTTATCTCCCGCTTGCCCCGATGTGGGGTGGTTCTTGACAGGGGTAATTTGAAAAGAACATCTATAAGTGTATGGGCTCAAAAATGGTTAAGCAATGGAACACCTGTAGTGTTTGGGATAGAGAAGTGAACTGCCTCTCGTCATTTCAGCTGTCGTACTTTTCGCAAGAAAATTCTTCACCTTGAAATACAAAATGTTTCTACACTCACCTCACAATTTATAGACAGGGGACGGTGTATGGGATTAGGCTTGCCTTTCACACCTCATTTAGCATGCTCAAGTAACTCGACATCTTTCACTGAATTATCCATTTTGATAAATTTCAAGTGGAATTGACGAATTACACAATATCATGTGAAAGCATTCTATAAAGACAAAGAGGGCACGCTCATAAAGTCAAAACTATTGTGTGTCCATGTCTTGCCCTTCCTTTGTAAAGGAGCTCAATAAGATACCATCGTTCACATCCATTCTTTGCCCCTGCAAAAATAAAGTATGCAACATTATACACTAAAGATTTGACCAACTCGAGTGAGGAAAAGGTTTTTACGAGCCCTTTTATTCATGGATAGTATTTCTTTACAGCATCGAATTTACAGGATTTGTGAATTCTCGTCCATCCATTTCTGCCAAAATTAAAGCACCTCCAAGAAGTACTTTCTTCACAATGTATGGCCCATTGTAATTCGGAGTGAATTTGCCCCCATAATCTGGAATTGGAATGGACTATTTTCACATATTTGCATGCTATAAGACCGTCCTTGAAACATATAGTAGATAAATCAAAAAGACAAACAGAGTAAACTACATCTTTTGTTTGTTTGTTTGTTTTTTTTTTTTTTTTTGAAATTCTTTGGCAAAACTTTTTTTGAAACATTTTGACACAAGAAAGCATGATGAAGCCCAGCCTCGAATTCTCCTTGGATTTTTCTTTTCTTTTATCTTGGATATCATCATCTTAGGGCTGGTTCGGAGTACCTCATCATGCCCTCAAAATAAAATTTGTAATTTTATTGAAATTCATCAATAAATTACATTTATTAAAAAAAACAACACTCAAGAATTAAAAGGAAAGTGGAAACGTTTCTCAGAAAACAATGAGAATTCCCACGCAGGGGAATATGCAAAAACAGTAAAAGAGTTACTCTTGTGGGCCAAAGCCCATCTCTTCTGGGGGTCCTTCATCAATAGCTCCTATGATGAGATCGTCAAACAAGCTTGCAACTCCTTCCAGTTCATCCTTAGGGTTTTTTGCCTTCGGGGGTATCGAATCATCCATGCCACCCCATCCATCTGGGATTATCTCACGAGAATCAATGTAGTAACTCGGGAGGGGCCGAATACTTCACCAAGTAATCAAACTTGCCACTAGGCTGCCCCGAGTGTCTATTACTTCAGCTTCATCCCGCATCATTCTTGGAGGACCGGGAATATCTCGTGAATGCTCGGGGGTAATGGGTTTTGCCTCCCTCGCCTTTGGTCGGTGGCGGGTTCCGCCCTCCCCCGTCTTCGTCTTCCGTGACTTTCCCCTCCTCTTCCAGCAGCATGGGGCCTCTGAGGGGCTTCATTGGGACTTTGAATATCCTGACTATTTCTTCCAAGGCCACTACTAGGAACAAAACCATTCACATCCATCATCCTTTCCATCATAAGGGCAGCATTTGAAGCTTCAAAAGTGGGTGGTGGTGAGTCTTGAGATGCATGTATGGTGGACACCAACTCAAATGAGTGGTAACTCGATTCGATTCAATGTCTGGTTCCAGGATAGCATTGACCGTATCCTCATGCATCATTTGAAACACGGTGGGCTCAACATCAAAAATGGCATTCACAACTTCGGGTGGTCGGGAGTGGGTTATTCTCGATGTTCGGCTGTCCATCGCGGAATGAGACCACCTTGGCATCCAAAAGATTTTGGATTTTGTGTTGCAAAGTGTATAGCAATCGTCACCGAATGCCCTACCTCCCCCATATGATAAGCACATGTCTTGGACGAATCATAGTTGGGGAAACGCTCGGGATTAGGTCGCTTAGGCTCCTTAGCGAGTAATCCATTTTTCTGAAGAGTCGGCAAGATCTTAGACAATGGCTTAGGAAGAGGCGTAAATTGACGCCCGTAAGAGTTCTTCGCTGGCCAAAGAATGGTCGTGCTCCTCCCTGTTGAGTGTTCAAGACAGGGCGAGGGGGTTGAACATAAGCTGCATTAACCTCTGCTATAGGTTCCTTATCCTTCTTGGCAAAGACTCCCCTATATGAGCTGGTTTGATCGTACGCCCATCCATCACGCAAGGCTACTTCACCCGCTCGCCAACAGGGACTAGCTGATTGAACGACTCGGCAGTCGATCCTAACATCCGATTTTGATATTCAGGCGGGAGCGTCTTCATGAACAAATCCATCAACTCTTTTTCAGTCGGCTCCGGAGTAATTTGAGCAGCTACAGTCCTCCATCTCGTGACATAGGCCTTGAAAGATTCTGTCTTCTTCTTCTCAGTGCGAAGTAAATCCTCTCGAGATGGAGTGACATCAATATTATACTTGTACTGCTTGAAGAAGGCATCAGTCAAATCCTCCCAAGTCTCTAGGAGATTAATCTTCTTCATAATATACCACTGGAGTGCTGGTCCTGTCAGGCTTGCTTGAAATTGCTGAATCATTAGGGGTATGTTATCAACATATGGGGTCATCCTAACCACATAAGTCTCGCAAATGAATCTTTGGGCAAGAAGTGCCATTATACTTTTCAAAGTCGGCATTTTGAACTTTTTGGTATCTTGATCTTTGCATAATGGGACAGATCAGTTGGGTCTTGGCTAAATGCACCCCGCAGCCGCTTAAGTTTCTCCTCGATTTTCGCCAAGCGTTTTCCCGCTCGTCTTCGGACAAATGGCCCGTCAGTATCACTTGTATCTCCTCATCAACAATGATTTGAGGTGTGTCGTAGTTTTCTCCCTAGAGACATCATTAGAGCTTGATGGGCCACTTGTGGATACATTCTTGCCTTTATCTTTCGGATCAGCCATAGGAGCATCTTTGTGGTAACACCACCTCGACTTGCGGAACCGATGGGACAAGATTTGCCCGGAGAGAGTCGATTTGTTTAGAGAGCTGCTCAAGGACATTCAGGACTTGCTTCATTTCTGTTTCGAGGGCAACGATACGAGTTTGTTCAGCAACACGTATTTGTTCGGCGTCATCATCCATTGTTACTCTAGAACGAGTACGGATTGGTGATCTTGGGTGAGCCGTGTTGTTACCTAAGAGAAAAAGATAATATAAGAAACAACGACAAGATAGGAAAATGGCCCATGACAATGGTCTAATCATCTCATTTTATTTATTTTAAATATTTGAACCAAACTCCCTAACAAAGAACTAAGAATTGAAATTCAAATCCCTAAACATTGAACTAAAATTGAAAACACTGAATTGAAGTCAAGATCCCTAAACATTGAACTAAAACATCTCATTTTATATGCTTTCGGGAACCCGCCGCCTTACGAAGCTTCTTATTTTCAGCTTCAATCATTTCCGCTTTTCGCTTAAGATGCTCAATTTGTGCTCGCTGAGTGGGCTTCTTAGTCACATCGGGGACCATTGGACGTAAGGCCTGGTCGCCTTGATCTAACTGGTCCAGCCACATTTTGAGCTCTTTTTTTTTTGGAGTGGAAATGAATTGTAAGTCGGTTTTCCCCATTGCATATAAGACAAGACTGACGACGAAACCTATTGTCATGGACCGACAAAATTACAATAAAGTAAGTAAATTGCAAAGTAGGAGTTTAGACAACTTACTTTTACCAGAAAATGGATGACAATCACATAGACACACGCATGAAATGTGAGGCTCGATTTCTACCTAGATGGCTTAACAAAGTGGAGCTAAGAGGGTGATCTGACCGTTGCAGTCTCGCATTAACATCAGGTCCCCTTAACTCCGGCTTAGTCGAATGGAATGTCCAATAATCACGCAATCTCGCGGATATGGACAAACACATTTGACACCATGGAAGAAATTTCGGGGAAGAGAATGTCAACCTCTACATAGCAGTCTCGCTTTAGAGGAAGTATCATTCTCAACACCATCCTAGAAATCCTATCGTAGCCAGGTTTGGCTACAGGTCGTGTGTGCAATGTGTAGTGCTAAAACAATTTAAAAACATGCACAACAATTTATAATACAAACAACACTTCAATATAAGGAAAAATAAATCATTCATCTTTACACCCTCCTGCAAGACAAGGATTAGCAAAGACTACTTCCCTTATACCTCCCATCTGCAAGAACATTTAACACCTTAGAAATGTTAGTGACATACTTGGTGTCCTTGTTGCCAAACAAAAAATATTTTTTAAAAAGAAACAGGCCTATGTCCACTATGAGTTTTAACTCTAAGTCCCTAGCGGAGTCGCCAAGCTGTCGCGACCGGATTTTTTTTAAAATGGGTGAATCACCTAAAACTAGATTAATGGATTACTAAGTCCGAAGACTTGGCACGGACTCTCCCAAGCCCTACCAATCGCGACATGATACTAAGAAAATGACCCATTAAAACACACAATTTAATTTCAAATTGGAGCCGCCACTAACCAATTAAGGCTGATTAGAAACCCAGGTAAAGTATGGGAGAATACTTTACCTTTTACGAACCAGAGATTTAATGGATTCGGGGACATGGTTACGCTAGATTAATCTAACGCCCTTTCGGTACCTTTTTTTTAAAAAAACATTTTTGCAGGCAGTCTTGATTAATTTTAACCTAAGTTACTAACATGCAAATGGTGGTCATGCGGGTACACAATCAATGAAATAACATTCAATAAACCGAAATGCTAAGAAATTATAAACCACAACTTTATTAAAGTCCACTCTCTAAGAAAACATTAAAAAAATGTTAATAAAAATGCATGCCCTAAACATGATTTCTAAATGACATGACACATAAATTTTCTTTTTCTTTTTTTTTAAAAAAAATAATTAAATGCAATCTTAATCTAAAATTAATATGCATGAATTCTACTTTAATGATATGTGAAACGTAATTTACGTGGCCTAATATGAACTATATGCATGCAATCTAATTTATATAATTCTAATATGCATGCGTTTCATGACATGGGATGAATGACATTAATTCTATATGCATATTCTTTTTGTGATTTTTTTTTATGTATGCAACCTATATTAAATAATGATTATATGAAATGGGATTAATTATGAACTAATTTATTAATTAATCAAGAAAATAACTTTTGTGTTTTCTCTTTTTATTTATTTTTTTATTTTTAAAAAGGCCGAATAATTTCTATTAAGAAAAACATAATGATGCAATGCTAACTTTTTGTCTAAAAAAAAAACTAATTAAGATATTCAAAATGGAATGATTTCCTAATTCAACTTCGGGATTAATTTGATTTAAACCCCATTTGTTTTAGAAAATCATTATTCTTTTTAATTTTTTTTATTATCTTTTTATATTATGAAAACATGTAAACTTTTCCTAAAAATAATCCTAAAGGTTAATTTAAACCTATGTGTCTTAATTTAATAAACCTATATGACCTATATGCTCATGCAAATTTTTAACTTTTCACTATTTCTTTTTTTTTAATTTTCATTTTTTAAGCAAGCAATTATTTTTACATAAAAACTAAGATAAGAATTAAAATAATTGAAAAGATAATCCGTTGTCTCACGGATTAAGTTAACAATTATTTTAACTCTACAAATCACAACGAGGGAATCAAAATAATTAAAAATTTGGTCCGAAGTCTTACGGACCAAATTAAATAATTATTGTGATTTAACAACAAAACAAACTCAAAATTAGTATAATTAAAAAAGTGACCCGATGTCTCTCGGATCAAATTAATAACTATAGTAATTTGAGATAAAATCTACGGATAATGCATATAGAAATTGCAAATATTAACATCCAACATTTAAATAATTAAACTAACATACTATCAAATGAAATAAACATAAAAATTAACCTAACAGATAAAACAAATAATGAAATAGATTAAACTACAAAGAAATGAAAAGCAATGGTAAATAAAAAGCTACCTAAGGAATCATCAGAACAAGATGACAACCGAGCGGAAGATGGCCGGCGGCCGGGGCTTCGGTGAGGGCTAGACGGCGGCACGGCGGCGTGGGCTGAAAGGCCTTCGGGTCTTCGGGTCTCGGCGTCAACTTGCGAGGCTTGGTCGTTGGCAAGCTATGTGTTCAACAATAAAAATTGAAATGAAGATATGTGTTCAACAATAAAAATGCTTCATCATTCAAAATTTGTTTTTTTTTCGAAATCTCCCTCCACAAACCCAAATGCTTTATTTTATTTATTACCTTCTATTTTATTTCCTAAAATAAAAAAAAATTGATCGTAAATTAGGTGTCAACAAGATTTTACAACCACAACTTTTTCTTGACTGTATTTTTTGACTGGGGGGGGCATTGGCCCCGCTTTTACTGGGCACACTGCTTTTTCATGCCCCTGCTTTTATTCCAGTTCCTCAATTATGGGCATTGACCTTGCTTTTACCAGGTACATTGCTTTTTTATGCCCCTGTTTTTTCATTTTTGTTGCTTGATGAACTGATCTAGGCGAGTTCAATCGAAGCACCATTATTTAGACTTCGAGTCTTCATCTTCAGCCAGCACTCTAGGCTATGGCAATAACTTCTGCTTTATCCGAAGGTGAGGGTAAAATTACAGACTCACTTGGGTTGTACAATGTATACAAATGCATAGAAAATGAATTTGCTCTTCGTCATTCTAAGGCACTTAAATTAACGCGAGTGTTCATATGCAATAAAGACACTCAAAGATTGATGCAAGTGCAAGCAAGAGAATTTCTATCCCTCTTCTCACCTTGTGATGCGGATTTGCCTTGTTTTTGACATGCTCCAATGTTGGGTGATTCTTGATGAGAGAAGCTTCACCAGTGTATGGGGCTCAATAGGGGGTGAGCAATGAAATGCCTCTCACTATTTTGGTTATCGTACCATTCGCGAGAGAACTCTTTACCCTGAAGTCATGGAATTTTCTGCGCTCATCTCACAAGTGTATAGATGGGGGATTGTGTGTAGGATATGGCTTGCCCGTCATCATTCGATGTGCCTCATTCAGCATGCTCAATTAATCTTGTATTCTTCACTTAGCTGTCTATTCTAATAATTCACAATGGAATCAATGATTTAGATAGACAAAATCATCATGCAAAAATCCATTTGGAGAAAGCATGCAACATTTTTAAGTATGAGAGAGTTTGTACTCTCAAAACAAATGAATGATTTTTACTTAAGAAACCCTATTGACAATTTTAGGGGTGTTTACTTGGTGAAATTGTATTTACAAATGTGCTAAATTTTGAATATCAAAAGAGCTATTCACAAAGGGGTGCCGACGGATTGTCTTCACAGAGAGATAATACACGAATGATCAGCTAAGGGTTGGGACGCTGAACGAGCATCTCTGCTCTTGTCTCGGGTTATGTAAATTGATCTGGATCACTGGATTTGCCACTATTTAACCATTAAGCTTGGTTCTGGAATCCCAACGCCTCCTGTCAATATGGCAAAGAAAACGAGTTCAGAGAGCGAGCGCTGGGGAATGATACCAAATTAGTTCTTCTCTATAATTTGTATGTGCTGGCCTCCAAGAATATTTGAACGTTGATGACGGTCTCTTTACAGTTCCATGCTTCTTTTGATTGGCATTTTTTATTTGTGGCTACGTATGCCTGATTGCTGGTTGTCGATTATAGCAGCGTGTGGATAAAGTCATGTATTTCAAGCTTCTATGGAATCTGAGATGGACAATCAAAACCTCTAGCTTTTGTTAATTATTTCCCGAGAGAACATGCGTCAGGAACAAGAAGTGAGGTTTCCCAGTTCCAAGGTTATCGTCTGGGATAGATGGCTTCTTTTATTTAACTGGACTGGTTCTTGAACGACACGTCTTTTACACCAAGTTAGGTGAATCTGACGTAGGTCACTCCTATGCGCTTGCTTGGGTAGTATCGATTATCCCATCAAGTTTGCTGCCTGATTCTCAACACTCCCTTAAATGCTAGTGATTACCATTCATTCCTCTTTGCTGAATCTACCAAACACATTTTTATGATGGTGCAAATACATCACTCACAAAAGGTGCAGAGGCAATTTCATTTTGATAGAGAAATGCTTGGTAATGCCAGGCAATGAACATCTTTCAAGGGTAGTACTTTTTTACAGCATCAGAATTAACCGGTTTGGAGAATTCCCGCCCATCCATTTCAGCCAGGATCAAGGCTCCTCCGGGGAGTATCGGGAGTATCTTCTTTATCACATAAGGACCCTTGTAATTTGGGGCAAACTTGCCACCGGGCTCCAGGAAGATCGACAGTGTCTTCCTCAAGACTAGTTCATTTACCTCGAAGTGCCTAGGTCACACTTTCTGATTGAACGATCGGGCTACCTTCTGTTGATAACACCGACCATGACAGAGGGCTTTTAGTCGTTTTTCATCGATCATATTCAGTTGCTCGAGCCTTTGTTGTGTCCACTCTTCCTCGACAACCCTACCTCGGGATAAAATTCGTAGGGATGGGATTTCTACTTTTATGGGCAAAACCGTTTCCATGCCATAAACCGGGAAAAAGGGGTTGCCCAAAGGTGGAAGTTCGAATCGAAGTTCGATATGCTGTTAGTGCGAAGGGTAACCTTTCATGCCGCCGCGATAGTTTTCAGCTGTCTTGGCTAGGATTCTCTTGATGTTCTTGTTGGCAGCTTCCACGGCTCCATTCATTTGTGGACGATAAGGGGACGAGTTCAGATGTTGGATTTTGAACTCAGATAATAATTCATTAATCAACTTGTTATTCAGGTTTGACCCATTGTCGGTGATGATAGCTTCTGGCACGCCATATCGGGCGATTATGTCTCGTCTGATGAATTTCATAACGTTCCGCGCAGTTACGCTTGCATGGGATGTGGCCTCGATCCATTTTGAGAAGTAATCAATTGCAACTAAAATAAACCGATGCCCATTTGATGCCTTCGGATTGATTGGGCCAATTACATCAATGCCCCACATTGAAAATGGCCACGGCTCGGATAACTGATGCATTCGGTTGGAGGGACATTTATCTTGTTCCCGTGAATCTGGCAACGATGACAGCTTCGCACATGTTGGGCGCAATCGCCTTCCAAAGGGAGCCAATAATAACCTAATCTCATTATTTTCTTGGCCAACATGCGTCCATTCATGTGAGGGCCACATACTCCCTCATGTATTTCCTGCATTATCCGTGTGGCTTCAGTTGCATCAACGCACCTTAGCAGGACTGAATCATATGATCTTCGGTACAGATTTTCACCGCTGACGAAGAACTTTGAGGCCATTTTCATTAGGTATTTTCGATCAGAGTGAGTACTTTATTCAGGGAATTCCTGCTTCTGGACGTATTTCATGATATCGTAATACCAGGGTTTTCCGTCGGGTTCTTCGGTTATAGCCATGCAAGGGCTGTCTTGTCGAACTTCGATCTTCAAAGGTTCTACTTCTAGCCCTTTCGTTACTTGTAACATAGATGACAACATTGCTAGTGCATCAGCGAACTGATTATGAACTCTAGGAAGGTATTCAAACGAGATGTCTTGAAACTCTCCCACCAATCTTTCCAAGTAGTTGTGATAAGGCACAAGTTTGGTATCTCTCGTCTTCCATTCACCCACGTTTGGAGGATGATTAAGGCGGAGTCACCGAATACTTTTAGTTTTGTCACTTCCATTTCAATAGCTGCTTGTAAGCCGAGGATGCATGCTTCATATTCGGCTATATTGTTGGTGCATGGAAAATCAATTTAGCAGCCACGGGATAATGTTGTCCATTAGGGGATATTAAAACTGCCCCAGTGCCAGAACCCGACAAATTTACAGCTCCGTCGAAAAACATGGTCCATGCGTCTTCTTCTATTGTTGAAATCCGGTCGTCTTGTGTATTATCCTCGTGTACCTCCTTAGGGCCATCTGCTAACATATCCGCAATCACTCGACCTTTAACTGATTTTCGCGACATAATTTGGATGTCGAATTCCGAGATCAGGATTTGCCATTTGGCCAATTTTCCTACCAAGGCCGAGCGACCGAGCAAATACTTGATCGGGTCACTCTCAGTTACGAGGAACGTTTGGTAGTGCAAGGTATATTGCCGGAGCCTGTGCAACACCCATACCAATGCAACGCATGTTTTTTCTGATTTGGAGTAGTTTTGTTCTGACGTGGTGAACTTTTTGCTTAAATAGTAGATGGCTCGCTCCCTCCCGTCATGAGGTCCTTCTTGTGCAAGCATTGCGCCTAAGGATTCACTGTTGATGGTAAGGTAGAGGATCAAAGGGTGCCCTCGGACCGGAGGTACCAGAATCGGGGCTTCATCGGGCATCGTCAGATTTTTGAATGCCGGTTGGCAATCATCATCCCATTTAACTTGTGCACCCTTCTTGAGAAGTTTAAAGAAGGGTTTCGCAGTTTTAGAAAGTTGGGAAATGAACCGCGCAATATAATTTAGTCTTCCCAAGAGGCTTCGGACTTCCTTTACAGTCGAGGAATGAGGCATCTCAAATATTGCCTTGGTTTTTGACGGATCTACTTCTATCCCTTCACAGCTCACAATGAATCCAAGTAATTTACCAGAAGTTGCCCCGAACACACATTTTGCTGGGTTCAAGCGCAACTTGAACTGGCGGAGTCGATTGAATAATTTCTCTAGGGTCTTCACATGGTCTTCTCCATGTCTGGTTTTGGCGATCATGTCATCAACATATACTTCAATTTCTTTGTGCATCATGTCATGGAAAAGGGTGACCATGGCACGTTGGTAAGTTGCTCCAGCATTTTTCAGGCCAAAAGGCATGACCCTATAGTGAAAGTTCCCCATGGAGTAATGAACGCTGTTTTTTCCTTGTCTTCCTCCTTCATTTTAATTTGGTTGTATCCTGAGAATCCATCCATGAAAGAGAAAAGCTTAAATCCAGCCGTACTATCCACAAGAACGTCTATATGAGGTAGCGGGAAATCATCTTTTGGGCTTGCTTTGTTCAAATCGCGGTAATCGACACAAACTCGGATTCGACCGTCTTTCTTCTTTACTGGTACAATGTTTGCTACCCAATTAAGGTATTGCGAGACTTCGAGGAAGCCTACTTCCAGGAGCTTCATCACTTCTTCTTCAATCTTTTTTGACAACTCTGGTTTAGTTCTCCTTAGCCGTTGCTTCTAGGGGGTTACATCAGGGTTGGTTGGCAAGCTGTGCTCCACAATCATTGGATCGAGGCCTGGCATATCGGCATATGACCATGCGAATACATCTTGATATCTCTTTAGGAGGGTAGTTAGGCTTGCAGCTTCTTCTTTAGGAAGGTTCGCGCCGATCTTTATCTCCCTTGGATCTTCTGTGCTGCCTAAATTGACAACGACGGTGTCTTCGTAGTAGGGGCCTTGCTTCTTCGTGTTGCTCCCAATTCCGTTGAATTTCGTCGGAATCATCAAGATCTTCATCTGAGTTATCAGAATGGTTTCTTATGATGTTGGTTTGGACCGTTCCCATACCCTCGCCTGCTGCTAGATTATTCCTGTATCATAGAATAGATAGGTTAAGGGGACAAATAAGTTTAACAGTATGTATGCTTCTTTCTTTTGAAAATGGGGATGAATTGTTCTTTTTAAGATGAGGAAGCATGAGGAAACCCGGGCCTCGATTTCTTCTTTCATTTTGCGGCCGGATATCATCAACGGGCCGGTTTGGTGTATCTCCTCATGCCCTCAAAATGTTTTCAACTATATTTATTAGTAGACGGATTTACAGAGTGGTTTCAAAAAGGGTTCCCTAGATGGAACTGAGGTTGAAAACAAAACAAGCCAAACTTTAAAAAAATATGTACAGGCTCCGCGTAGGGGAGTATGCAGAGGAAAATAAAAGGATTCTACTCGAGCGGGTCTGCACCCATTTCCCGACGGTCCTTCATTGATAGCGCCCACGAAGAAGTCTTCATACCATCGCGCAGTTTCGTCTCCCCGTGCTCGTGGCTTTGCGGACTTCAAATCATCCATGCCTTCCCACCCATCGGGACGATGTGGTGATGATGATCATGGAAACTTTGGGGAATTGAATAGTTAACATAGTAGTCAAATTTACCACTTGGTTGGCCCAAAGTGTTCATGATCACCTCTCCTTTACGTGCTTCCTTAACATGCTGAGAGAACATGGTACGGGTGCTGGGTACTACGAGGAGGCGATCTTCGCCAAAACACAGCCATGGGGAGCGAAACGTGAATACCCCAGCGTCTAAAAGATCCTGAACCTTGTCTCTCAGGATGGTGCAGTCATCTAGCGAGTGTCCCGATTCCCCCGAATGATAATCACATTGCTTGGACGGATCATAACCAAGGAAGTACTCAGGAGTAGGACGACTCAATTCCCTGGTGATCATCTCTTGCTCCAGGAGAATGGGAAAAATAATGGCCATCGATTTAGGAAGAGGCGAATACGGCCGCATGCTTCTTAAGGACTGGGGTAGCCGAGTCCCTTGCCAGCTTGTGTTAATAAGGTCCTCTTCATTTACCTCAGCTACCAACTCTTCATTGTGACGAGAGAGGAATGTACGGGCAATTTGGGCGAAACTCTCTATCGAGTGGTGTACCGTCTCGTGTAGCTCATCGACTTGACGTTGAAGCTGGGTAAACGAGAAGTTATCACCTGTTTCTTCTAATTGTTCCTCATCAATGGCACATATGAAAAGGTCTCCAAACATGGTGGTCATGCCATCTGGTCCTTCTTCCTTTGTAAGTACGGGCTGAACCGTGCCCTCCCGGGATTATGGGCAATTTCGCGCTTCCGAGTTGAACCACTTTGAAGTATTCTCTTCTTCTTCCTCATGCATCATCCTAGCTGGGCCTGGGAAAGTTTCCTCGAGATGGGGATATACAAGGCTGACTTTTTTCTTTGCTTTTCTATCCGGGGAAAATCCTAAACCGATAGTATAGGGTCTCCTCAGGGTTTTAGTAGGCTGACGGATGCCCTGGCCTCTCCTACCAAGCCCTCGTCCTGGAATGAAACCATGTCCAACCATGATTTTTCCTACCATGATTGCAGCACTTGATACTTCGGGGATGAGGGGCAAAGTCCCTCGAGTTTCGTGTATAGTAGACACGAGCTCGAACGACTGATAGCTGGCTTCGCTTTCCTCACTAGGTTCAACATAAGGGATGGCTGTCTCGTGGTAGATGCGGTGATCTTCTTCTCCTCGGACCGTGATCAGTTTTCCTCCAACCACGAACTTCACACTTTGGTGGAGGCTCGACGGTACTGCTCTTGCGATGTGGATCCATGGGCGTCCTAAGAGGAAATTGAAAGCAGTGGGGATATCCATTACCTGGAATAAAATTTTGAATATAGTTGGGCCTATTTGAACGTCAAGCTCAACCTCTCCCACTGTTTCCTTCTTCGTTCCATCGAATGCTCGAACGGAAGTCTTCGGTACCTAGATCCATGATCTCTCTATCTTAAGGCGACAGAGTGTCGCTAGTGGACATATGTTAAGAGCAGATCCATTGTCAATCAGCACTCGAGTGACGTGAGATGCGTTGCACTTGACTGATATGTAGAGGCCCTTGGTGTGTCCCCTACCCTCTTCAGGAATTTCTTCATCAGAGAATGCCATTTGATCTTTTAAAAGGATAGTACTGACAAATTCCTCGAGTTTGTCATGCTCAATTGTTTCAGGGACATGTACCTCACTTAGTACTTTCATGAGGGATTTCTGGTGCTTGATGATGTCTCGAAGCAATTCCGAGAGAGATTTGTGTTGGTGATTTTCAGAATCTGTTCCACCACATTATATTCACTGGCCTTAACTACGGCAAAAAACTCCTTGGCTTCTTCGTCAGTGACGGGCTTAGTAGACTGAGTGTTTGCTTGTGCATAGGTTCGCCCAGATCTTGTGACTAAACCAACCTCAAGGTCATAAGACCATGATACTGCATTGTTGTATTCGTGTTTGTAAGGTTGGGGAATCTCGATGACTATAGTTGTTTCTGCTGCTGATGCTTGAACAATAGCTTCATTCCTTTCAAAGACGCTCTCAGGTGAGGTGGAATCCTTCTTCTCCTTTTCCGCATTTAGCGCGGCAAATTCTTCCTCCCAGTTGATGAGGACTTGCGATATGGTAGAAACTATACTGGCGTGGCTGGCGTATACGACTATTCCGGCCTCTATAATTCTTAATACCCTTTCCTTTATTATTACAAGGGGTGGTATCACATTGCTTGAATAATACCCAGCTTCTATCGCCCCTTGATAGATGTCACGATAAAGAGGTACTTTGGCATTTCCGATTTGACCGGCCTCCGAACCGAATATTGCATTTACCTGGCCGGCGTGATCAGGGAGCGGATTGCTTTGGACATTTGGTTTTGAAGTTTGGAACGAGAATGCCTTAGTATCCAGCAAGTTCGGATCCGATGCTTAAGGGTGAAACATTCGTCGCCTGAGTGGCCTATTTCTCCCATGTGATAATCACATTTTTGGGCGGGTCATAGCTGGAGAAGCTTTCAGCATTGGGTCGCTTTTGGCTCGGTTGAGAGGAGGTTCTTGTTTCGGAGGATTGCGAGAACTTGTGATGGAGATCCAGAAGCGGAGTGAAGCGCCTCCTATTGTTGTAGCGTTGAGGAGGTTGACGATTGGCGGTCCTGTCGTTGTCCCGTGTTTGTCTCGAATAGTCGGGAGGTGACCGGTGTTTACTGGTGTAGGTTGCATTAACATCAACCGGGGTTCTTTGTCTTTTTCACGTTGAGTCTTTCGTCGATGGGTGTGCTCAATGAACCAGCCATCCCTTAACCCTATCTCAATTTGTTCTCCTACTAGGATGAGTTGATTGAATGATTCGGCAATTGTAGTTACCATTCGATTACGGTATTCATAGGGGAGGGTTTTGATGAACATCTTTCTTAGTTCGAAATTAGTTGGTTCAGGACTGATTTGGGCGGCTAGATTCCTCCATCTAATGGCATATTCTTTGAAAGATTCATGCTTTTTCTTTTCCGTGCGCTCTAGATCCTCACGAGAAGGGGTAATGTCCATTATAAACTTGTACTGCTTGAGAAATGCCTCACTTACTTCACTCCATGCTTCGAGGAGGTTTATATTTTTCGTGATATACCATCTCGTATGTGGCCTATTAGACTTGACTGAACAACTGAATCATCAATGGTGCATTATTAACGTATTGGGTCATTCGAACCAAGTACATTTGCAAGTGAGCTCGGGCAAGTCGTGCCATCGTACTTTTCAAACTCGGGTATTTTGAATTTTTCTGGCATTTTGACTTTGGAGTAAATGGAGAGATCTCGTCAAAGTAGGATCCGGAGGCCTTGCAATTGCTTGATCTTTCCTCAAGCTTTTCGAGGCGTTTGTCATGCTCGATTTTAGACAAGCCACCTATCTTAGTTTTCTCAATCACGGTTTGGTGCGGATCATCCTCCAATTCAGGCATGTTATCGTCCGTATCTCTTCCTTGATCACCTCGAATGGATGATTGTGGTAACAATACTTCGATTGAGGCCGGGCGGGGAGCCGCTTACCCGAATGGAATCTATCTGCTTTGAGAGTTCTTTGGAGCACATTGAAAACCCGCTTCATTTCATTTTCCATGATCTCGACACGGCTTGGTACATTTTCTTCAGCCATTCTAGCTTTCGAATGCAGTTACGTCGTAATTACCTGTGTTTGTGCAAAATGGAAAGAACATAAGTGAGGGAAACAAATGGAACATTGGCCCATGGCGAGGGTCGAGTCATTTTTATTTATTAACAGGGGAATATATACAATGCCGAAAGGGCTCTTTAAACAAGGCATAAAAGATAGAACGATCATAACTATTCACATTTAGACATATTCACATCAAAAACCGAACTGCCAAATTTCATATGTGATGGAAGCTCTAGTCTTGTGAATCCGCTTGCTCTTTCGTGCTGGCTTTGATATGTGTTTCATGCTTGTCTTCAAACTTTTTCAAGCGATTCAATTCGTCTTCGGAGAGTAAGTTTATCAGCCTACATCGGGATTACTGGTTGCAATTCTTCGGGAATTATGTGGTTGAGGATGTAGAACGTGGATGCGTGATGAGCTTTTTCTTGCTCCTTCAGTCTTCTAGGTACGACGATCTTTTCTGTGTGACATCTACTCCATGCATCGGATTATACAGATCTCCCGAGTAGTTATAACTGGTGTGGGTGAAAAGGATTCGGAACAATCCCGGCTTGAGTGGCGGCGGGATTTCGGAGGACCCTGTCTTGACGAGCCACCCTATGTGGATAATATGAGGTAGCTCGGAGAGGCCCAGCGGTGGGATGGGGTCGTAATAATCAAGCGCAAAACGTGCCTCTCCCGTAATGAACCATTTAGCTCGCCATAGGAATGTCTCGGGGACAGGGTTTTTTAATAAGTCAATCCATTGAGAATATTCTTGGGAGAGTATTTTTCCAAGCTTTGAAATTTTGAAGTGGATGTTTGAATTTGTTGATTTCGAATATTTGCATGAGGTGCCCAAATCCTTTGATATGAGAAAAGAACCACATTTGTAAAATTTCGGGCGGCCCTCATGATTTTTCTTTGTTTTCCTTAAAACAATTGAGGGATAAAAATGTTTCAGCTAAAACCATGTTCACATATCCTGCTCCAAAAGCGACTTGACTTATCACCCCCGCCATTAAAGGATTTATGGCATTCTTCCTATAGGGGAAGATAATAAATCCAAAGAACGCTAAGAGGAAGATCTTGCTTTTTTGGTTCATTTTCAAAACATTCAGTTAAAGATGATAGCGGAAATGCATTGTTGTTGGCTTTAACTATTTCTTTTACCGAATGATTTTTTAAAAACCGTGATAAACTAACCACAGGGTCAATGCGGATCAGTGGCTTGGCGAGCTCCTTCTCCAGGGGCATTCTTATGGCGAGATTGTATTCCTTCAAGGTCGGAGTCAGTTCAAATTTGCCGAACATGAAGGTGGATGCTTCAGGGCACCAGAAATGTGGTAGTGCTTGCATGACTCCGGAGTGGATATTGATTTGGAGCAACGGAAGGAGATGACCGATGATTGATTTGACATACTCTCGGCCGAGCGATCTAACCGATTCCACCATCCGAGGAGCTCTTTCTTGGGAGCCGGAATGAACTGGATATCGATTCTTCCCATCACATATGAGAAATGGAGTTACATGACTCGACCCTATGCCATGAGCCAATAAAAAGACTAAGTAAAAGTAAATAAATTACTTTGCTTTTAAAGAAAATGGCAAGCACAAAGACATGCACATGAGATGTGCGGCTCGATTTCTAAATGAGAAGGCTTGTTGAAATTAAAAGGGTATCCGCCCATCGCGATCTCGCGTTAGCAGAATACCCTTCTAACCTCGGCTAGAGAAATTCGGGGAAAAGAAAGGCAACCTCTACATCGCAGTCTCGCGTTCGAGGTCGTATCTTTCTTGACACCATCCTAAATATCCTATGGTGGCCCAGGTCCGGCGGTCGGGTTGTGTGTGCCATGTGTAGTGCTAAAACAAAGAAAGCATGCACCACAATTCATAATCACAAGACAATCTATTTTAAGCAAAAGTTAAAATAAATTTCTAAGCTACTGACCTGCATAAAAAATAAAAAAAAAACTAGGTCGATAAAAAGAATTTAAACGAGGCAAAAAAAGGCCTAAGTTCTCAAAGTCCCCAGCGGAGTCGCCAAGCTGTCGCGTCCTCTTTTTTTCTTGGGCGCCCGATCGGGCGGGCGCCTCGCGGAGGCTAATGGCTCAGCTGAAATTAGTTATGCCCGGACTCTCCCAAGTCTACCAATTCACGACTTTAATAGCCTAAGTTTTTAACCTGTGAGTTAATTTTTAAAACGGAGTCGCCACTAACCAATTTGGGGTGGGTTGATTAGAAACCTATGCGAAATATTGGGAGAAATATTCGCTCCTGCGCAACCAGAGAAATTAGGATCGGGGACTTGATTACACTAGTTAATCACTAATGCCCTTTCGGTACCTAACCTTGTTTAAACCCTGAGGTTTTTTGGATGTTTAGGGATTTTCCATGCATTATTTGGAAAAAGACATTTTTTGGACCTTTTTCCAATTTTTTTTTTGGACATAAAAGGGATTTTTTTTTGTATTTTTGGAAAAATACGAGTCTTTTTGGCTTTTTCTGAATTTTTGGCATTTTTTTTGGAAAATATGGAATATTTTTGATTTTTTGATATTGATTTTTTTGGAAAATAAAAATATATATTTTTAATATTTTCTGGAAAATAAAGTATTTTTGATTTTTTTGGATTTTTCTGGAAAATAAAATATTTTTTATATTTTTAATATTTTCTGTTGTTTCGAAATTAAAATATATATTTTTAATAATTTTCGAAATTATATTTTTTTTATTTTGATTTTTTTTTGGAAAAATAAAATATTCATTTATTTAACTATTATTTAGAATTAATAAAATAAAAGCCGAACGCAGACCGGATCGCCAACCCGCGCCCCGGCGAAACCGGGTCATTCGCCCGACCCGACGACCCGGATTGCCAACCCGCGCCCCCGGCGAAACCCTACCCGAGTCGACCCGCGCCCGACCCGGCTTCCGTCGCCCTTGATTCGCGCAAAACCCTACCCGATTCCCGCTCCGAATCCGACCGCGATCCGGAGCCGCGACTGAAAAATCGGGAACCCTAGGGTCCCGATTCGCGACGCCAAGGGGGGGGAATGAAGCGGCGACGGCGGTGGCAGCGAGGGAAAGCGATGGCGACGGCGGTTGCAGCTACCTGGTTGCGGGCGGCAGCTCGAACGGCGAACGGCGGTGCGGCGGAGGGTTTGCGACGTCCTCGGCTTCCCTCTCTCCCTCTCGCCTTCTCTCTCTCTCTCTCGGCACGCTCAACGCGGACCTCTTCCTCCCTCGATCCGAGCTCGTGGGCGTTCAGGCCTCTCTTGAAGTCTCTCGAGGGAAGCGTCCGCGCTCACGAGCCTTCGATCTCGGCGTCTCTCTCTCTCGCTGGTGGTTTTCGGTGGTTGTTGTGCTTCGACGGAGATGGGGGGAGGGCCTATTTATAGGCCGAGGGGCGGCCGGTCGACGGAGCTCGACCGAGGGCTGCCACGCCTTCCGCCGGCCGAACCGGCGTCCCATCCGACGCCAACCACCCTCGCTTCACGTCCAGCCGCCGCTCGCTCCTCCCTCGCTCCACGTGCACCATCGCTGCTCGCTCGCTCTCCCGGAGTTGTGCCCTCCGCGCGTGCGTTGCGCAGGGCGGACGAAGGAGGAAGATGACCCGAAGTGGGCCGGGCCGAGGAGGATGGGGCGCAGGGGCCCGTGCGGAGGGAGGGCTACTGCCGCTGCTCTTTTGTTTTTCTTTTTTCTTTTGCTTTTTGTTTTGTTTTCTGTTTTTGTTGTTTATTTATTATTTATTATCCGAAAACTTAATTAATAAAATAAAACATAAATAAAATTTAAGGCGTCAACAATTATGGCACAGTTAAAAATCGATCAGAAGCTGGAGATGGGTCGGCTCGACAGAGGCATGTGATCGAGTGTGGGTGATTCCACTAGATCACACTGTTCTTGTCAGTCGGCACTGGACCGACTTTTCTGTCGATTGGGTCCTCTGTGTCCGTATTTGAAACCTTGAGATTTCCATGACAACTAGGGGTCGCCAATGTGTCAAAGATATACATTGTGGCTTGAGACTGATCAACCACAGGTCGAATGCATAAAAATTTCTAAAAGCTAACCGGTAGGTTAGGACGCGTTAATATCGTGCCAGAGTGAAATTAACGGTGAAATTATGACTGAATTAAGAAATTGGAAGTTCTGGGGTGTCACATACCTTATGAGGAACATGTATTAATTTTATGGATTTTAATTGGGTTCAATTGGAAGAGAATTGAATAGAATTGAAGAAATCAATGTACAAGATTTTATGCGGCGGAAAATGAAATTGAACCCATTGGACTAAGGTTGTGGGAGGTTGGAGTTAGTGGAATGTGACATCACAAGTGATGTCATGGGAGGGGGCAAGAAGGGCTAAGATTTTGACAAGTGGAGGGTTGTGTTTGGAGCAACTTCTTCTTCAACCTTTGGAAGAGAGAGAGAGAGGGAGGGGGAAAAAGAGGAAGGAAGGGAGCTGCCATGCGTGACTAGTAGCCAGCCCGACCGGAGCCCCTTGCCATTCGCCGCTCGCCATCGCAGCCGCAGCCGGAGTCGCTGCCCACCGTCGCGCTGGATCGCCCATCGCCGTTCGTCGCTGTGTCGCGGCCCTCTCGCGTCCTCGCCTCCAGCCTGTCGCGCCAGCTCGCCTCCCGCCATTGTCCGCCTCGCCCAAGCTGCTGCCGCCGTTGCCGGAGGCCCGCCGAGCCGCCGCTAGCCAGCCGCCAGCTCGCCGCCGCCCTCCTCCACCGTCCCACACCCGAACCGCCATCGGTTCCCCTCCGTTCGGCCATGGGACGAGGCTTGAAGTTCCAGCCCCAGATCTGAAACTTCGGGGCCTATTTTGGCCGGCTTCCCGACCCCGGGTGCTCGGCCCGCCTTGAGAAAAGTTGATCCTCGCGTCGGCCCCGTCGTTTTGGCGCGCTCGGCTCGCTAATCCGATCAGTTTAGCTCACTAAATCTTGATTAGAGGGTTAATGATGCCCTAAGTGTGCTTAGCCTAAGTTAATTATGTTTAGGTGGTTAGTTTAGTTTATTTAAGTATGATTTGGATTAAGAGATTTAATTAGTTTTAAGTGTGTTTAGTTTAAAGTTAAGTGGATTTATTTAATATAAGCTTTGATGTGACTTAATGGGTTTTATTTTTTATTTATTTTAATGTTTCGAATTTCTGGAAAAGTTAATAATATATTATATTCCGAAAATCATTAAAATATTATTATTTAAAAAAAAAACTCGAAAAAATTATTTTTGACCACAATTGCTTAGAATTTCGTGTTGATCGTGGCTGTGCATTTAGAATTTGAATTTGATGAATGAATGTGGCAAATTGAGTGTTGATTGTGATAAATAGGGCTTTTAGCCATAAAAACCTAAGTGTTGAATTTTGATGCAGAAATTGGAATGTTAAGAATTACTATTGTAATTGGAGCATGTGAATGAAATGTGGAGTGTTCGGAAGTCAATAATAAATTGTCGTTTGCTGGTTGATAGACTCGGTCTCAGTAGTGGCTAACCCAACTGGACATGTTCTCCTTGTGAAATGCCGTCATTGAGTGACGTGGCTCAGGTCGTAGTAAAGGCTAGGCTAACTAGACCCATGTTCCTTCGGGAATGCCGTCGACGTAGTGATGAAGCTGCGCTCCATGGGGGGGAGGCGATGCCTGGCATGAATGTCAGTAGATAGCTGAATTGCGAGTAGGCTATGCCGTTGTGTGGCAGTGAATAAATGGAATGTGTGCTGAGTGCGACTGTGATTTATATGAAAATGATGTCGTTCCAATTATTATTGTGTGATATAAATTGTGCTAACCTACAAGGAGGAATTAAGACGAGGTAAGTCGTTTGTGCAAGGGGTTGAACTTGCTGAGACGATGTCTCACCCCATTGTGGGCCAAAATTTTCAGGACCGTAGATGGAGGAATCACCGTCTTTGGAGACTGTCCAGTCTGAAGTGGGATCAAAGAGCGAGTCCAACTAGTAGTCCTAGGATTGTCTATTCTTTTTTGTGAACCGATCCTTTTTTGTAAGCTGGCCCTTTTTGGTATATATGTAAACTCTTGGGAGGTTGTTTGTTTATGAAAGTATGTTTGTTTATGATTGTATTGATTTCCTACTTTCCTATCTCGTGAGTTTTTGTCAGGGGTTTTATGACACGTTCCGCATGCGCATAATGAATCAATTGGGTCGGTGACACTACCTGGGAATGTCGCACCTGTATCACCATGGTGGGTTGTTCACGTGTCTCGGGGTTCGGGGCGTGACATTGAGAGGAGGAAAAAGGTGGGCTAGGATGTCGGGCTAAAGAAAATGAAAGAGGCAATGGGATGGTTAAGCTGAATGACAGGAGAGAGGGCAAGAGGGTGGAAGGACGAATGGGCCTCTTGGAAGAAAGAAAAGGATAAGGGTTTGACTTGTAATAATGGGTGGCAGGACTGAGGGCGAATGATTTTATCAGAAGGTAAAATTCTCTATATCAAATAGAGCTTGATGACTAACAAACATATGACCACTTGACCAATTAAAACAATGATAGCCTTTGCAATTCAACATGTAACAAAGAAATACACATGAAATAGAATGAGGTGTGAACTCATGGTAGGGCACGAGACAGATGAAAAGGATAACAAACACACCCAAAAACACGAAGGAACTGTTGAGAAAACATTCCCTTAGTGGTTTCGATGATTGACAAAATTTACAGACTTTGGGATTTGATTAAAAGTATTTTTTATGAAGGAAAGTTTGATGATTGTAATCAGAATCAGAGTCATTGATGATACTTTCTTATTCGGACATTTAATCAACCGGCTAGGAAATAATAAATCTCTTGTGCAATGGCTAGTTGAAAAATTGACTGGATTACTTGCACTTTTTGGAGGAGTTTTAAAAGGAAGGTTTTCATAAAAATTCTCATGTTGCTAATCTTTCCTCAATCTTCAAAGACAATATGGGCAGCAAATCTTATGGGAAGCTTCAAGCTCGACGATCCTCACACTATCAAATCTTTTCAACCAAATCCAGGACCAATGGGTAGATTGGCCGAATGATCCTCTTGAAGGCATGTCCAACAGTCAGCTTGGACTAGGAGGGATATAAGAGGAGATCTCAAAGTAAAAGGATAATAATTCGCTTTCATGAGTATTGGAGCTTTTAATTCTAAAGTCTGAAGGGTGTTTATGATCATTTTGCATTTGATTCAATGAGCAAAATTGCGTAAGCTTTTAGAGGTCGAGAGTGTGTGAGAAAGTTATACACATGAGCTTGAATGTCGGAGCTCAAATCTTGTAACCTCTGATTGGTTCTTATTAGTGAATTCTAGCCAATTGGCTATAGCACAGGAGAGTTGACGTAGGCTTACAAAAGCCGAACCATTATAATCTTGAGTGTGCAATTATCTATCCCTTACTCTTTTAATTTTCTGTAATAGAATTGTGCACCGGTAAGATCTGACCACTTCATCGAAGTTGTTTCTTTGGAATATTGGTTTAAATTCTTTCATTTATGCAAAATCACATATTCACCCCCCTCTAGATGATATTTTAGTCATAACAATTGGTATTAGAGCTTTGTTACTCTTAATTGAAGTGTTTTACTACTTCTGAGTTAACGATCTATCTATGGCTAGCAATATTGCACCAGGTCTTATGAAAGGACAGAGGGCATCACCACTGCCACTCCATACTTGTTCCTCCTTGCAAGCCAGTTCATGGAGGTCATGGCATTCTTGGGGCGGTTCTCACCCCCGCCGATTGTAAAGAGGAGGAGGAAGAAAATTTTATTTGATTTCTTGAGCTTCAGGTCACAATGCTTTGCACGCGGCACATGCAACAATTGTAATTTTCCTTTTGTTCTTGCGTCCACACAACCGAACTAAACTCCAAAATCCTCATTCCACAGCATCAGACCTCCAGACTCCCCTCCCAGATTCTTCAGCTTCTGCTAGAATTCACTCACAATCTACTCATGTCTCCGTCCTCACTAAAACAGTAACAAATAATCTGCCTTCTATTCCATCGCGTGTATGGTCCTCGATTCCATGATCGTCTGCGCTTACCAGTGTCGGTATCAGTGAGAGAGAGAGAGAAATGTCGAGCTCTATTGTCCTTTCGAACCCAATTTCCCACAAGAAACTCCCTTTTAGCGTCACCTCTCATCTGCTTCCCAAACCAAATCGACCCTCCAGCCCTAGAGTTCTCCGTGCCCCACAAGTTCCGTCGAAAATTTCCCAACTTCTTGGGAAAGTTCTTGTTCGGGCTTCTGTTAGGGACGTAGACATGTCAGAGACCTCTTCTTCGAGCTTGCCTTGGATTGGGGTGGACTAGGCAGGGTCTAAAATCGGAGAGCAAAAGATTATGTCGCGTGTGTACTTTTCTGTGATTCCGGGAATTTAAATGTGAAAGGATTTTATTTGATTTTTGAATTTTGAAATATGTTTAGCTGATGGGAAATTTATGTAGGTTGAGCAGATTTGTGGGAGGACAAAAATATAAGCGAACTGATCATGAATGCGAGGGCATCATACGTCACTTGAACAAGGTCCATCCACCCACGCATGTCTTCTTGTTTGTCAATGCAATGCACACCCATATTGCTCATATGCCACACAAAACCTTAGCCCATGACTTAATTCAAGCACCCGAGTTCTCTCATTGACTCAACAAGCCGGTCCATGGAATCGCTCACTCCTCAAAGGTAATATTTTAAAGAGAAAATTTACTAAGAATTGGGTCTTGGTCTGGTTGGGTCAGGTATGAGCATCGGTCACTAAATTTGTATTACATGTAAAAATGGGTTAAACTGGTTAATTTAGATCGGACCATTTTTTACTAAACCTGCCCATTGTTGGGCCTAATATTTACTACTCACCTAAATATATATTTGCTATTATCTCTTCAAATTAACGAGTTGTCTTTATTATTATTCATTATATTTGACTTCCTGAATCTTTTCGTAATGTATGCATTTATATTAAATATCAAAAGAATGCATAATTTGTTCATGGTAGTTATTTGTTTTGGGATAAGGGAACTCTTTTTATCATTTATTCTTATGCATCGCACGGTTCATGTCTGGGGAATAATTTCATTCTTGTAGGTTGATATTGCACTGAAAAGTTTTCTAATTCAGGCACATCTTGTTATCATGCATGGTTCCAACAATTGTCAGAAAGGCCTTTTTAAATCAGAAGAGCATAAAGTAACTAAAAAGGACTCACCTGGAATAGAGTTGTTGGAAGATAGCGACTTGGTCAATTATTTTTATTTAATTGACTTGGTCAATTGAAACGTAGCAAGACTGGGTTTTCTTTTTTCTTTTTTATTTCCGTACTCTTCCCTAAACATTGCATCTGATGATGACACGTGATATTCTAA
The DNA here is from genome assembly GCA_014182715.1 of Eucalyptus cloeziana. Classification (NCBI taxonomy): domain Eukaryota; kingdom Viridiplantae; phylum Streptophyta; class Magnoliopsida; order Myrtales; family Myrtaceae; genus Eucalyptus; species Eucalyptus cloeziana. The sequence continues at coordinate 1,916,399 of CM024637.1, read as the reverse complement.
ATGCCAAGAAACCCTCATTTTTCTTGCAAAGATTGGCTTTCTCGCGTTTTCCAACTAGAAAAAAAGTGACACCCAATTGCTATCTAAGAATGTAGTTGAATGATTGCCTTTTTAAATTCAAGCATTCATTTGAATGTAGTAACTTTTTCATTTAGGCCCACTATAAATAGTAATTATTTTTATAATGAAAAATGTTTTCGATAAGTTAATATCAATTAATGTTTACGATAGTTCAATGTCGTTTTGTAATAGTCCAAATAGAGCGCACATCATTGGTCTTTAATAGTCGACATTGCGTACTTTTCCTTCTCTCTAAGATTGATTACTCCAAACTAGACATGAAGAATAATTGGTCGGTACTATTTTTCTAGTATTCGGCGAAAAAGCAATAAGATAATCAATTTTCATATTCAAATATGATCTCAATGAGATGACAATAAATTGTTGTAGATCTTGTTGCTTATTCACGTCATATTTTGCACCAGGAAAAAGTTATTTACTTCACTCCTACCTTCTTTGGAATTAGGAGGTCAGAATTCCTCCCAAGAAAAGATTTCTATAAAAACAATGTGTCATCGTGCTCTAATTTCAAAAACAGCAAAAAGCTACAATTAAAGAAGTATTAGTAACTATGAAGTTCATGATTAAAGAAAACAATATAATGTATAAAAGAATAATTTCTTTATAATTTTTTTGTCCATTTCTTACTCCTTACATTGCATTGTGTCGTCAACAAAATTGAAGAAAGTTATCATAAACTGTATCCAGGCTTATCCTTTAGTTTTTAGTTTTGTTTTTTGGTTGTTGGTTTTCCCCCTTTCGTACATCCCATTATGTCATTAACAAATTGAAGGAAGTTTTTAGGAAATAAATCTGCTTTTATTTAGAAACACTATAACTGAAGGACCCGGTTCATTATTATTATGACAAGCAAAATATACTTCACATTGATGAAATTATAAAAAAGAAAAAAAAAAAAAGAAAGCCATACCAAGCATGGGTAAGAGCAATGGTTTACCTAATAATTCATAGAGGAATCCATTAATCGCTATGTAGATAACTCTTCCCATTGCTTAGATACCACATTAATTAACAAAAACCAAGAAGTTAATGGCCTATATGTCATGTTACATATATTATATTAAGTGAATTTTTTTTTACTCGTTTTACTTTTTAATAACTCTTAGTCCTTTTTTATAATTAAATATACGAATATAAAAATTTACAACTAAAATTTCAAATAATTAAAAATTATTTAACAAATGACCTCATAGAGCTCAAACATCGACATGGTCAAATGTTCCATTGATTACAAAGTATCATCTTGTTATTGCGGTGAACACATCGAAAATCGATTGTTCTCCCTTTTCTTTTAAGATGAAAACGGAGGGATACTTTGCTCATGCCGGAAAAAGTTGTCAGGATCGACTGCGGTCTTCACACGCACCAACCTGTCAAAATTGTTCTTGAAGTATTTCTTTCCCCAAACGCTGGCTTACTGATAACTCGTGTCGCCTATGACATTGTTCATTCCTATGTCGAGATCCCTGTAGTTGATGTAGGCCTCTCGAGGCGATTTCGACACATACTGCGCCATATAACTGTAGAAGCTTCGAATCCAACTCACATGCTTTGGCGCAACCTCGTTGCCTCCAGTGGTCCAGATCGTTATGTGCTGGATATTGAACAAAATCCCAGCTCTGTGAGGGAAGGGAATGGCAGATTCAGAAATTTCTGCCATTTTCCCGCCATAGGGGTTCCATTCCATTATAGGCACCCCTTGATCTTCCTCAAAGAACCTCTCCCACATGCCCTCTAAGCCACTCTCAGGGATTGGCTCCTTCACATAATCCGATTTGTTCTTGAAGAACCCTTTGGTGTTGGAGCTCCTGTTGAACAAGACTTCTGAGGGTGTTCCGCTTGGAAACCCCGCGAAGTAGAGGACGGACTCAATCCAGCTCATCTCGGTGCAGTCCTGTCTCGTGACGTTGAGCTCCGGGAAGCGGCTCCTTGTCACCTCAAGGAGCGAGTCGACCCCACCGAGGTAAAGGGTGTTGAAAATGGCTTGCATCGTCCTTGTCCCGTTGGGGCCGGAGTTGTAGCTCTGTAAGTTCAGCCGCATGAATAGGTCGTTGGGGAGCTTGTTCGCGACAAGTTGCCACTGGTGTACAAGCTTCGTCGCATTTTGCTCCAACGTCCTCAGGATCGTGAACACGGTCACGGTTGACGGCACCGGGACTAGCTTGACTTTCCAGGACACTACTACACTGAAGCTGCCGCCTCCTCCACCTCGAATCGCCCAGAAGAGATCTTCCCCCATTGATTCTCTATCTAGGAGCCGACCCTGAGCGTCGACCAACTGCACATCGATTACATTATCAGCAGCAAGGCCATATTTGCGCAGCAGCGTGCCGTAGCCTCCACCGCTGAAGTGCCCGCCTACACCAACCGTGGGGCAAAGGCCGGCCGGGAAGCCTAGGGTGTTGCTCTTTTCAGCGATCCTATAGTAAAGCTCGCCAACTGTTGCACCCGACTGGACCCACGCAGTTTTGTCCTCCGCATCCACAGAGATTGATCGAAAATTCGCCATGTCGACAATGACAAACGGGACTTCAGACAAATACGAAAGGCCTTCATAGTCATGACCGCCACTTCGGGTCCTCATTTGGAGTTTGTACTGTTGGGAGCAGATGATGGTGGCTTGGACATGAGAAATGTTGAGCGGGGTCACGATGAATAAGGGTTTCGGAGCAGAAGGAGTCAAGAAGCGCAGGTTTTGTATGGTAATGTCCAAGACATAAGAGTACGAAGAGTTGATTGGAGTATAAACGAGTTTAGAGATTGCAGATGCGTTTCTGGAGTGAAGAGAGAGGCATTGGAGGAAATTTTGAGGAGTGCTGATATCAAAAGCTACCAAAGGAGCTGCAAAGAGAAGGAGAAATGCCAAGTGATGGTGCAAAGTGAAGTTTGCCATCTTCACTTTGTTATTTTGATCTCTTGAGCTTGCGTTGCCAACTCTACTAAGCGTGCCTTATTTATAGTGCATGCGAAAGGACACACGGTGAAACGTCGATGGTCGAATTCCACACTTCGCTTCCAATCGGTGATAATCGACATGGACGAAATTAGCTGAGTTTTCTCCTGCATGATGGCGTGCACGAAAGTTGGCACGATATTAGGGTTTGACTTTCTCATGTTCCCGGCCATTGAAGACTTTGAATTCCATAGACAATGTGGCACATTGTTTTTAAAGATTATATTTGTTGTCGGGGGAGAATGATTAAGACCTTTTTCAGATAATTATGCACGGAGTTATCTGCAACAGAAATATTGCCAAAGGAAACGTCAAAACTTGGCTCTATCGAACTGTCTTAGAATTGATATTTTACATAGCAACTTCTATCTGTAATCGATATAGATTTCTCTCTTCTTGGTCAGAGTTTGACCTGTCTTAGAAGATAATGTCTTTAAAATACACTTCTCTCTTCTTGGCCAAAGTGAGCATCCGCCTTGGAACAAAATCTTGCCAAGTTATTTTTGTGAATTTATTATTCGATTCATTGTTTTGGTGAATCACGTTATTCAAGGATACGTATTATGTGTGCATCCTATTCTCTCTCTTTTTTTACTCAATTATTTTTTTTTAATACAATATGGACAAGTGTCGGAGCGAGACGAAATATCTTGAAAAGTGTTAATTTTTAGAATCAGATAATGACAAAAATGTCTACAGTGATTTGACCTTAATTAGGACTACGTGGTATATATTTGTATGAATGCTTACTTTTAGAAAACTACATATAGAAAAATCATTACAAAAAGACCCTATGAAACATATCAATTGCATATTAAAACCCTCCTCAATTCAAAGTATGCCTAAGAATTGAAACACTGGATCTCAACAGTGCATGTCACATATTAGGTAGTCCTTTGATGAAAATGTTCTCCAGCTAATCCGCTATAGACACATAGCGAACATATAGATTGCCATAAGCAACTAGCTCTTGAGCAACGTAAATATTCAACTTGGGTGTGAGCATGAAACACAAGGTTGAGAGCAAGGTAGTTCATGGGTTGTCACAACATACGGCGAAAGGAAAAAAGAAAGGATGACCCCTAGCTCACGAAGTAAATGGTAAATCCAAATTGTCTCAACAACATAGTGAGCTATGGCGCAATACTCAGCCTTTAAATTATAAAGGGCCACGCTAGGTTGCTTCTTGGTACCTAGCTTCTTGGCACTTCATGGAACAAGATTGGCATTGAGAAAGATACAAAACCCCAAGGTGGATCATTGAGTATCAGAGCACTTAGCCTAGTCCTCGTTCACATAAGCAGTCAATGAAGTGGGAGAATGCTGCTCGCTAAGAAGCAAACCATGGGTGGATACACTAGCTGCATACCTGTATTAGGGATGTTAACAATTCAGGTCGGGTTTCCATGATATCTGAATTGAACCGAATTATATGGAAGTGCATGTATTTTGACCCGAACCAAGACTTGATGGTTAGTTTGGTTTTTAAGTTCGCCACATGAACCATTACTCTCTCCTCCCATCCTTTACCCAATCTTTGGAACCAAAGAAGAAAAATTGAATCTTTTCAAACTGACCTCCTTCCTCTGCTTTTTCTTCACAAAAGACAATGAGTTGTCCTCTTTTCATGCTCCAGTTGAGATGATGAGCTTTATTGCTGGTGACCTCGCAACCTCACGGCCCGTCTGAGCTCAACGACCCAAACCGAACGCCTAGATCCACTCGATCGTGCCTATATCTGTCTCCTCTTCCCCTCTTGACCTCGGATTGGGACTAATTCGACCCATCGAATAGGATCAACCCAAATTCGAAGGTGAGTCAAGCCCTAGTTCTAGGGTTTGGTTGAGCACCACTAGAGCGAGCATCAAATCTCAGCTTGTTGTCGTCGCCTGTTATCCTTGTCTACGAGGGAAGGCTCTAGTCATGCTAAGCCTAGTGGGTGTGAGTAGATAGAGAGACCCATTTAAGGTTACTGCAAATAGAGACGAGGCAACAACGTTGTGCGAGGGGATGACCTTGTTGACAGAGTCGGCCCACCAAGCGGTGACGAGCTTGTTCTCGTTGGAGAAGAGGAACTTGTTGCCTGGGGCGCCACAGAAGACGGCGGTGGGCTCGGCCAGGATGGAGGTCTTGAACACCCGGGGGGAGTAGGCGGACATGCGGTCGAAGATGAACTTCTCGGGGTGGCCGTTCCATCCGGATCTCAGGAAGTGGAGAATCTCTCCAATGAAGGGGAGGCCGAATCTGCCGGGAGGGAGGTTGTTGCCCCGGAAGTGGGAGAGGTGCTTGTACACCATCCCGAACAGGGAGATGGTGACGAAGGAGACGAAGGACAAGAGAAGAGCTACGTACATGTTCACCTCCATCATCCTCCCCGTTGGCTGCTTCTTCAACCTCAAACCTACAACCAAAGAGAACTCTAAAACTGTTGTTCCGGTAGTGGTGTGGATGCCAATGCAATGTGGAGTGCGTGCCTTTTTATAGGCCTGAAGACAGATCCATCTTTCGAGGTTTTTTGGTAAAAACGTTAAAAGCTTTAAATTAAGATAAAAGTCATCTCTGAGGGGCTTGAGTTTTGGGGAGTCGCCAGTTTAATAATACCATTTGAAAATGATCGTCGCTTTGGACATTAGCCCACATTGCGAGGGTTGGAGCAACGGCGGGGAGACAGAGGGAGATGGAAATATGATCAAGAGGCTAACGAGGACGAAGTCAAGAGAAAACTTGACTTCTTGGTGATGGAGGTGCAGATGACAACAGGGAAGGAGATACCCAGAGAAAACTTGTAGCACTGATAGAGGATTCACAATTTCTAGAATGAGAGAATGTATGTCTTGATGGGTTCGGTTCGGTTATTTTTTACACCCTAACTAGAAGATGAGGTAATTAGTGTTGATTTGTGAATTGACTAACCAAGATCACAGTAAAACTAATATCGGGCTTAGTCATAAATACATACTACAATGCACCAACCATTTGTTGATACAACATAAAAAAAGTAGGAAGCTCACCAAAGTTAGCTGACAATAAATTCTTCAAAACTGAGGGTGTAAACATGAGGCTTAACCTTAACAAGGTCGAATTTGCATAAAAACCTATTGACATACTTGGCCTAAGGTTATAAAAAAAGAAAAAAAGAAAAAAAAAGTACCATTAGAGTGGTGATTAGCCTCACCAAGGAAATAGTGTAGTGGTCCCAAATCCTTAATAACATATTCCTATGAGAGACAAGTTATCAAGGACCATAATAAATTAGGAGCTTAAGAGTAACAAGTATATCATCGACATACAATAAAAGGTATAGATCACCCTAAGAGGAAGCATAGACAAATAGCAAATGATTAACCTTACTTGTAGTGAAGGCCAGAGATAATAAAAAGTTACTGAAGTGATGAAACCATACACATGGAGCCTATTTTAAGCCACAAATGGCTTTTCATAGTCAACAACACTTGATTAGGGAACTTAGGATGAGAGAAATGGAAAGGTTAGTGCAACAAACTTCCTGACAAAGGATGCTGTGTAAGAAATAATTTTTGATAAAAAATTGGCATATGACCCATCCTAAAGAAATCACAATAGAGAGAACAAACTAAATTGTAGTGGGTTTAATGACCAAACTAAATGTCTCCCCATAGTCTAGTCTAGCTTGCTGCTTAAATCCCTATGCAACAAGGCAATATTTGAAGCGTTTGATAATTTCATCGGATTTTTCCTTGACCTTAAAAACCTATTTACAATCAGTTAATTTCTTAGGCTGATAAGGTGGTACAAGATTCCAAGTGAGGCTAGTGACCAGGTGATAAATTCATCCGCCATGATTGATTGTCAATGTTGATCAGGAATGGCCTTACAATAGCAAGTCGGTGTCTCTTCATGGAAAGAGAGGTTACAAATTTGTTGGGTTTAGAATTCTAAATTTGGCGTGGTCTGCATAAGATGAGTGGAGAGCTAAAATGGAAATGCACAAGTTGGACAAAGAGGGAGAGAAGATTTTTCGGTGTCTATTGAGGGAGGAATCAGTTCAGAAAGGAGACAGGATGGAATAAAGGAAATCAGCTCAAGGAGAGGGGCAGTTGAGGGGTAAAAGAAACAGAAGTAGGCTGGATGAGTTGAGAGGAGAAAAAAGGCAAGCTAGGATGTTGGGCTAAAGAAAATGAAAGAGACAATGAGATGGTTAAGCCGGATGACATGAGAGAGGGCAAGAGGGAGGAAGAAGGACGAATGGGCTTCTTGGAAGAAATAAAAAGATAAGGGTTTGACTTGTATCAGGGAATTACTATAATATCGCTACAATGACTGTGATGGATAGCTCCAAATAAATTACGTTTGTGTCAATATGTTGCCATCAACTTCCAACAAGTGAAAACAACTAATATCAGCGAATTATGGAAAATGCTAAATATGTTTTCATCTTGAGAAGGTTCTTATGTTTTACTTGTCTTTCGATTGATTACTATAGCATCGCTAAAGTTCCTGTGATGGATGGCTCCAAGTATATAATATTTGTGCCGACAGATTACCATCAATATCTATTAAGATTTTTTTTTATTTGTAATTATGAAAATGAAAATAATTATTATCGGCCGATCCAATCACGGTAACCATTTAACGAAATTGAATTTATTACCTTTTCGCATAAGCATAGAGATCTATTTTGTAAAAAGACGAGTTCTAGCTGTAGTGCATTCCACCATTATCTCCATCATCTATTTATATCGGGCATACGAGCTAGTTTTGGATTAAACATGAAAGATGAAAATTGCTCCAAAAAGAATATGAAAAGTCAACGCATGGGAAAAAAAAGAAACTGTCCCACCCAAGATGATTGTAGTGCTTGGGACTTGAGCATGGACTCTTCGTCCGTATCCCAGAAGTATGTAAAGCATGAGCCGATAGGGGTTGGCTTGCTCTTTTAGCATTTGCACATGGCCAGTAGCAAGGATGGTACGAGGGGGTACTCTGAAAAATTATCACATGAGTGTACTATATTTCTGAAATGACTAGGGCCACGAGCAATGCACGTAATTTCATGATAGGAATCCATGAAAAATGAAAACCTACAGACTCATTAAAACTGGACTTGTTCGTGCACCATCGGGGTAGTCTTTATATAAGCGGTTTTTATATTACGATATCTTACTATATTTTACTTTAAATAACTGCTTCTACACAACCTAAAGATTATTTTGTAAAACGGAAAAAAAATTTGGTACTCCTTGTAAAAGAAAAAGTGGACCCTATTATCGTGTATGGTATATAAACTCTTCCATTTATTCAGGTAAGCCAAGTAGTCAACTTACTTAAATGTTCAAAGCACAAGGAAATCTATTCATGTAATGCCTGATCAGTAATCACTAACCGCTCATGTGCACGAGGCTTGCCATCAATTTTGGGACATGTATGAATCTATGCAAGAATCAATAATGGATGAATTTATGCATGAAACAATAATGGTTCTTGGTGGCTGCACCCAAGAAAAGAAGCTCTTTTTCACAATCAGGTACTTGTCCATTTGTGGAGTCAGTATGTTCTGAAGAAAAGAAAGCCCTTTTTCAACACTATATATCAGGCTTACTGACTTGCACTCCTGATTTCGCGGTTAATGTTCAGCAATTCTGAAATTGCTGGTACGTTAGGGCTCAATTAAAATATTCTTCCTGAAGAAACAAATTGAGTTGATGAAGCGTTCTTTTCATTGATATGTTATATAATATACAAAGATATCACCACATATAATTATGGTGAAAATTAGAAGATAAAAGATAATAATTTTATTTACAAGGAAATTGAATAAAAAGGCAAATTAGAAAATATCTCTAAATGATCAACTCTTTGATACTCACTTCATTTGTTATTTTCATACTAATTTGTAGAAGATTATGTAATGCAAACATTCTAATTTTTTTTCCCTTTTGATTTGTTACTTCTACACTTCCATTTGGACTCTTTTTCAATAATTATATGTACTTGGTTGATATTCTTGCAATCGGCATGACATATGTGAATGTATCGTGGTGCTATTATGATCAAGTTCATTTTATATAAGTTCGATGGAGACTTAATAGGCTAGAGAAATGTGCAATAACAACTTCTCGAGCATAATATCTATATACTAGTGTTAACACCTAAATTTTGGTGACCCGAATAATTGTTTATTGCATTGAAACTTAGGGATTAATTTGTAAGACCTAAACATAAATATTAATCGCATAGCATGTGGTTTTAGGAGAAGTTATTTTGCATTGGACTAGTGACATATGGGTTTGAACGAATGATTCTGAGTTTTAATTTGACGAATTGGACTAAGCCCATGAATAAAAGGAATTAGTCCAAGCCCGTTATTTTCTGATGGAAAAAATTAACTTATAAAGAATGATGACTTGATATTTTTGATGATATGCCGATGGATTTTTCGTATATTCATGCAATCTATTCATATATTGTCAGTAAGGGCAAGCGTGGGAATGAGATATTGCGAGATCATCTTTGCAAGATTCGAAATCTGGGAAAATTCTATTATGATCAAGAACTTTTGGCAATATTCAATCAATCTTTGGGATTCTGAGACTTGCTCGATTTCAACAAAACCATGCTAGCAAAACAAGCTTGGTGACTAAGTAATAGCTTGACATCCCTATGGATTCAATAGTTCAAGGTCTCTATTTTCCCCAAGGCAATTTCTAGCCAGCTGGAAAGGGTCAACACCCTTCATGGGGTTGGCAAAGTTTGATCTTAGGGAGGGACTCTATATCACTCTCGGTGGTATGGGTAGTAGGAAATGGTACAAAGATAAGGACCAGAGAAGATAAATGGTTGCATAGAGAAATATTAGTAGGCCTTGCAAATAGGGATGGACCCCAACTTGTCTCTAATTTTATTTTAAGGGGAGAAAAACCAATGGAATGAAGCAACATTGAGAGAATGCTTTGAGGAGCAAATAGTACATGAAGTTCTCGTACTCCAAATTAAGCCTCAAGCTTAGAATGACCAGCTTATTTGGATGGGTACACAGACAGGAAATACACAGTTAAAAGAAAATATAACTATATCCGTGGGACAGGGGATAAACAAAGCGAAGACCAAGTGTCAACATCATTCCAACCCTCTTTGACTCTCTGGACAACTATATGAAATCTACATACTCCTCCGAAAGTCAGAATATTCATGTGGAATCTATGCCAAAATGCTCTTCCAAAGAAGGATGATTTGTTCCGAAGAAAAATTGTACCTAACCTAGTATGTTCTCTGTGTAATCAAGGTGTGGAAACCGTTGAGCGTCTATTCCTATTGTGCCCTTGGATGAAGGAAATTTGGGAGCACCCAAAGCTGCAAAATACACATCTCTCCTTAGAACCTAACTTGAATTGAGATCTGGTTTGGGGATATCAAGAAGAATTCGAACCTCTTGCCAGACCTTGAGATGGTGGCTGCGGTTCAACGGCATAATTGGAAGTCACATAACCACTCTATCTCCGGAAATAAACAACTCAACCCAAGCAACCTTGTGGACATAGCCTTAGCAAAGTTGCAAAGTTTCAGAAGATGGAATCCCAAGTCTAGCAAATCTGAAGTTGAAGCTGTGAGCTCGTCAAAAGCTTGGATTCCACCGAAAGATGGCACCTTTAAAATAAATATTGACGGATCTTACGAACCTGGGAGAATGGAAGGTTATGTGGCGTGTGTATGTTGAGATTCCACCGGGAATTTGCCGGATGGAGCCCACGAATGGTGACAGCATCTTCGGCGTTCATGGTAGAGGCTCAAGCTCTCTTTGAAGACCTAAATCAGTTTTTCTCTCTTCGAAAGGAGGAAGAGGTGCTCAAGACAGACAGTTTAAACCTAGTCAACATACTAAACAGCTTACATCAATTCACTTGGAATGTTCTCCCTTTTATCATGAAGTGCAAAGATAAATTACTCTCCTTTTCCAACGTTTGGGTGGCCCATTGCTTTAGAAAGACCAATTTAGTAGCGGATTAGACTGTGAGAGCTCGCAGAAAAAACTTGTTACCCTTGAACTGAGCTTTTTTCCTACCCCAAGTTGTTTGGAGTATTTTATGTATTGAAGCCCCGTTTTTGGGCCCTTGCACCTTTCGTTAGTTTAATGAAATATTTCATTCTCTGACCCAAACCGTCTCGCTGATCGTCAACTTCGCCACTGCAATCGTCCGCTCTCTCCTCCACGATCATACACTGCTACTCTATGAATTCAACAATTGATAGATGGTGACAGTATTTGGATACAATATCCATGGCCCTATAATGTACTTTTGCATGCTATATGGTCCATGAAATTGTTTTTGCTTTTATAAGTAGGTGATGGTGATGGCATGGATATAATGTACTTTTGCATGAAATTTTTTATTTTTCATTTTTTAAGTTAATGGTGATGGCTTGGGAAGCGCAGTTGGAAACCGTAGACATGCAAAAGTAAAGTGTGTTTGTTTCACGAAAAATTCAATGATATAAGAAAATGCTTTCGGGTAAAATATATTTTATGAATACGATTAATTTTTCTTTATTTAGTGATATATAATTGAAAATATTTTCTGTTGTTTGCGTATTGTTGGAAAATAATTTCAATCTTGTGACTTTATTTCAAGAAAAAAATTCGAAATTTTAATTTTTTGAAAAATTCAAAATTTTAATTATTTTATTCTTAAAAAATGGAATTTTAAGTATTTTTAAATTCCTTTCTTCTCTATTTTTTCCTTATTGTTTTCTTTCCTTTTCTTTTTCTCCCTTTCTTTGCCACTGCCAACTTGCGACCAGTGAGGTCGCGACTCGCCTAATCCCGATTAGCCCCATGGTTACTAGCCTCGGCTAACCTCAAGCTCACCTATTGGCCTCGACAGAGCTCGAGCTCGCTTGGATCGACCAAGCCCCGAGCTCGTTGGCCTGTGTCTTGGCCAGTCGCCACCAGTAGAGGAGGAAGGACAAGGAAAAGAAAGAATAAAATAATAATAAAATAATAATAATAATAATATTCAATTTTTTATAAAAATAATTAAAATTTCTTTTTAAAAAAAAAAAAAAAACTTATAGGAATAAACTTTTCATTAACCAAGGACCCTAAGACAAGGAAAACATTTGGAAAAAGTTTTCCGATTCTTTCAGAGGGGAAATCGTTTTACTAAATTTAAGCTTTGGTAGGAAAACATATTCTGTTGATTCATTTTTTAAGGAAACTAAACGTTGGAAAATGAGGAAAATGTTTTTCACGGAATAAACGCGCCCTTAGATCTATTACATTTCAATCTAATAGTGAAAGATTATACGAGTATAGTACCTCTTAAAGACCATTTAATAGTCCCTTATAGATGATGCATTTCACAATTAATATTTTCTACATGTAACCATATCTACATCCATGGCAATAGGGATGACTTGTGTAACCCATTTACATAATGAGATATCTCGAGACGTATGTATGTTCTCGTGTTTTAACATTGATAGGTCCTTTGTAACTTCCATTTCAATAATGAGATAAGATCGTAATTTCTTTGGATTTGTGGAATAAATGCACCCTTAAATGAATAATGAAAATTTTCTACCTAGTTAGAATCACCATTAACCTATTTGGGACCAATTAGGAACCGAGTGGAGCATATGAGGATGTTTGACTTCCTACAAACTATATATTCTAATATCGATGAGTTGGTTAAATGCCCTTTAGGTACCCTCTCAATTTTTGAAAATGTTGCTCATGTGATCTTTGCCCATTTTATTATCCTATTGTCCTATTGTTGACGCCTTAATTTTATTTATGTTTTATTTTATTAATTAAGTTTTCGAATAATAAATAATAAATAAACAAAAATGAAAACAAAAAAAAAGCAGAAACCCCCTCCTCGGCCCACTTCCACCTCAGCCCGGCCCGGCCGAGTCTCCTTCTTCCTTGCGCCATTGTAGCACACGCGCCGGAGGGCGCGCCGGAGCAAGTGGAATGAACAAAGCAACGCATGTGGAGCACTGGGCACCGGACGGCGATGGGACGTGGAGCGAGGGGGTAGCCGGCGTCGATGGGATGCTGATTCGGCCGGCGAGGTCGCGGCAGCCACGGTTGAGCTCCGTCGACCGGCCGTCCCTCGGCCTATAAATAGCCCCGACGTCGACGGTGAAGAGCACGGATCGAGAGAGAGGGAGAGCCAGATCTGGTGCTTGCCAACCTCGGACAACCCACTGAGAGACTTCAGGGGAGGTCCGAGGTCGAACGGCCATAGATCCGGGCTTCGCCGGAGGAAGAAGCAGAGAGAGAGAGAGAGAGAGAGAGAGAGAGAGAGAGAGAGAGAGAGAGAGAGAGAGAGAGAGAGAGAGAGAGAGAGAAGGCTTCGCGCGTCTCCGTCGCTCGCCGTCGCCACCACTCACCGCCACCACCTCGCCACAGGTAGCCGTCATCGTCGCCATCCCCCTCGCTGTCACCACCGTCGCCGCCATCGTCGCCGCGTCCGCCTGGTGCTCCTCTCCTCGGCGCCGCGAATCGGGAACCCTAGGGTTCCCGATTCTTTTCAGTCGCGACCGGGTCGTTGGAGTCGGACCCGGGTCGGGGGACCGGGTAGGGTTTCCCAAAACGACGCAGTTTTTTTTTTAAAAAAAAAAAAAAAAGAGACCCGAGTCGTTGGGTCGGACCGGGTCGGGAACCGGGTAAGGTTTTCGCCGGTTCCCCACCCGAAGCGGCGCCGTTTCAAAAAATTAAGAAAAAGGCAAAAAAATCCAAGTCGGGCCCGTCTGCGTTCGGCTTTTATTTTAATTTAAATAATATTTTAAATAAATAAATAATTTATTTTCCAAAAAAATCCAAAAATATTTTATTTTCGAAAAATATTAAAAAATATTTTATTTTCCAAAAAAAACAGAAAATATTTTATTTTCGAGAAAAATCAAGAAAAATAAAAAAATACTTTATTTTCCAAAAAATATTAAAAAATACTTTCCGAAAAAAAATTCAAAAACATTTCATATTTCCCAAAAAGGCCAAAAATTCAGAAAAAGCCAAAAAGACTTGTACTTTTCCAAAAATACCAAAAAAAAAAATCCATTTTATGTCCAAAAAAATTGGAAAAAGGTCCAAAAATGTCTTTTTCCAAATAATGCATGGAAAATCCCTAAAACATCCAAAAAACCTCAGGGTTTAAACAAGGTTAGGTACCGAAAGGGCATTAGTGATTAACTAGTGTAATCAAGTCCCGATCCTAATTTCTGCAGTTGCGCAGGAGCGAATATTTCTCCCAATATTTCGCATGGGTTTCTAATCAACCCACCCCAAATTGATTAGTGGCGACTCCGTTTTAAAAATTAACTTACATGTTAAAAACTTAGACTATTAAAGTCGTGAATTGGTGGACTTGGGAGAGTCCGGGCTTAATAATTCTAGCCGAGCCATTAGCCTCCGCGAGGCGCCCGCCCGATCGGGCGTCGAAAAAAAAAATAAAAAGAGGTCGCGACACCTATGCTACTAAACTTTGTCCACGCGTGAGTGCGCAACTAAAAAAAAAGTGCAAGAAAGAGAATAAATTCGATACAACGTCAAGTAAAGAATATACATCGCCTTTTATTAAGCCCCCAGACAAGAACTCATGTGAGCTAAATTTAAATTAAAAAGTATAAGCCTAATTCTAACTAAAAGAGAACTGTCCACTAAAAATTCACTAAACGATCTTAAAAATGAAGACATATATCATAGTAACCCCTAAATGTAATTCTCATATAAACGCAAATGAGATTTTTTTTTTTTTTTTTTTTATAGTTTTTATTTCTCTCTCTTTTTTTCATTTTATTTATGGATAAACGAGCTTTTATTTCAGAAGAGAAAATTTGAGAAGACTAAAATTATAAAGATTATATAGAACAAAGACCCGCTAATATCTCGATATCTGCAACTCTGAAGCATGCTGCAAGTAAATCAGAACACTTCCAAACTTGGGAAATACTGGGTAAAAGTAGCGTACTAATGGAAGTATAAGACAATTGCACAGAATCATTTTCTTGAAACAAAAAGGATGAGGCTGCCCATAAAAACATTTACTCAAGGCTAAGTATTTCTTGTTAAGCCCCAAACAAAAATGGGCAAGCAATGAACTACTTCAGCGGAAAAAGATATTCCTGCAGGAATTGGTTCCAGTTTTTTACGGAACAAGTGTACTAAAAGTCCGATATTTGTTACAAAAATGCAATTGAATTCTAAAATTTTTAAAAAGTGTAAAAGTCCTAAAACTAATCACGAAAGTGCAAATTGAATACCGAAAATTAAAATAAAAAATCCTAAAATTTGTCAAGATTGTGCAATTAAGTTTTTCGTTAACTCTGCTTAACTTGACAAATGGAAAGTAATAACTGTTAAAATATTTAATATATTTTATTGCCCAATTTATTACCCATGTGTATTACGTGATATTTGTCCGTTATTATATTACCATAATGGTCTTGATGGAAGATACCGGTAACGTAACCAACGAAATAAAAAGTTAGGTCGTCTAGTTCAAACCCAATTAATACAGAAAAACACACCATTAGGTTTGAGGGGTATTGGCTAGTAGAACAGGACGTATAGTTTCTATTTTGCAAATCGATCGTGCTATGTGGATCCATCAAAGATTTTGAGGTTTCGCACTTCCAGATTTCATCAATGGCTGGAGATATGTTGGTCTTTACGTTTCCGCAATTTGATCCTGAATTTTGTATGAATTTGTTTGTTATTGATAAATCGAGATCGCTAGGTTTTAACAGTTGGTATCAGAGCATGTTGATCTCTGCCTTAGTGAAACCTTTTGGAATTTTTTTTTTTTGAATTATATGTGGGTAAATTTCGGATTTGTATATGGCTTGGATCGGAATTTAGAATTCCGACCAAATTCGGGGGACCCGCCACGCGATAATGGATCTGAATGATCACACCGCCATTAGGAAGAGAAACCCTTAATTTTTCGACATATTACTAATCGTTGGAGGTTAATCGAGCGGTGAATTTTTGGTGGTTAAGTTTTTATTGGGCAGATTGTTTTTTGGCTTAATTCTGGTCCATACATGGTAATTTTTGCCAGATCTCGAATTTTTTTCATATGTCCCGGCGTTCTCTTCGAAATCCATCAACCAATTTGGTCGGACATGGGCTATGGGAGAAGACCCAGGAGGCGGAAAAGAGGCGGTCGCGACGGAAGAAGTGGCGGAAGAGAGCCCAAAAGAAGACCACGCACCCGAAGGCTCGCCGCATGCGCCCGAGAGGCTGAAGCGGGTGCGTGCGACGCATACGCCCGATGGGCTGAAGCGAGGGCATGCAAGCGTCCGTTGCATACGTGTCTATGGTTTTCCCGATTTTGCCCCTCCACTTTTAGGAAAATTGCGATTCTGCCGTTGCCCGCACAAAATTCCGATTTTGCCCCCCGAGGTGTGGAAACTTACGATTTTGCCCTTTTGGGTGTAAAATTCCTGTTTTACCCTTAAAAGTAAAATTCCAATTCTTGCCCTGTGTGCAAAATTCTAGTTTTACCCCTTTTGCACGTGATTTTACTATTCTACCCTAAAGTGCAATTTTATGAATATTTCTTTTTATAAAATTAAATGTCTAGTGATCCCTATATATTTAATTAATTAAGGATTAGCCACAGTATATTTGATTATATTAAATTATATACATTAAGAGCCTTTGGATCACATATAGTCAAGGACAATAATTGTAATTATTCACATTAATATTATGAATTTTATCCCACGGGAATTTTCAATATATTAATGTGATTAATTAGGATGAAATATTATTTTATCTTTCTTAATTTACCCATAGGGATTAAGGAAGGGAATATAATTTGATAGTTTCGTCATGAAGTAATTATGAATCAATTTAAATTAGAAACTTAGCCCGTAGGTAGTTTTGATGTTATGTGATTCATATTTTAAAACATGTTTTACATTGGTAAAATATGATTTAAGTTTATTTGCCTCAAATATATTGATACATAAGTTTTCTTTGATTATGATGCAGTCTTACCACCTACGATTAGTTCCGGTATAATTGTTCCCAAGCTTAATGGAAATAACTTTAAAGAATGGAGAGAATTAGTTCTTCTTCAATTGGGGTGCATGGATCTTGATTATGCTCTAAGGTTTGACGAACCAGCTATACCTATTGAGAATAGTACTCATGTTGAACATACTCATTATGCTCAATGGGAGCGGTCCAACCGTCTCAGTGTGATGTACATAAAGACAAAACTCTCTGCTAGCATTCGTGGTTTAGTCATTCAGCATAACAATTCTAAAGTATTGCTGGGGGCTATTGATGCACAATTTGAGTCTTCAGAGAAGGCGCATGCCATGACCCTAATTATGAAGTTCTCATCATTGAAGCTTACCAGTGTAAGAGGTGTGTGTGAGCACATCATGAAGATGAGGGACATTGTAGCTCAGCTAAAGAATCTTGAGGTTGGGATATCATAATCTTTTCTTGTATACTATATCCTAAATACTCTCCCACAAGAGCATGCCCCCTTCAAGATCTCTTACAACACAGATAACACTAAATGGTCAATTAATGAACTCATGACCATGTGTGTTCAAGATGAAGAGAGGCTACTAATGGAGAAAGGAGAAAGTGCTCATATGGCAACACAGGATAAGTATAAAGGGCAAGGCAAGCAAAGGGGAAAGGGTAAGATGCCTCTACCTCCCCAAGCTGGCATTAAGAATGAATACAAGTGCTTCTTCTGTAAAAAGAAGGGCACATGAAAAAGGATTGCGCCAAATTTAAGGCCTGACTAAAAAAGAAATGTAACCAACTCGCATGTGTTTGTTATAAAACTAATATGGTTGATGTGAGTCACAACACTTGATGGATCGATTCTGGTTCTACAATCTACATTTAAAATTCCTTGCAGGGTTTTCAGAACCAGCGGAAATAAGTGGGAAGTGAACAAGGCATCTATTTGAGAAACAAGATGCGCTCGCGTGTGGAAGCTATTGGGACATGCAGATTAGTTCTCAGTAGTGGTTTTGTTTTAATTTTGGAAAAGACCTTTTATATTCCTAGTTTTTCTAGGAATTTAATTTCAGTTTCAAGACTTGTACCTTTGGGATACTCCTTTGAATTTTCAGATGCAACATTCAATTTATTGTATAAATTTGAAATTGTTGGGAGTGGTATTTTGTCTGATGGTCTCTTTTGAATTAATTTACAAGACAATGCCATTAATAATGCGATGCACGTTCATCATAATGCTAGGATAAAATGATGTGTTGTGAATGAGGATTCCTCTATGTTGTGGCACCGGAGGTTGGGACATATCTCCATGGATAGAATTAAGAGACTAGTAAATGATGTAGTACTTAATACTCTAGATTTTACTGATTATGACTCTTGTGTGGACTGTATAAAGGGAAAACAGAACAACAAGTCAAAGAAAGGTGCTAAGAGGAGTACAGAAATATTAGAAATCATACATACAAATATTTGTAGTCCAGATATGAACTCAAATGGTCAGAGATACTTCATTTCTTTCGTAGACGATTATTCACGATTCATGTATCTCTACTTGTTTCGTAATAAGCACGAAGCACTGGATACCTTTAAGGTATTTAAAACTGAAGTAGAGAAACAATGCGACAAGCGAATTAAGATCGTGAGATCGGATAGAGGTGGAGAATACTATGGTAGATACACTGAAGATGGACAATCACCTGGTCCATTTGCGAAGTTTCTGGAAGAGCATGGGATTATTGCACAATACACTATGCTTGGTTCACCGGACCAAAATGGTGTCGCAGAAAGAAGAAACCGAACATTATTAGACATGGTGCGAAGTATGCTTAGCAACTCAAAACTTCCTAAGTTTTTGTGGACTGAGACTCTTAAAACGTCTGTGTACATATTAAACCGAGTTCCAACCAAGGCTGTTCCAAGGACGCCTTTTGAATTATTCAAGGGTTGGAAACCGAGTTTGCGACATGTACGTGTTTGGGGATGCCCATCTGAAGTAAGAGTCTATAATCCACATGAAAAGAAGTTAGATCCAAGGACTATAAGTGGGTATTTCGTTGGATATGCCGAAAAGTCCAAATGATATAGATTTTATTGTCCATCTCACACCACTAGGTTTGTGGAATCAAGAAATGCTAAATTTCTTGAAAATGATCTGATTAGTGGGAGCGATCAATTCAGGGACTTTGTTCTCGAAGAAGATCATTTAGATACTCAACCTTCCACCTCAGATACTGGATTGGTTGTCGCTTACAGCGCCCCTTCAGTTCAACCGGTCGTTGAAAAACCAATCATTGAAGATCCACAACTTGCTGATATTGATCCGGTAGACCAAACTATTCAACAATTACCAGATACTGTTGAACTTCCAGTAGAACAGCAAACTCCTCAGGAGGATGTTGATGCAACATTAAGAAGGTCTACTAGAATGAAGAAATCGGCAATTTCTAATGATTACATTGTGTATCTACAAGAATCAGACTATAATATTGGAGCTGAAAGTGATCCTGAGTCGTTTTCACAAGCCATGAGTTGTGATAAATCTAATTTACGGTACAATGCCATGAAGGAAGAGATGAATTCTATGGCATCAAACAAAGTTTGGGATTTAGTTGAGTTGCCTGATGGTGCAAAGGCCATTGGTTGTAAATGGGTCTTCAAAACTAAAAAGGATTCATTAGGCAATATAGAGAGATACAAAGCCAGACTCGTTGCCAAGAGATTTACTCAAAAGGAGGAAATCGATTACACAGAAACGTTTTCTCCTGTACCCAAGAAAGATTCTTTTCGTACTATTTTGGCATTGGTTGCTCATTTTGATATGGAGTTACATCAAATTAATGTGAAAACGACGTTCCTCAATGGAAAATTGGAAGAAGTTGTTTACATGAAACAACCAGAAGGATTCTTCTCTAATGCTGGTGAGCATTTGGTATACAAGCTTAAAAGTCTCTATATGGCTTGAAACAAGCCTCCCGCCAATAGTACTTAAGATTCCATGAGGTCATCTCTTCATTCGGTTTTAAAGAGAATGTCATGGATCAATGTATATACCAGAATGTTAGTGGGAGCAAAATTTGTTTCCTTGTGCTATATGTAACTGACATTTTACTTGCAACCAATGACAAGGGGTTGTTAAATGAAGTGAAACAATTTCTCTCTAAGAGTTTTGATATGAAGGATATGGGTGAAGCGTCTTATGTCATTGGCATTAAGATACATAGAAATAGATCTCGAGGTATATTAGGACTATCTCAAGAAACCTATATCAATAAGGTCTTAGAGAGGTTTTGGATGAAAGATTGTTCACCAAGTATAGCACCCATAGTGAAGGGTGATAGGTTTAATTTAAACCAATGCCCAAAGAACGATTTTGAAAGGGAACAAATGAAGAACATCCCATATGCTTCTGTTGTTGAAAGCTTGAGGTATGCTCAGGTTTGCACTCTACCTGACATAGCTTTTGCTGTGGGAATGTTGGGAAGATACCAAAGTAATCCAGGTATGAACCACTGGAGAGCTGCAAAGAAGGTGATGAGGTACCTTCAAGGAACAAAGGGACACATGCTTATGTATAGACGGGTGGACAACTTGGAGGTAGCTGGTTACTCGGACTTAGACTTTGCTAGCTGCGTTGATTCCCGTAAATCAACATTGGGAGATATTTTTATGTTTGCTGGTGGAGCTGTCTCCTGGAGGAGTGCAAAACAAACCTTGGTTGCCACTTCCACTATAGAGGCAGAGTTTGTTTCTTGTTTTGAAACCACCTCACATGGTGTGTGGTTGAAAGGTTTCATATTGGGGCTTAGAGTTATGGATTTCATTGCTAGGCCATTAAGAATATTTTGCGACAATTCAACTGCAGTTTTTATGGCTAAGAACCACAAAAGTGGTAGTCGAAGCAAGCACATTGACATCAAGTATTTAGCCATCAGAGAACGTGTTAAAGAGAAGAAAGTGGTCATTGAACACATAAGCATTGGATTGATGATAGTTGATTCTTTAACTAAAGGCATGCCACCAATGAGTTATAAGGATCATGTTTCTAGAATGGGCATTGGTCCAATCATGTAAATTTTTCTTTATATGGAAGAATTAATAGACTTTTATTCATTTATAATGTTTTTTCTCAATACAGTTGTATACATTAAGTTATTATGAGAAAAATAATTACGTTTGACCTGGAGTAAACATAAGGTTTATTCATTAAGTTATTTGAACACATATGGGCTGATGAAATACATTGTAATGCATGGAAGATAATACTCGCTCTAAGAGGACTCATCGCCATGATTCATGTGTTTTATTTCAGTATGAAGTTTTGTGGGTTTGGGTTAATAATTCATTTGAAGGAATATTGGGATCAAGTGGGAGAATGTTAAAATATTTAATATATTTTATTATTTAAAATATGATTCCAATATTGTATTCCCAATAAATTCCCTATAAATTCCAATTTATTGCCCAATTTATTACCCACATGTATTACGTGATATTTGTTCGTTATTATATTACCATAATGGTTTTGATGGAAGATACCGGTAACGTAACCAACGGAATAAAACGTCAGGTCGTCTAGCTCAAACCAAATAAATACAGAAAAACACACCATCAAGTTTGAGGGGTATTGGCTAGTAGAACAAGACATACAATTTCTATTTTGCAGATCGATCGTGCTGTGTGGATCCATCAAAGGTTTTGAGGTTTCGCACTTCCAGATTTCATCAATGGCTAAAGGTATGTTGATTTTTACGTTTCCGCAATTCGATCCTGAATTCTATATGAATTTATCTGTTATTGATAAATCGGGTCGCCAGGTTTTAAGTTTATATTTAGTTTAACAATAACAAGTTTGAGAACTTGATTGCATCAATTTAACAAATTTTAGGAATTGATTGTAATTTTTAAATGTTTTAGAACACTTTCTTAATAAGTTTTAAGACTTCTAATGCACTTATTCTAGTTTTTTACTATCTTCAAATGCCCAAGAATCAACATGCCAGGTTTCCATCAACTTTCTTCATCTTCTTCCTCATTATTAACGTGAGCTCGAATACGCACACAATTCACATTCAAGGCTTCCGCATGATCGTAGCAACTCACATTAGTTTATTTAGGCACATAGGGGCATGGAACATCAACATAACGCACGTATGGAGGCTATTCATTCCCCATGTCATTTGCTAACCACATGTCTATGGAAGATTCAGCAAATATAACCTCAAATGACTACCAAATTGCTCACGGACAGAATGCGATCTCTTATATGCTGAATTTTACAAGAAAAAAGAAGGGCAAGAGCTAGCGACTGGGCACTATGTCCCATGCCATCGCCAGAGGGGTTAGCGAAGGCTGCCAGCCCTAAGCGAGGGGGCCGGCAAGGCTCGCCCAAACTGGGTTAAAGGTGCCCGAATATGGGTGACACTGGCCCCCCAAGACTGACAACCATTGCTCGCCTTGAGTGAGGCCTCAGCAACCATTGCCTAAGGCTAGCGTGGCTCACCCTAACCTGAGTGATGTCAACCCTCGCTTGGGGTATGCGAGGCTTGGCAGGCAGGCAAGGCTTGGCGGCTCTTGCCAGCCCTCAAATGGGGCCAACGTGGCTCACCTAGATTTGGGTGACGCCGGCCCTCGCTAGCCCCTCGCAAGGCCTCATTGACCCTAGGTAAGGCCTCGTGGACCCTAGGTGATGATGGTCTATGAGTGCCAACCACCCTCGCCCCAAGCTAGCATCCTTTGTCGACCCCTCCAACGATGGGCGGCAGCTACAATACCTAGCGGTGAGACCCAGCCCATTTTAATTTTTTAAAAATATGATTTAAATAATATTAAAGGAAAATGTAATAAATAATGTCACATAAGAGAGAGAATTAATTTTAAAATGTAACATTAGCATTTTCCGTTATATAAATCGATGGTGTTAATGGAAGGACTCGATTGCACCAATTTGACAAGTTTTATGATTTGATTACATTAAAAAGTTTTAGGGTTCAATTACATTTTTGTGATAAGTTTTAGTAGTTGTAATGCGCTTATCTTTTTTTAAAACGTCTAGAGAGAGAGAGAGAGAGAGCTGCGAGTTTTCTAGGCCAGGCTCGTGATGTTTTTGTTTTGTTGGGCTGGAGTGAGATGGGATTAATGATTGATGGGCTTGATGTTTGATTAGTTGGAACGAATTGGACCAGGTGCTTGATGGGCCTAGTTGGTTTGGAGTGATGGGCTGGATTGGTGGTCTAATGGGCCGGACTAGATCCTTTCAAATTAGACCGAATCGCACTGGAGCTTTGTTAATTTATTTTATTCTTTATTTGTAATTTTTTTTCTTTTACAAGAAAGCATGTTTGTGGCAAAAATTCAGTTGCCAACAAGCCGGTCCATGGAGTCGTGTATTCTTCAAAGAGAACGATTTAAGGAAAAAAAGTTGCTGAGGAATCAGAGCTTGAGTCAAGTAATATAACAATGGGGATTGAATGAGTCAATTTGGATTAAACTATTATCTTATTGACCCATCCCACTTATATGATAGGCCAAATGAAATAAGTACTTCAAGGAAAATAACAAACAAATGTAGTACTAGACACCAACAGCTTACATTTTGCTTATTCATTTTTAACGGGCAATGCAATTCGATTAGTGATATACTTGAGATCAATCAATAATGTGCACATCTCAAGAGACGCATCAATGATGCAGACAAAATCAAGAATGCTAACCTAGCTAAGTCTGTAAAATAGGTCTTAATTATTGGAGTATCTAATACATGCTCCATCGCATCACATCTGCACAACAACCACATTCTAGAAGCATGCACCAAACTAAATGGAAGACCATCTAGAATTGCAAAACGTTAATGCATCAATGTCAAGTTTAAGGAGAAAAAGACAATTCACGTTGCCTCCCAGCCGTGGGAAAAAGCGAACTTAAGCCTCTTGCATTATATACGCATGACACAAGCCTTCTCAACTCATCAGTGTCTTGCATGAGATATTACACTTGAGACATCATTTGAAGTTAACCCTCCGACTGTGCCCAAGATCAGGAACAAAGCCCCAAATGCAGATCGTATGACAACTGTAAAGAGCACGCTTGTACATAGTCACGTTCCCTTGCATGGATGCCAACTAGCGTGCACTCTCCCGTCGTCAAGCAACGATCCCAGAGACCAAAATCTGCCGGAAAGAAAGCACAGAGGCGAATCCTACTTGTGCCTAATCCACTTGTCGATTTGCACACATTTTATTGATATTGAAAGAGATACATAATTTAATGTCAAACTACACGTTATTGTATTACAGTACTAAGACAAGTTCCATAGAAATTAATTAACGGAAAAATCAAGACGTTGAGGTATTAAGAAGCATTGAATGAAAATAATAGTTCCATAAATCATTAGTTCTAAGTGGGAGGACCAAAATCAACATTAGGTCTCAAATTAATACTCTAAAGCAATTTTTCAATAAAACAAAAGGCTGGAACCTGTGCAGCAGTAGGACACTGGAAATGTACTAGTTTTATCTAAAAGTCGTCCAACCCAGGGCAACACCACTCCCTTGATATGAACAATGTGAGTGGCATAACTTTAGAATTTAAAGTATATCACAATAACACAAAACTTTAAAATTTACCATGTTCTTTGAATGCTCCAAATTTCCTAACATTGAGATCACAAAGTTGCTCTAAGCTAACCGCATAGAGTGGCATGTCTAGGGATATCTGAACGTGAAGCTCACGTGAGACTTGTTCCATGGTCGGCCGAAGCCGCGGATTGGCTTGCAAGCATGCGAACGCTACCCTGGCGATCGAGATTACATCTTGCGCATCTCGAAGACAAAGTCTAGAAGGCAAGAGACGTTGATCAAGCACATCCTTCAAAAGCATCGGTGACTCAATTTAGGCAGATGATGAACATTCTCAAGGGATATAAGCTCCTGGATGCCTTCCCATGATTGCCTCTAATGCAACGACTCCAAAACTGTACACATCGCATTTTTCTGAAGGAATTGTGCAATAAGCCAGCTCTGCAAATGGAGTAAGTTCACGGAATTTTATAACTTGATCATGAGTTGTAGTCAAGTTGATAGCATTGTTTCCGACCACGTGACGATTACAAGTATAAATTTATACTTACTCTGCACTTACAACACTTGTTTGCGCATGAAAGTTATGCTTCGGCAAAGTTCAAACGATTCTGTTCGGCACTTAAATTACGAGCATTGTTTAGGTAACATGAACTTAAATCCTTGATGTTGACACCTAAAATTTTGAGACTTGATTTTGCTAAATAAAAAGTCACGTCGCATGTAGTTTAGGAAAATTTAAATTTTTTTGTTATATTTTGTTAAGATTTTTAATAGATTTAGGTAATATACATTGAGAGATGCATTTTTGTGCAAAAGGGAATTTTTTTTATAAAATATGCAAAAAATATTGCGCGGGGTAAAACGATATATTCAATGGAATTTTACGCGAGCAAAATTGGCAATGAAATATACCACAAAGGTACGTTTTTTTTGGTGTATAAAAGAGTCATGTACGGTGGAAATAGGGGTCCTCTCTTTTTTCTGGGCGGTGAAAATTACACAAAAAGAAAACAGTAAAAAGTGAGGTAAGAGAGAGAAAAAAAAAAAAAAGAAAGCCCCCCCTGTGACCGTTCATCTTCCTCGCAGGGTGTCCACCCGCGCCATCCCCGTTCGCCCACGCCGGTGCCTGAAGCCCTTGCCGGCGCCCGGAGCCCCTCCGCCTCGACGCTTTGTTGCCACCTCTCTGGCTGCGAACCCTCGGCACCTCGACGTCTTGCTGCCGCCTCGACGCTTCGCCGTCGCCTCTCCGTTTGTAAGCCCCGCGCTGTCAACCCCCAGATCGTCGCCCACCTGCAACTCCCAAATCCGGCGTTGATCCGAGCCCTGTCCCGCCGCCTCGACGCCTCGCCGTGGTCCCCGCTCCGTTCGCGCGCCTCAATGTCCCGTTGCCGCCGCGCTCCGCACCGCACTGCGTCGCCGCGAAGCCCGCGCCGCCGCGAAGCCCCGCTGCGACCTGCACCCGCGCCGCCGCGAAGCCCTGCCGCCACTGCGTCTCGCCCGCTCGCCTCCGCCACGCCGCGAGTCGCCTGCACCAGATCTGGACGCCGAGCCCACCGGTCGCCGCCGCCTCTTCGTCCGCGGCCCGCACCTGCGAGCAGCAACCACCGCTCGCGCCGTCCCCGACACCACCAGATCTGCCGACTCGCGTCACCCCATGCCGATCCCGAAGCCCCCGGTGCCGCGCCGTCGTCGCGCCGTCCTCCGGAGCCTCGCCAGAACCCTTGCCGGAGATCCCTCCGCTGTCGCCGGCCGGTCTCCCACCTTTTTCTTCTTTTTTGAAAAAAGAAAAGAAAACAAAAAAACAAAAAAGAAAAAAAAGAAATAGGTAAATTCTATTTTCTTTTCTTTTTTTTTTTTCTTTTTTTTTGGTCATTTATCTTTTGTTTTATTATTGCTGATATTACATATAGCTCACTATTTTTAGTGTAATTATTCCTTTAATGCGGAATTGAAATTGCATGATATGAAATCGCCTTGAAATTTAGTGATTGTCAGTCCAATTTTCGCGCCCGAAATCCGACTCGCAATTACTAAAAAATTGCCAATCCGATCTCCCGCCGGAGACCCGATTCGTGATTTAAGTGAAAATTGGCCAACCCGATCTCATGCGTGAGATATGGTTCGTCAATTTGGATATCAATTTTGCTTGATTTGCTGTGGTGTTATCTAAATTAATTTTCTTTTAAAAAAATCAAAAATGTAGTTTTAGGGTTTGCATGCTCGATGATAGAAATTCCATTTTTTAATAATAAAAATGTCAAAAAAAAAAATCAATTGACTTAGGTTGTTAGTTTTTTTTTTTTATTGCACATTTAATTATTAGGCAATTGTTAATTTCGAAAATTAAAAAAAAAAAAAAAGAAAATTAGGGTTAGGTTTGCTTTTTTTATTTTGCATGTTTAGGATAGCAAATTTTATCTTGAAAAAAGAAAACATATTCATTTAGAATGTTAGTGTTTTTATTATTTAATTTGCACGTTAAATTTTAATTTCGAAATTAATAAAAAAAATAAAAAAAAAATCATTATGCGTATGTCATGTAGAATTAGGAGGCATATTTTGCACGTCATTGCATATTAGGGTAAGATTGCATGTTAAATTTTACTTCCTAGTTAATTTTAAGTTTAGATTTTTTTAGATAGATTACATTCTAGGATTATTTGGGTTAAGATAAGATTTTAGTTTAAATTAGGATTTAGTTTAACCTAATTCCTAATATAAATTGAATAGGATCTTAATCTAATTAGGTAATTTTCACATTTTATTTAATTCCGAATTTCATAAAAAAAAATACAAAAAAAAAAAATGTCGTAAGTTGAATTAGTTTTATTTTTAGGATAAATTGCATTTTTTTTTTTTTTTTAAAAAAAAAAAAAAAATGTCATGAACATGTCATTTAGGATTAGATTAAATGAAATGCACGTCATTTAGTTTTTTTTTAGGCCCATTTAATTAGAAATTGCCTGTCAATAGAATTAGGTCATTTAGATTGCATTTAATTATTGCATCACTTAATGATTTACTCTATTCATGTCATATAATTTAGATCATATTGCCATGTCATGTAATTTAGGTCATGTTACCATGTCATAATTAGATTACTAGCATGCATTGCATATAGATTAAATTCCCATTAAATAAAGTGAAAAAAAAAAAAGAAATTGCGTGTTAATTAGAAATCATATCTAGGGTTGATGATGTGAATTTTGATCTAACAACGCAGATGCTTTCATTACTCTGAGGTAAGTTTGCAATTTATTTATTATTTATCTGGGTGTTAAATTGGTGGATTGCGCACCCGCATGATTACTTCACATGTTAGGGAAATAGATTTAAAATCAATTCAAACTGCTTGCCAAACATTTTTTTAAGAATGGTACCGAAAGGGCATTAGAGAAATCTAGTGTAACCAAGTCCCCGTACCCATAGTCTCTAGTTCGTAGGAGTAAAGTAAACCTCCTGTTGCTTTACTTGGGTTTCTAATCGACCCACCAAAAATAGATTAGTGGCAACTCCTAATTAAAAATCAATTGCACGTTAAGAACTCAAACCTAAGTCGCGAATTGGTATGGGCTTGGGAGAGCCCGAGTTAAGTTTAGGCTTAATAATCCATTAGCCAAAACCTAGGTGGTTCACACCCGAAAAATTGGTCGCGACAGCTTGCCGACTCCGCTGGGGACTTGAGTTGAAACTCTTAGTGGACTTAGGCCAATTTTCTTTTTTGAAAAATGTTCTTGTTTGGCAGCAAGGATTCCAGGTACGTCCATAACATTTAAGGTGTTAAATGTTTTTGCAGATTGGGAGGTATAAGGGGAAGTGTTTGCTAACCCTTGTTTTGTAGGGAGGTGTAGGAATGAATGGGTTACTTGCACATTTGAAGTGTTGCTTGATTTAAACTGTTGTGCATGCTTTGCATTTACACTACACTTTTGCACACACAACCTGCCGTCGGACATGGGCCGCATAGGATCATTTAGGATGGTGTTGAGATGGATACCACTCCGACCGCATGCTCGCGGTACGAGTCGCCCATCTCAATCCCGAAGTTTCTTTCATGGTGTCAAGAGTGCCCACCTCGGTCCGCATGCCCGCGACTTGGGTCGGCTCTTTGACCAAGCCGGAGTCATGAGGACACGACATAGTCCACAAGCCCGTGGCTAGTCCGATCATCCTTGTGGCTCCACTTTGATAAGCCTTATAGATTAGAAATCGAGCCACTTACCATGCGCATGTCTATGTGATTGCTCACCATTGGTAAAGTAAGTTCTCTAAATTTTTGCTTTTGCAATTTACTTACTTTATCGCATTATTTTTGTCGGTCCATGGCATTAGGGTTGTCACAAGTCTTGATCAATATACAATGGGGACTTCGGACATTCGAATCATTCTCCCTTCGAAGGAGGAGCTTAGCACTTGGTGGGACAAGTTAGATCAAGATGGCCATCAATTCATAAAGTCGCATGTTGGTCGCTTACTTCCACTGCTGCACATCAACATTCATGGCGGTCTCATCCAAGCACTTGCACATTGTTGGTGCCCCGAGACCTCTACCTTTATCTTTGGCGGTAAGCATGAGCTCACTCCCACCTTGGAAAAATATAGCATTGCCATAGGGAAATCCTTGAAAGTTGAATTGATTAGTCCGCCTATCGGAATAGATCCTGTTATGGCTTTATCTGATTTTCTGAGAATTAAGGAAGACGACATAAGAAAGGTTTTAAAGGCTCACCGCAATGCATGTCCTTTATCTTTTCTGAAAGAATATTTTGAAAAAGGCACCACATTTCAAATGCGTAGGGTTTTCCTTTTAGCTTTCTTCGGGTTTATAGTATTTCCTTACTGCAAGAATGCTATTAACCCTTTAATTGCTCAATTAGTTAAACAAGTGTTAGAAAGAAAAATTTTTGTAAACACTGTCCTCACTGAAACTTTTCTTTCTCTCACCCGATTCAAAGGAGGCGGTGATAAGACATTCCGTTCCTCTCTCGAACTTTTGCAAATTTGGTTTCTTTCTCATATAAGGGGATTTGGTGGTCTAATGACTATACATGATATTAGTGATTCTAACCACCCTATTATAAAATTTGAGAACAACCAAAAACACGCACCGGATTACCATTATTCTAGGTGGCTAGCTTTCATGAAAAAACCAACTTCCAAAGGTTTCCTATGGCATGCTAAATGGTTCCAAGTTCTTGTGGCGAGACTTATATGTGGAGGTGTTGGCCCAATCCCTCTAATGGGATTCACTAGAGCATTGGAGTACTATCCAACTAGAGTGACTTGTCAGTATCAAGTTGTGCAAGAGCTTCCCCTAGCATTACAAGCGGATCCGCTCCAAGTTAGCTTCGTTGATGGAAGCCAAGGCCATGAAGATTCTATTCTCACTATCAAGTCGATGTGGGATATGTGCCATCCACGAAAGCTCAAATGGCCCGAAGAAGAGTTGGAGGGCAAAGAAAGAAAATACTATGCCTCAACTAAGTACATCCGACAACAAAAGATTCCTGAGGAGCTGCTTCCGAAGATACCGGAGGCATCATTGAAGATCACCAACCGTGCTGAGAATAAATGCCCCAAAAGAGTTGCTGAAAAAGCTCAAGAGGAGAATAAACGATTGCGCTGAATGGTGTCCCGAGTGTATATTGATCAAACTAGATGAAATGCTTGAATCAATATTGCTATTTTCATGTTTAGATTAATGTTTAGAAAGTTGAGTCATTTACTTTCTTTGTTCATTTGTTTAGAACATTCCAAGTTGCTATTTTGATAGGCTTGTCGAAAACTCCATTAATGAATAAAGGTTCTAGACTATTGCCATGGGCCGGCGTATTCCATATGAGATACTTATTTTTGTCCATTTCTTCAATTTAGGTGATAACGGATCCTCCACGCTCACCCATTATTACGCGATTAAGGGCTAGAATGGCCGACCAATTAGAAATGCGTGATCGTATGTCCGCTGTGGAAACTCAACTCCAACAAGTGCTCGCCTCTCTATAGCTTGTGACGGATCAACTCCAATTCCTCCAAGTAAATCCAACAACTGCAACTGCTCTTCCTAAAATAATTATCCCGAAGCAAACAAACAAGGTTGATGATGACATGCCCGAATTAGACGATGACTCGGTCCTTGTTAGAAAGACTAAGCTCGCCAGCATTCCAAAGACTGATCATGAGGAACGCTTCACAAAGCTAGAGGGAAAATTGAAACAACTGCAAGAGTCGCAGAATTCACTCCCGTTTGACCTGTCTATGTATGAGAAGGTCAACATGCCAAAGAAATTCAAAATGCCGGATTTTGAGAAGTATGATGGTACTTCCTGCCCAAAAGCTCATTTGCAGATGTACCATGTGCGTATGGCCCAATATGTTAAGAACGAACCACTCATGATCCAATCGTTCCAGGCAAGTTTGACTGGACCCGCACTAAACTGGTATGTCATGAAGAATGTGAACCTTCTCGACACCTGGAATGAAGTGTTCAACGCATTTCTCAAGCAATACAAGTTCAACATGGATATTGCACCTTCCCGAGAGGATCTTGAGAGGATGGAGAAAAAGAGGAACGAGTCATTCAAAGAGTATGCCGTGAGATGGCGAAATCTGGCAGCTCAAATCACTCCCGAGCCTACTGACAAGGAGTTGATGAAGTTGTTTGTCAAAACCCTCCCATTTGAGTTCCGTAACCGGATGGCCAGCATGTACGTTGAAAGCTTCAACCAGCTTATTCCCGTGGGAGAACAACTCGAAGTGGGGATAAGAGAAGAATGGTTTACTAAGCCATCTAGTAAAAGATTCACTCCCAAAAAGGAGAAGGAAGCGGCTGTGGATGTGAATGTGGCTTATAGCCAAGAGAATGTCAAACGTGGCCCAGCTATCCAAGTGAATCCGAGACAGCCCCAAACTGCTAGCCGTCAACCATTCAATAGGAGGCAATTCTCTCCTCTCCCTGGGTCTCCATCCCAAGTGCTGACGATCGTCCGAAAGAAAGGTTTGCTTACTAGTGAACCAAAGCGTCCTAACCGTGAAAGCAATCGCAGCTACGACCCGACAAAGAAATGTGACTATCATAGCGGTAAACTGGGGCATTCAACTGATGAGTGTTTCACCCTCAAGCACAAGATCCAAAACCTCTTAGATACGAAAATCTTTTCGTTTCAAACTGCTCAGCCGAATGTCCAGAAGAATCCACTACCCGAGCATGAGGGTACGGTGAATGCTATCCCGGAACCTGAAGTCGGTCGAATCAAGGACTCAAAGGTACACGTGGTAGATGCTTTCAGCGGACTGGTAAGAGCTGGGTATTATCCAGGTCAAGAAAACGTTCCCCTATCGCTGATGAAGGAAAGAATTGACCAAATGGTGGATGACGGCATTATCGTATATGCTGACCGTAACTGCGTAGTTTCCGCTATTTCACACATCATCATCGACTGGGAGGAGGAGCAGGCTGCGCTCAATATTGATAAGGAAGAAGTTGATCCTTCGCTCGCGGATATGCCTCCGCTAGAAGATGCATCTGATGAAGAGATTGTGATCGAGATACCTTAACCATATGAGTATGTCAACAACAAAGCGGTGCCTTGGTCTTATGACTTAGATGTCGATCTTGTTACAAGGTCTGGTCGAACCTATGGTCAAGCCAGTGCTCAAACTGCAAAGCCAGTCATCGATGAAAAAGCTAAGGAATTTCTGGTTGTGATTAAAGCAAGCGAGTATAATGTGGTCAATCAATTGCGAAAGATGCCTGCCCAGATCTCTTTGCTCGAGCTTCTCCAAACATCATCTGTGCATCAAAAGTCACTAATGAAGGTATTGAGTGAAATTCATGTGCCAGAAACAGTTGAGGCGGACAAGCTGGAAGAATTTGTGGGATCAGTCCTTCTTAAGGATTTGATTACCTTTTCTGATGAATAATTCCCTCTCGAAGGCTGGGGACATAACAAAGCACTCTACATATCCGTTAAACATAAGTCTTCTCATGTGTCTTGAGTGCTCCTTGATAATGGATCCGCTCTAAATATATGTCCATTAGCCACTCTGCACCGCCTCAAAGTAGACCCATCAAAGATACATGCGGCAATGACCTCAGTACGAGCTTTTGATGGCACAAAGAATGAGGTACTTGGAGCTCGACGTACAGATAGGGCCAGTTGTCTTCAACATTCCCTTTCAAGTGTTGGACATCCCTACCGCATTCAACTTCCTGCTGGGCCGTCCATGGATACACACTGCTGGAGCAGTGCCTTCAAGTCTACATCAAGCTGTGAAATTTGTGATCGAAATGAAGCTGGTTACCGTATACGGTGAGGAAGACCACCGGATCTATCATGAGACAACTATCCCCTATGTAGAGCCGGATTCTGAGCTCGAATCAAGTTACCACTCGTTTGAGTTGGTATCCACCATACACGCATCTCGAGACTCACCTCCGCCCACTCCCGAAGTTTTAGATGCCGCCCTTATGGTGGGAAGAGTGATGGTTGGAAATGGTTTTAGTCCTGGTAGTGGCCTTGGAAGAAATGGTCAGGGGATTCGAAACCCCATTCAAGCCCCTCAGAGGTCCCGTGCTGCCGGATTAGGGTACCATGGAAGAGGTGGAGAAAGTTCTGGAGGATGAAGGCAGGAAAGGCGGAACCCGCTACCTAACCAAAGGCGAGGAAGGCAAAACCCATTACCCCCGAGCATTCGCGAGACATTTCCTGGTCCACCGATAATGATGCAGGATGAAGTAGAAATAATAGACACCTTGGGGCAGCCAAGTGGAAAATTCGACTATCTGGTGAAATATTCGGCTCCTCCCAGTTTCTACATTGATCCCCGTAACATTGTCCTAGACGGATGGGGTGCCATGGATGATCCGATACCCTCAGAGACAGAAAACCCTGAAGATGCATTGGAAGGAATCACTAGTCTCTTCGATGACACCTTCATAGGGACCATTGATGGAGGACCTCCGGAAGAAATGGGCTCTGGCCCACGAGAGTAACTCATTTACTGCTTTCTCACATTCCCCTGCGCGGGAATTTTTATCGCTTTCTAGGGCTTGTTTTTATTTCTTCTTTTCGCTTTCTTTTTAGGGCTTGAAAATTGCATTTCCATTCAATAAATGTAATTGATTGATGAATATCAATAAAATTACAAGTTTTATTTTGAGAGCATGATGAGGTACACCAAACTAGCCCGGTGATGATATCCAACCGATAAAAGAAAAAAAGAAATCCAAGGAGAATTATGAGGCCTGAGCTTCATCATGCTTTCTCGTGTCAAAATATTTCAAAAAAAAAAGTTTTTACCAAAATTCTTTTCAAAAGAAATAATAATTTAGATTACTCTGTTTGTTTTTCTAATTTATTCACTTCATGTTTCAGAGCAGTTTTGTGGCATACAAAGGCATGGAAACGGTCCGATCCAATGCAACAAATGATGATAGGGATAATCTCAAGGATTTGATTGAAGATTCCATTGAGGTGCAGTGAAGCTGGGAACAACATGAAAGAGCCAAGGCTCTCACATCCGAGCAGACTGTCACTATTAATTTAAGTGACGCCGAAGAAGCTAAAGAAGTTAAAATTGGGGCAAATCTCCCTAAAGATGAAGCCGAGCACCTAATTCAACTACCGAAGGAATATCAGGATATCTTTGCATGGACTTATGCTGACATGCCTGGTTTAGACCCATTGATTGTCGAGCATTGCTTGCCTACTAATTCGGACGTGCCACCTAAGAAGCAGAGACTTCGGAGATCTAAGCCCGATCTCTCGAAGAAGATAGAGGAGGAGGTGATGAAGCTTCTAAAGGTAGGATTCATTGAAGTCTTACAATACCCTGAATGGGTGGCTAACATTGTGCCGGTAATGAAGAAGGATGGTCGAGTTCGAGTTTGTGTCGACTATCGAGATTTAAACAAGGAGAGCCCAAAAGATGATTTTCCGCTCCCTCACATTGATGTCCTCGTGGATAGCACCGCCGGATTCGAACTATTCTCCTTTATGGATGGGTTTTCCGGGTACAATCAGATAAGGATGAAAGAGGAAGACAAGGAGAAAACTGCGTTTATCACCCCGTGGGGGACCTTTCATTACAAGGTCATGCCCTTCGGACTCAAGAACGTAGGGGCAACTTACCAGCGAGCCATGGTAACACTATTCCATGATATGATGCATCAAGAGATTGAAGTCTATGTTGACGATATGATTGCAAAGACCCGGCCTGGAAAAAGCCATATGGAAACCTTGAAGAAATTATTTGACTGACTTCGTGAATTCAAGCTCCGGCTAAATCCCGCTAAATGTGTGTTTGGGGCAACATCCGGTAAATTACTTGGATTCATTGTAAGCAGTAAGGGGATTGAGATAGACCCATCCAAGGCTAAGGCCATATGTGAGCTGCAACCTCCATCAACGGTGAAAGAGGTTCGAAGTCTTTTGGGAAGACTGAATTACATAGCTCAGTTCATTTCTCAACTATCTGAAACTGCCAAGCCATTCTTCAAACTCCTAAAGAAGAATGCACAAATCAACTAGGATGACGAGTGTCGAGAGGCGTTTGACAAGTTGAAGCAGTACTTGATGAATCCACCAGTTCTTGTCCCACCATCACCAGGGCATCTCTTGATTCTCTACCTCACCATCCATAGTGAATCATTGGGTGCGATGTTGGCTCAGGAAAGTCCTGTTGATAAGAGAGAACGAGCCATTTACTATCTGAGTAAGAAGTTCAATATATCATAATTGAAGTATTCTGATGTTGAGAAGACTTGTGCCGCATTGGTATGGGTATTGCATAGATTGCGACAATACACATTGCATTACCAAACATTTCTCGTGACAGAAAACGACCTCGTTAAGTACTTACTTAATCAGCCAGCTCTGGTGGGTAAGTTGGCCAAATGGCAAATCTTGATTTCCGAATTTGATGTGCAATTCATGCCACAAAAGTCGGTTAAGGGTCGAGCGATCGCTGATTTATTGGCCGAGAATTCAGGCATCTCTAACAACAATGATAATTTCCTTGATGACCATGTCTTGAGTGTAGATGAAGACTCATGGAGGATGTTTTTCGATGGAGCTGTAAACTTATCTGGTTCTAGTACTGGGGCAGTTCTGATATCCCAAATGGTCAGCATTATCCGGTAGCTGCGAAATTGACATTCCCATGCACCAACAATGTGGCCGAGTATGAAGCTTGCATCCTCGGACTTCAAGCCGCAATCGAGATGGGTGTGACCCGGTTAATGGTATTCGAAGATTCAGCACTAATCATACTGATCGTAGGTGAGTGGAAGACCAAGGATGCCAAATTGCTCCCATACCACCGGTATCTAGAAGGTCTCATGAAGTAATTCAAGGAAATTTCATTTGAATACTTACCAAGATCTCACAATCAGTTTGCTAATGCACTTGCAACTTTATCATCTATGTTGCAAGTTGCTGATGGATTAGTAGTTAAGCCATTGAAAATAGAAGTTTTGCCAAAGCTGGCTTACTGTATGATCATAACTGAAGAACCTGATGGAAAACCATGGTATTACGATATCATGAACTACATTAAAAGACAGGAATTTCCAGAAAGAAGCACCCCCGTTAATAGGAAGTACATCGCAAAGATGGCCTCAAAATTCTTCGTCAGTGGCAAGAATCTCTACAAGAGATCCTATGATTCAGTATTGTTGCGATGTGTGGGAGCAACGGAAGCTACTCAAATCATGCAAGAAGTGCACGAAGGGATATGTGGCCCTCACATGAATGGGCACATGATGGCAAAAAAGATTATGAGATTAGGCTACTACTGGCTCACATTAGAAAGTGACTGCATCAAGCATGTACAAAGTTGTCACCGTTGCCAGATTCATGGTGATAGGATAAATGTTCCTCCAACTGAGTTGCACCAGTTTTTTGAGCCATGGCCTTTCTCGATGTGGGGGATTGATGTGATTGGCCCAATCAATCCTAAGGCTTCAAATGGGCATCGATTCATTTTGGTGGCGATAGACTATTTCTCCAAATGGATCGAGGCTACATCATTTGTGAATGTCACCGCTCGCAATGTTGTGAAGTTCATCAAACGTGACATAATTGCTCGCTATGGCGTCCCTGAAGCAATTGTCATTGACAATGGGACGAACTTGAACAATAAACTCGTTGACGAGTTGTTCAACGAATTCAAGATCTTGGCTAAGACATTAAGAAGATCTTGGCTAAGACAGCCGAAAATTATCGAGATTGGCATGACCAGTTACCTTTTGCACTAATGGCATACCGGACATCGATCCGCACTTCTACCGGGGCAACCCCTTTTGCTTTGGTGTATGGCATGGAAGCAGTTCTACCCGTGGAGGTGGAGATTCCTTCTCTGAGAATTTTATCCCAAGTGGACTTGTCTGAGAATGAATGGATTCAGCAAAGACTTGAGCAGTTAAACGTGATAGAGGAGAAGAGACTAAAGGCTCTTTGTCATGGCCAAACTTATCAGCAAAGAGTTGCCAGATCCTTCAACCAAAAGGTACGACCGAGACATTTTGAAATAAATGATCTTGTTCTGAGAAAGCTGTTGCCGATTTTTCCAGATCCTGGGGGCAAGTTTGCTCCTTATTATGGCGGCCCATATGTGGTGGAGAAGGTACTTCCTGGAGGTGCCCTGATTTTGGCAGAAATGGATGGTCGTGAGTTTTCCACTCCAGTTAATTCTGATGCTGTCAAAAAGTACTACCCATAATAGAATTTCCCATGTCATGTCTTGAACTACAAGTATTTCTATGATGAATAAAATGCCTCAATGAGTTGAATTATTCAAATTTGTCATAAATCTTGCATTTTTCTTCCTTGATGAATTGTGTGAGATAAATTGAATGTGTCAAATGGAATACTTTGGAATGATGAAAGTCAAGTCTTGTTCTATACACTTTTCATACATAAATCCCCAGTGAGCTGTGTGAAAAATTCCATGTCTGTAAGGAAAATGGTGATCTCGCAAAGGGTATGCTATCCAAGGTGATGAGAGGCAATTTCTTCCTCCACCTGAAACACTACAAGTATATCCATCATTTAGCCCTTTGAGCCCATACACGTGAAGAGTTCTTTAAATTATCCCTGTCAAGGATAATCCCACATTGGGACAAAGTTGGAACGAATGATAGGAATTTTCTTACTCACACTTGCATCAATCTTCGAGTATTGCTTTTGCAATGTAACTTATGTGTTAATTTAAGTGCCTTAGGACGACGAAGAGTGGTTCTTTCTCTATCCTATACACTTTATCTATTGCATAGCCCATTTGAGCCTATGAATTCATTTCATATTAAACCCAATTGGTGATCATCCCCCACACTGGGGCAAGACAAAAATATCCAAGTGGCATGAACTAGAATGCTGACAAGTGGAGACTTTGTTTTTAGATAAAAAAAGAAAAAAAAAGATGCAAGATGAGGCATGAAAAGCAGTGTGCCTGGTAAGAGCAAGGCCAATGCCCAGAAAAGAAAAAAAAATCAAACTCTTGAGTCATATCTCCAACAAGGTGATACCAAAACTCAAATGCTGTTGC
Organism: Eucalyptus cloeziana; assembly: GCA_014182715.1. NCBI lineage: Eukaryota > Viridiplantae > Streptophyta > Magnoliopsida > Myrtales > Myrtaceae > Eucalyptus > Eucalyptus cloeziana. The sequence continues at coordinate 1,878,268 of CM024637.1, read as the reverse complement.
AGTCAATGGAGATTTAATGAGAAGAAAAATCTTCGACAGTAAAGAAGGAAAGTGGTGGAAATGTCAAGATGATCATCAATTTTTAACCCTCTAAACACTTTTTGAGCCTTATGATCCTTTCATTTCACAGCCTATCAACCAAGCCTACGTTACGTCCCTTGTGAAGTCTCTTCAGATTAGGGCACTTGAATTAACGTAAGAGTTTACATACTTGAAAGCATCGCTTGAAGAAGTGTGAGCATGATAATTTCTGCCTCATTGCGTGTGTTTCTTGACTTGTAAAATCCAAGACAATTGCAAAATGTCATCTTTCAATAGCTTCGACTCAAAGAGTCCAATTTGTTAAAGCCATTGACTAAGTCGACAATATGGTCCTTGTTAAAGACCTCTCAGATTGGTGAGGTTGTACCACTTGCGAGATTGCTCAAACCCTTGTCTGGCATGACGATGGTGAGATAGAATGATTGTCAAGATCCTGCATCAAAGGCCAGGATAAAACAACCCTTTTAAAAGAGGATGAGTGAAAAGTCCTTTCAGACTGAAGGATCCCTTTTGACACATCCGTGATGCTCATGCATTCAGATTGGAATCATCATTCGAAATCGTTCCTATTGAAATTAAGATGATGCGTGGTTGATAGAAATTATTACGCATGAACCTTGCTTGAATTAATGCATGTTTGTGATTACAAATGCATGTTGTTTCTCCTACGATCATGTTTTGCAGAAGACATGTCCCCAAGAAGCAGAGATGTCACTAGGTAAGTATGTCTCTATACCTCAAATACTTGTCATTGCACATGTATTCCCCTTTTGAATACACCGACACTCGATTGAGTTGTCCCCAAAGATTTTTCTCCAGGTTGCAACACTTGGCGACCGAAGAATGGTTCGGGTCCTAGCCAAGCAAAATCACCGTTTAGGCGACCGTAGAATGGTATGGGTCCTAAACAACATTTATCGCTCTAACAGGCGACCGTAGAATTGTACGGGTCCTGGAAAAGCAATTTCCCCATTCAGGCGACCGAAGAATGGTTCGAGTCCTGAAAAAACAATTTTCTTCGTCAAGGCGACCGTAGAATGGTACGGGTCCTGGAAAATGAATTCCCGTTTAGGCGACCGTAGAATGGTACGGGTCCTAGACAAAACCTTTATGCCGTACTGGGCGACCGTAGAATGGTACGAGTCCTAGGAAAGCAGTTCCTTATAAAACCTTTCTGCCATATTGGGCGACCGTAGAATGGTACGGGTCCTGAGAAAGCGGCTCCTTCCTACCGTATTGGGCGACCGTAGAATGGTACGGGTCCTGAGAAAGCAGTTCCTTTCTGCCATACTAGGCGACCGTGGAATGGTACGGGTCCTAGGAAAGCAGCATTGTCACAAAGTCATGTTACTATTCTGGGCGACCGTAGAATGGTACGGGTCTTGGATAGGTAACACCCACTACCTCGAATCACTTTATCCTCCTCAAAGGTAAGTTATCCCAGGTAGGTTCATCCATCATTTGCATTAGTATTTTCATGCATCATATAAATTGCATTAAAAAATGGAATTCATGTTCCAACAAAAATCATTCATTGCATGATCATGACCAAAATTTAGGTCTCAATTTGTCTTTAAAGGCAACCTCTGTGAGCTCACCTTCAAAGAGGGGCAGCTGTTGACACCTAAAATTTTGAGATTTGATTTTGCTAAATAAAAAGTCACGTGGCATGTAGTTTGGGAAAATTTAATTTTTTTGTTATATTTTGTTAAGATTTTTCATAGATTTAGGTAATATACATTGAGAGATGCATTTTTGTGCAAAAGGGAATTTTTTTTTATCAAATATGCAAAAAATATTGCGCGGGGTGAAACGATATATTCAATGGAATTTTACGCGAGCAAAATTGGCAATGAAATATACCACAAATATACATTTTTTTTTTTGTGTATAAAAGAGTCGCGTACGGTGGAAATAGGGGTCCTCTCTTTTTTGGGAGGTGAAAATTACACAAAAAGAAAAAGTAAAAAGTGAGGTAAGAGAGAGAAAAAAAAAAAAAAAAAAGAAAGCCTCCCCCGCGACTGTTCATCTTCCTCGCGGGGTGTCCGCCCATGCCATCCCCGTTCGCCCACGCCGGTGCCCGAAGCCCTTGCCGGCGCCCGGAGCCCCTCCGCCTAGACGCTTCATTGCCACCTCTCCGGCTGCGAACCTCGGCGCCCGACGTCCCGCCGTCGGCTCTCCGTTTGTAAGCCCGGCGCCCGTCGACCAGCGAGATCGTCGCCGCCCGCAACTCCCAAATCCAGCGTTGATCCGACCGTCAAGCCGCCTCGACGCCTCGCCGTGGTCCCCGCTCCGTCCGAGCGCCTCAACGCCCCGTCGCCGCCGCGCCTTTGCACTGCGTTGCCGCGAAGCCCAGCCGCGACCTGCACCCTCGCCGCCACCTGCTCTCGCCCCCGCCAATTCGCCACGCCGCGAGTCGCGCCGCACCCGATCCGGACGCCGAGCCCACCGGTTGCCGCCGCCTCACCGCTCGCGCGAAGCCCGCACCCCGCGAGCAGCACCCACCGCCGCGCCGCCCCGACACCACTAGATCTACCGACCCGCCTCGCCCGTGCCGATCTCGAAGCCCCTCGGTGCCGCGCCGCCATCGCGCCGTCCTCCGGAGCCTCGCGGAACCCTTGCCGGAGATCCCTCCGCTGTCGCCGGCCGGTCTCCCACCTTTTCTTCTTTTTTGAAAAAAGAAAAGAAAAAAAAAAAAAAAAAAAAAAAAGAAATAGGTAAATTCTATTTTATTTTCTTTTTATTTTCTTTTTTTTTTGGTCATTTATCTTTTGTTTTATTATTGCTGATATTACATATAGCTCACTATTTTTAGTGTAATTATTCCTTTAATGCGGAATTGAAATTGCATGATATGAAATCGCCTTGAAATTTAGTGATTGTCGGTTCGATTTTCGCGCTCGAAATCCGACTCGCAATTACTAAAAAATTGCCAATCCGATCTCCCGCCGGAGACCCGATTTGTGATTTATGTGAAAATTGGCCAACCCGATCTCATGCGCGAGATATGGTTCGTCAATTTGGATATCAATTTTGCTTGATTTGCTGTGGTGTTATCTAAATTAATTTTCTTTTAAAAAAATCAAAAATGTAGTTTTAGGGTTTGCATGCTCGATGATAGAAATTCCATTTTTTTAATAATAAAAATGTCAAAAAAAAATCAATTGACTTAGGTTGTTATTTTTTTTTTATTGCACGTTTAATTATTAGGCAATTGTTAATTTCGAAAATTAAAAAAAAAAAAGAAAAAAAGAAAATTAGGGTTAGGTTTGCTTTTTCTTATTTTGCATGTTTAGGATAGCAAATTTTATCATGAAAAAGAAAACATATTCATTTAGAATGTTAGTTTTTTTTATTATTTAATTTGCACGTTAAATTTTAATTTCGAAATTAATAAAAAATAAATAAACAAAAAAATCATTATGCACATGTCATGTAGAATTAAGAGGCATATTTTGCACGTCATTGCATATTAGGGTAAGATTGCATGTTAAATTTTACTTCCTAGTTAATTTTAAGTTTAGATTTTTTTAGATAGATTACATTCTAGGATTATTTGGGTTAAGATAAGATTTTAGTTTAAATTAGGATTTAGTTTAACCTAATTCCTAATATAAATTGAATAGGATCTTAATCTAATTAGGTAATTTTCACATTTTATTTAATTCCGAATTTCATAAAAAATACAAAAAAAAAATGTCGTAAGTTGAATTAGTTTTATTTTTTAGGATAAATTGCATTTTTAAAAAAAAAAAAGAAAAAAATGTCATGAACATGTCATTTAGGATTAGATTAAATGAAATGCACATCATTTAGTTTTTTTTTAGGCCCATTTAATTAGAAATTGTCTGTCAATAGAATTAGGACATTTAGATTGCATTTAATTATTGCATCTCTTTATGATTTACTCTATTCATGTCATATAATTTAGATCATATTGCCATGTCATGTAATTTAGGTCATGTTGCCATGTCATAATTAGATTACTAGCATGCATTGCATATAGATTAAGTTCCCATTAAATAAAGTGAAAAAAAAAGAGAAATTGCGTGTTAATTAGAAATCATATCTAGGGTTGATGATGTGAATTTTGATCTAACAACGCAGATGCTTTCATTGCTCTGAGGTAAGTTTGCAATTTATTTATTATTTATCTGGGTGTTAAATTGGTGGATTGCGCACCCGCATGATCACTTCACATATTAGGGAAATAGATTTAAAATCAATTCAAACTGCTTGCCAAACATTTTTTTAAGAATGGTACCGAAAGGGCATTAGAGAAATCTAGTGTAACCAAGTCCCCGTACCCATAGTCTCTGGTTCGTAGGAGTAAAGTAAACCTCCCGTTGCTTTACTTGGGTTTCTAATCAACCCACCGAAAATAGATTAGTGGCGACTCCTAGTTAAAAATCAATTGCACGTTAAGAACTCAAACCTAAGTCGCGAATTGGTATGGGCTTGGGAGAGCCCGAGTTAAGTTTAGACTTAACAATCCATTAGCCAAAACCTAGGTGGTTCACACCCGAAAAATTGGTCGCGACACTTGAAATGGATATTTTATGATCTTTTTCCTCATTCGCTAATTCTTCCTTATCAAGAAAATAGGAAAGCTTTTTGATTAACATTGAACTTGAAAGCTCCAATTAAGTAAAGAAATTTGCAGAATAAGAATTGAATAACTAAATAATTGCACCCAATTGGTAAAAGTTCAATTATATAAGGTATGTTTGATACAAAATGCCATCAGAATTTTGAAAAAAGTACGAAATACCTGGAGCAATATACCCAATGGTGCCGGCAATCGTAGTCCAGTCTGAAGAATCTGGGCTCAATAGCCTTGCATTGCCAAAATTGGAAACATGAGCCTTGTAATCCCGATCCAATAAAATGTTGTTACTAGTCAAGTCTCGATGAATCAATGGAGGAGAACATTCATGATGCATATAGGACAATGCATCTGGAACACCTCGGATCACATTTACCCTCTTGTCCCATTGAAATTCTTTTGCTCTTTCATCATCATTCAAGGTTGTCCTCAAGCTTCCCTTTTCCATATACTCATACACCAAAAAACAATGGTGGGCATGAGAGCGAAACCCATAAAATTTCACGATGTTGCGATGGCGTATATTAGTTAAGGCTTGAATTTCCCTTTCAAATGGTATCAAATCAACGATCTCACTATTTTCTTGACATGAAGAGATATGCTTGACGGCAACAGTTTGACCTTTTGAAATCTCAGCTTTATAAACGATTCCATATGCTCCTTCACCCACATAGTACTTGGAGTCAAATTCTTCCATGGCCTCAATGATTCGGTTGTAGAAAACTTTGCCATCATAACTCAAAATATGTATGAAGTCCAAATCATTTGCTCAACCATCATTGTCTCTCTCGATAATCCTTCTTCGATGATGATTGACAATTACAAGAATAATCAAGGTGCAAGAGGAAATGAGAAATCCCAAGAACCAGAGAATGAGGACAACTGTGATTCTAGTTCCAATGCACCGATTGCATTTCTTGCTCTCGGTAGAATTGCATTTCGGTAAGCCAACAACATTACCACAAAGCCCCCTATTATGTTGTACCGCCTCAATTGGAGCCTCATTGAAAGCCTTGACATTTGGGAGAGGACTTTCCAAGTCATTGTAGGATACATCGATAGAAGTCAAGGCCAACATACCACAAAAAATATGCAAAATAGAACCAGAGAGACTGTTGTGGGAGACATTTAGAACTTGCAACATTCTCAACTTTCCAAGATTTCCTGGTGTGTTTCCAATCAACAAATTATGACTCAAGTCAAGGATCTCAAGGAATTGTATGTTGCCTATCTCAAGAGGAATGTTTCTCCATAATTTGTTTGTGCTCAAGTTCAAGTGCAACAAGCTTTTGCATGAGCCTACTGACACCGGTATCGATCCGCTCAAATTATTTGATGCCAAATTCAGATATGCTAGATCGGATAAAAGTCCAATCTCGCTAGGGACATTTCCCATGATTGTGTTGCTGCTTCAATCGAGTTTTAACAACATCGACAGGCTTCCCAATTCCCTTGGAATCTCCCCACTTAAATTATTTGAAGAAAGGTCTAGTTATTGTAACTGAGCCATCCTTCCAAATATCAAGGGTATCTCACCAGAAATTTTGGTGTTTGATATCCTTAAGCTTGTCAAATTATGACAACACTCCTATTTCCGAGAAAGTTCAATGGTCAAATGATTGTGGCTCAAGTCCATATACTCTAGATGCAGATATATTCTGAAAGCTTTTGTTATGTTTCCAGTAAGTTGATTTCCTTCTAGCCTCAATCTGATTAATGTGCTACAATTCTCTAAGCTTGTTGGGATGGGACCAGTGAAATGATTATTGAATATGGAGAAATATTGCAATGATCTCCCAAGGCATACATCTTCTGGCAGTTCACCCTCTAGTTCATTATTAGCTATATCAAAAAATCTTATTAGAAAGGTTAAGTTGCCCAATTTTCCAAGAGAAGTTGGGATTGGACCGGACAAATGATTCTTGGACAAATTTAATGATTCTAGATGTATCAACCTTCCTATTTCTCAAGGGATTGAGCCTGAGATTCCATTTATGAAAAGGTGTAGGACAAATAAACATGTTAAGTTTCCAATGGAACGAGGAATTGAGCCAATAATATTGTTCACTGATAGGTCAAGTCCAGTAAGAGAAGTGAGTCTCCCGATTTTTGAAGGTATGGCTCCCGAAAGTACATTTTGCCATAACCAAAGAGTCTTCAAATTGCTCAAATTACCTATCTCTCTTGGAATGGAGCCAGAAAGGTAATTTTGTGCAAGGTCTAATATGCTTAAATTGCCCAATTTTCCAAGAGAAGTAGGAATGGGCCTAGAAAGTTGATTTCGAGATAAATAAAATCCTTTTAGGCTACTCAAGTTCCCTAGTGAAGCAGGGATGGGACCGGAGAAATTGTTTACGGAAAAAACGAGTTCCGAAAGAGAATCTACCTGTCCAATCTCCTGAGGGATATGTCCTGAGAGTACATTTTGCGATAACCAAAGAGACTTCAAATTCCTCAAGTCACTTATCTCTCTTGGAATGAAGCTAGAAAAGTTATTTAGTGAAAGGTCTAATATGATTAAGTTGTCTAATTTTCCAAGAGAAGTAGGAATGGGTCCTGAAAGTTGATTTTTATATAGATAAAGATCAATCAAGTTGCTCAAGTTCCCTATACTTGGAGGAATGTGTCCACTTAGTTTGTTTGCAAATAAGTACAAATAATGAAGACTCTCTAGCATGCCTATACTTGGAGGAATGTCCCCGGATAGTTTATTCAAGCGAAGATCAAGATTGTTGAGTTTCAAAAGGTTACCAATACTCGAGGGGATGGATCCATAGATCGAGTTGTTGGCAAGTTCAAGGCTAACCACACTGGTTAAGCACGAGAAGTCAAGGCCGTCTAGAGTTCCTCTCAAACCGAGATCGGAAAGATTTAGATGGGTGATGGCCCCAAAATTGTCGCAAGCGATGCCGATAAAGCCGCAAGGATTGTTGTCATGCCATGAAAAGAGGAGAGATTGGCTATGATTGTCAAGAGTAGATTTTTAACTTAGGAGAGCCTCTGCTTCATCCTTATTTTGGGTCATGTTGATAGTGAAAAGAGATGTGGAGGAAGCAGAAACGCTTGCCCCATGAAATGAAGTGGTGTCAACCAAGAAGAGCAAGGATAAAAAGAAGAAGATAGGTAAAGGAGACAAGTTGGGCGGCAATAATGAAGAAACGATGATTTGGGGGGATAGATGGTCTTTAGGAGGTCGTTCAGGACTACATATTGTTAACAAGATCAATAACATACTTATAGATGGAAAATCCTTTTTGAAGCCTCAGTCCAGGTCAATGCCTTTAACAGCATCACAACGTTTTCTGCAAATGGGGCCTTATTGCAAGATAAAATCTTTTCCTTTTTCAATAATTTTGACGGGGAAATCTGGAAATTTAATTTAGACTATTAAGCGTGAGGCTTTCTGGTTTCGCCTTATGGTGTAGAAAAGCCATGATTGAGACATAATGGAACTTTGATGTCAGTTTCTTCTCTGTTATTTCCAACGACTCGGCTGATTATCTTCATGGACAAAATAAATAAGTAGATAATGTTTTATAATTACTCATATCTCCAAAAATAACTTAGCACCAACGAAAGTACTTACCCAACACCTGGAATTTAAATATAAGTACAATTGTAATGTCCAAATATACTTTGAGTTTAAGCTCAATAGACGAAACATGACCCGAGATTGATTATTATTTGTGGAGATCTGAATATTTTTAATTGAATATTTTACGGACATTCGAAATTGAGTATACATAAACTATTATTGGTCGTGAAATAAAATTGAGGGGTGCACAAAATTATATTCCCGGTTAGTACAGTCGGCCGAAGAAGTCAAAAGTGGAAACTCCATTTGGACTTGGGTTGATTGAATATTGATGTAAGTGATTTCCTGATTCATGATGAAGTCACGCTGAGGAAAGGGAGTTGCACTTTTGATTTGATCGAATCACACGGATTCCTTTTCCAATTAGAAGTCGGCCTAATCTTCCCTTGGTGCGATATATGTATTGTTTTTTATTCTTCGCAGTTTGCTATCTATTGAAGCGCCGTTTATAGAGAGTGCTTGACAATTGGGTTATCTTCGTAGGTTTCGTTAGTGAAATTACATCCAAGAATTCAAGTGTTTATAACAGATAAAATCTTTTGGTAAGATTTGTTAATTTTTTTATGAGATTGAAGGGTTATTTCGTAAGGAATTTAAATAATGCATGAATTATTGGGTGTCATTGAAAACTGAAAAACACTAAGAATGTTTGAGTGATTTAAGTATAGTTATAATTTTCGTTGTTTCATTTGATATATAGTAGAATTTGTTACTATTCTCCTTATGAATATATGTCATTATGATCGTATCACGTAAATTTGATATACAATTTATTTTCTTCTTCTGTCTATTTTATTGTTCGATTGCTTACCATCACAACAGTTAATGACACCCTTCTATTGGTTCTTTGAAGCTCAAGCTGATGCTCCTCACAAGTCTCTTGTCCACTTTTTCAATGGAGGTCTCTCTCTCCCCAAGTAATTTCTTTGTTTTTATTTTTATTTTTATTTTTTAAATTTCTAGGTTGAAATCATTTTTAGAGAAGATGACATGTCAAAAGTACCGCGGCTCATCTAGGGTGGGTGCAGTACTCATCTAGGGTGGGTCTTCCATTGTCTTTGCTCAACAAGTCTTCTTCATATTTCTCGGAACTTTCTTTGTGTGCTACTCTCTCTCTCCTTGAATTAATTTGTCCTAATAATGAGGAGGGCCTTGACCATGAAGACATTCACCTTTTCACCTTCTTTTCATTTCCACCCTTTAAATGGTCTAATTATATCATTATTGGCAAAAAGCTATTCAATTTTATAATCTGATTGAACTCAATTATTAAAGTAATAGTATTCTTTTAAGCTATTGATTCCTTTTCTCTATTTCTAACCAGTCTTGACTTGCTTTTCAGTCTTCATAGGCCTTTTTCCCCGTGAGTCGTGGATTATCACTGTGTTACACATGATGGAACAAAATAAAGTCATGTCCCACTTGAAATTTTGTAAAAAGTATACCTTTATGACGGAGGGACTTAGGCTAAAATTTAGGCCGGACCAACAATTTGAGTGCGGATCATCTCTATTTCTAAAATCCACATAATTGTACGTGTTTTTGTTTTAATATTTATATAAAACCTATGAGTCATAAGATTTTAAAGATTCACGATTATCCAATGACCACCTCACATTTTTCTCCTAAATATACTGCATGCAAAAGTGGAGACTAGGATAGTAGGTGGATGAGAGACATCAAATGATATTAATATATATATATAATTAGATGGTTAAAAATTTCTTTTATTAAGTGCGTTCAAGGGGGTCAACACATACTTGCCGGGCGCGATACCGTTCCCCCTCTCCCCCGCAAAAATTCCCACTTTCTCCTCACGAATTTTGTTCCCTCTTTCTCCATTTCTCTCTCCTCCACTTTCTCTGTCCTCAAGCTTCAAGCTTTGCACGCACGGAACTTCCCATGAACACCTTCGCCACCACCGCCATCCCCGGCCTTCGCGCACCCTCACGGTCTCGCTCATCATCAATTCCGCTGTCGCGATCGTCGCCTCTCTGCTCCGTGATCGTATGTCGCCCCTCCGCGATTTCAACAGACGGTGACAGTATTCGGATATAGTACCACGCCTTATACTTGTATGGTGGCACAATAACATGCTTTTGTATTCTATATGGTCCATAGAACCTTTTTTGCTCACATAAGTAGGAGTCTACGGTTTCCAACTGTGCTTCTCGGGCCTTCGCCATTAACTTGAAAATTGAGAAATCACAACCTTCCATATTGAGATAAGTTGAAACTTAGATTTATTACATTTAATTCTACTAAAAAAAGATTATACTGACAAGATACTTCTCGGAGATCATTGACTCATCTAATATGGATAATGTACTTCACAATTTATTATTTTGAACATGTAACTATATCATATTCATGGCAATAACGATGATTTGTGTAATCAATTTACATAGCCCGTGGGTAGCTATATAACTTCTTGACTACACAAGTTAGATTTGTCACCACTCATTTGGTAGTTAATTGATTTCTAAAACATTTAACTTTTTTACTACTTGTAATTTATATTCTAAAGGTTTCACACTAGATACACTTGCCTCATGTCATGCATATCAAATAAAAAAAAAAATCATTTCCAAAACAAGGAGCATGGCTCCCAATCAAAGTCATTTGCAGGACATATCCCATTGTATGCCAAACAAGAAATATCACTAGTATGTCCAACGAACTCCCCATATTACTAATACGAATAATCTGATTATGTTACTGTAAGTGCAAAGCCATTCAATTTCACAATCTTGGATCAAATTGGAAGGAATCATCGTGCTCCAAGGCCCCCCCATTGCTTCAGCAATTGTCTCCTTTTTACTTTTTGGAATCGGGACATTCTTGACTTACTTTTCAGTCTTTGTGGACTTATTCTTCTTGACTCTTGGACTATCTTTATGTGAGGAACGATGGGTCAAAATTGTTAAATTAATGTCTCGAGTTTGAATTTGGATAACAATTTGTTAAATCGAATTTGTCGATAAAATTTTCTCAAATAGATTTCAACTCGGATGAAGAAAGAAGAAATAATTTTCTTTCTTGGATTTTTTCTATCCGACGTGAACAAGATACAAGAAGAATTTTCATCCATCCTGCGAAAGTTGTTTACGTTGAAGAAGTGGTGGGCCCAGAGTCAAAGTGTCAACTCTGGACACACACGCATACACAATATTCCAGATGGGGTTTCTTCTTTTGGCTGAACTCCTCTGCACGCGTATCAATTCTTGGTGGGCCTAGGTCAAACTTTGACCTAGGCACACGTATAAAAACAGAAGTGTTTTACGCAGGGTTTCTCTTCTTTTTGGTGTGTTGCTGTTGCACCCGTACGAGAGAAAAGGGGGAGCCGCATGTCTTCAAGTTGAAGCGCGATCAAGAAAAGGAGTTCTTTTTCAGCGTTTGTTTTGAGCTTGTGTGATAACTTTGTGCTGTGAGTTTATACCAAGTGAAGTATTTATTTATAAACACTTTGGGTTTGGGGTTAAATTGGGGTTTGGGAAACACTAAGAGAGTGTTTGAGTGACTTAAGTGTGTAATCTCCTTGTATCGCTTGATCTATAGTGAAATTCACTGCTGCTCTCCCCGTGGACGTAGGTCTTTACAACTAAACCACGTAAATCTGGTGTTCGATTTATTTTCTTTTTCTATCTATATTATTGTTCGATCGCTCGCCTTATCGCAACAATTGATATCAAAGTCAGGCTTGGCTAAGTTGAAGCGAATCGATGGCTACAAAATAAGTAAAAGTGAGAATCGACAGATTTGATGGGAAGGATTTTAGTTTCTGGAAGATGTAGATTGAAGATTATCTTTACCAAATGAAACTGCACTTGCCCTTGTCTAGGGAGAAACCAGAGACGATGAAGCAAGCTGATTGGGATTTGCTGGATAGACGAGCTATGGGTGATATTCGGCTGACATTGGCTCATAACGTCGCATTTAACATCTTGAAGGAGAAGACCACTACTGATTTGATGCAAGCCCTATTGGATATGTACGAGAAGCCCTCTGCGATCAACAAGGTCCATTTGATGCGATGTCTGTTTAATTTGAAGATGAGTGAAGGTGCGTCAGTTGCAGATCATATCAATGAATTCAATGTGATTATTAGTCAATTGAGTTTAGTTGAGATTGACTTAGAAGATGAGGTACGTGCTTTGATTCCGTTATCTTCATTGCCTAATAGTTGGAATACTACTGTTACTGCTATTAGTAATTCCTCTGGGTCAACAAGTTTGACGTTTGATGGGGTTCAAGATTTGATTATAAGCGAGGATATTCGTAGAAGAGAATTTGGCGAACCTATATCTGCTACTTTAGTAGGTGAAAATAGAGGAAGATCTAGAACACGTGTGGGTAAGAGTAGTACTAATATGAACAGACGTAGTCAATCTAGGGTTGCTGATGTTGTCTGTTGGAGCTGTGGCAAGAGAGGGAATCTTCGAAGGGATTGCCTTAAGCTGAAAAATGAGAAGGGTAAGGAAATTATAGCTGATTCTATAAAAAAATGTTGCAGTTGTAGAAGAAAATACTGATTATGTCTTGTTTGTCACTAATGATTTATCGTTTGATGGATGGATTATGGATTTTGGTTGTTCTTTTCATGTCACACCAAATAGAAACTGGTTTATCACTTATCAGTGCACAGGTAGTGGTAAAGTCCAGTTAGGGAACAACGCTAAGTGCGATGTTGTGGGTGTTGGTGATGTTAAAATCAGAATGCATGATGGCATTGTGAGGACATTGACTGGAGTAAGACACGTTCCAGAATTGAAAAAGAACTTAATTTCCTTGGGTGCCTTAGATTCAGCTGGTTGCAGGTATTCTTCAAAAGGTGGAGTTCTGAAGGTTGTTCGAGGTGCCTTGGTGATAATAAAAGGAATCAAGCACGGAGGCCTGTATAAACTTCAAGGTGAGATAGTGACAAATTTTACTGCAGAGACGTCGGATGCATCTATTCAAGAGTCTTTTGATTGCTCGAGGAAGACCTGGGTGTTTGTGCCATTGCACAAGTTTGATGCTGGTGTCAGGATCTCGCGGTTGAGAGCTTTGATCGAGACAGAGATTGGTAAGTCGATCAAAGCATGTGCGGACTGATGATAGCATGGAATTCTGCTCAGAGCTGGCAAATAAATTCTCCATGAAAGAGGGCATAGTGAAACAGTCTTGACTGTCGTAGCTTTCTAGAATTGCAAACATATTAGTCGAAGTTGGGGATGTTAATAGCGAGCATGTTGGTGCTATGGTGTCTCTTTATGCTTGAGGTTTCCAGTGGAATTCGGTTGGTGACTTTATGTGCTTCTTCAATTTCTGTTCGTCCTTTTGCACGTTGCAGTGCCGAGGGGGACAGAAAGTTGAGAGAAGTCTCTCTTTCCACATCGTCCAAAGCTGGTATGTTGTTTCTTTGAGTTTGATGTACGTTTTCTTCCGGCTGATATATACTGTTCTAGTCGCATTGGGATTTTGCTTCTCCACCTGTCTTGAAGGGAGTTCGCAATGTGGAGGTGTTTCAAAATGGAATGTGGATGGGCTGGTCAGGTAATGTGATTGTTCTTGCTGGATTATCGTGAGTTTGTGAAGCATTAATCTTAGCATGATCATATGTATCTTCCCATGAGTTGTTTTATTCAATCTTTCGGTTGTACTTACCATATCTATAGGAGTAGATTTAGGAAATAATATAGTTGTGAATTGTGTATAATAACTACATTTAGAATACAAGAAAAATTGAATCAGTTCACATCGGATCTTCCATCTTGTGTTCCTTTTCAATTAATACGAGTGCTTGGAATTGGACCCAATAGCGACTTCTCATCTAGGCCTTTGCAGACATGAAGGCCAGTTCCACTGTACAGATGGCAGATTAGAGCCTAAGGTTGGAAACCTTGAGTGATAAGGTACGCTCTTAAATTTTGATTTGGCATGGTCAATTTACTCTTTTAGTATTTGGGGAAAATTGTCTGTACAATCCTGTGTTTTGGTCTTCTGTAAATTATCGCCAAACTTGCATTGTGAGTACTTGTGCTTTGTGGCTTTTAAAAACTCGTCAGGGATGTCTGATGTGGCATCCAGCTGGCCATTAGACACCGCTGAATCTGAAGTAACATGCTTGGTTTGTAATGTAGACAATACATCAGATATCTAGACATTGAAACCCCAGTGCATCTAAGAGTTAGGGCTCTGGTTTGTAAGACTTGCAGGGGAAAGACTTGGAGATTGTATCTTTCACATTTTCTTTGGGTTTGGGAAAGGTGACTCAATTGAATGGATGGGTTCAAAAATCTCATCAAAATTATTATTTATAACATGCAAGCTTCAGACTTGTGAGAGCATACATCAGCTAGCCTGGGTTTAGCTACCAGTAACAATAATGATGATTTGTTAATCGAAGTTATGAGCAAAAGATCTTTTATTCGCACAGTAGGCTGACAGACCGATTTCTCATGTAAAAAAAGTAAAAAACTCCTAGGCTTGATCACTTGCCATCAACAATTACAACAATGGAATCTCTAAAAATGATCGACCATGGGTGTCATTTTACTTTTGGGGGTTTGACATTTCAGTGTTGAGGGCAAATTAATGAAGCCTCTCTCTCTCTCTCTCGCCCCACCCCCTTGATTTTTTATTTTTTTTTGAAGAAAAGTTCAATAGTGTTCAATTTTTGTTTGCTTTTATCTTCGGATGAGCCATGTTGGTTGCTTTTGACGAAGATGTGCTAGCCCAATATCATGTCCAATCATCTTGCTCACAAAGTTTATGAACAATAGACACATAGAGTTGGTGTTATACCGATCTACAGAGTACAAGGACTAAAAATGTCTGTTCTACACTGTGGGTCAGTAATATGCCTCATCAAAGTGTGATCAAGGGACGCTGGTATAGCAATTTTGTTTAAGTAATTTATCACACGAAGAGTCAAAACTTTCTATTTTGATGTCTGATTCTTGAGGAGATTTTGTACATTAGCATTGACTGTTTGCAAAATAAAAGTCGTTTGGCACACAGCCCCATCGGCATGACTCCACAAGTTTGTGTAGTGCTGTCACATTGAGAAATTTGGTGTTGGCATGGGGGCACCCAAAAATAAAGAACCTCAGTCCTTAATTTCATAGCCCTGAATTATATCCATGCAGACTTTGGATTTTATCCTAAAAATTAATATCGGCTAATGATGGCATTAACCACCTAAGTTGTAGCTCCCAAGTGGTTAGAATGTAGAGTTAAGAATGTGAACAGTTTTGCTCATTTTAAAGAAAGTCAAGGTCAAGCCACTATTGATGAGTATACAAGCGACATAATTTACTGCGTGATAGAGACTAGTCTGCAAAAGGGTACCTGCATCTATAGGGTACATTGTGCTGCTAATTTTTGGGTCAAATTGTGTTGTCTTCATTTAGTAACATGGTCAATGCATATTCATGGATTCTTTTTCAATGGAGGTGAGCATAGTTTAAAGGGAAAATTTTAAATAAGGACCCAAAGTGAATATATTTTCTCAAATAAGGACCCAAAGTGAATTTTGTGTTATATAAGGATCCGAAGTGGATCTATTGTTTCAAATAAGGACCTAAAGTGAATTTTGTGTCAAATATGGACCTGAAGTGATCAAGTTAATCTTTATTGAGGACCTTAGTTCGCCGACAGACATTTTCCAGCAATTAAAATCAAGGCAATTTTTGTCAGAAATTTGTGATTGGAAAAAAAAGAAAAAATTCTAAATTAATTAAGTTTAGGTTATTCATTTAAATGTTTACGTTTTCTTCTTTCTTCTCCCCTGTTGCTCCTCAACCAAATCACTGTCCGGTCATCGTTGCGACTCGATTCTCATCGCTCCTCACCTTGCTCGACCGGCGAAGAATTTGGGTCTTCGCAA
Organism: Eucalyptus cloeziana; assembly: GCA_014182715.1. Classification (NCBI taxonomy): domain Eukaryota; kingdom Viridiplantae; phylum Streptophyta; class Magnoliopsida; order Myrtales; family Myrtaceae; genus Eucalyptus; species Eucalyptus cloeziana. The sequence continues at coordinate 1,862,155 of CM024637.1, read as the reverse complement.
ACAAAGAAAGAAGCGAGAAGCATCTGGTTTTTTTCTTGTTTTTGAATTTGTGCCTCAACCGACGGAGAATTTGGGTTTTCAACTTTGTAGAGGATGGGTAGAAGGAATGGGGAGAACTTCGGTCTTTGACTTTGCAGAGGATGGGTACAAGGAACAGGAGACTGTAGAAAACTTAGGGTTTATTTATTTATTTATTTATTTTTTTCTATTTTAGGATTTGTTAATTTTCCCTACACTTTTTTTGGACAAAATTGCCCAAACTTCGTGTCGCGACCTAATTTTTCGGGAGGTGAACCACCTAGGATTTGGCTAATGAATTAGGAGTCGCAACTAATCTATTTTTGGTGGGTCGATTAGAAACCCGAGTAAAGCAACGGGAGGTTTACTTTAATCCTATGAACTAGAGACTATGGGTACGGGGACTTGGTTACATTAGATTTCTTTAATGCCCTTTCGGTAGCATTCTTTATTTTTTAAAAATGTTTTCAAATGCAGTTTGGATTGATTTTAAATCTATTTCCCTAACATGTGAGGTGATCATACGGGTGCGCAATCCACAAATTTAACACCCAAGAAAGCAATTAAAAAAAAATGCAGAACTTACCTCATAGCAACGAAAGCATCTGTAGTGTTAGATCAGAATTCACATCGACAATCATATGATTTCTAATTAACACACAATTTCTTTTTTTTTTTCATTTAATTAATGAGAATCATGCAATATGCAATGCAATATAACTAAATGACCTAATTCTAATGACATGCAATTTCTATTTAAATGGACTAGTAGCAATTGCTAAATAACATGTATTTCATGAGTCTAATCCTATGTGACATGTACATGACATTTTTTTCTTTTATTTTTCCTTAAAAAGAATGCAATCTATCCTAGAGATTAAAACTAATTTATCCTAAGACATTTTTTTTGTATTTTTTATGAAATTCGAAATTAGAAAAATGTGAAAATTATCTAATTAGATTAAGATCCTATTCAATTTGTATTAGGAATTAGGTTGAGCTAAATCCTAATTTAAACTAAAATATTACCTTAGCCCAAATTATCCTAAAATGCACTCTATTTAAGAAAATGCCTAAACTTATAATAAATTAAGAAAAATATTATCTAAAATTAAACTAAGTGCAATTTAACCCTAATATGCCATGACGTGCAAAATGTGCCCCCTAATTCTACATGACATATGCATGATGATTTTTTTGGCTTTTCCTTTTTTCCAAAATTAAAATTTCATATGCAATTCAAATAATAATAAAACTAGCATCCTAAATTAATTGATTTGATTTTTTGATTTTTGATTTTTGATTTCAAAAATTCATGATAAATAGAATGTTTAGCCTAAATATGCAAATAACTAAAACATGCAATATTCTAACTCATATATATTTCAAGATAAATAAAGCAATCAAGTCCATTCAAAATTACCCCAAAAAGGATATCACATATCGTTCGGATCAAGGGATAATATTTCGCTAGTAAAATAGATAAATTGATCTTAAGCCTTAAAGATCAAAATATCAATTTTATTCCCACTTGATTAATTATTTTATCTAAAGCCTTATTGATGAAATAAAAAATCCTCGCGCGGTTGCGAATTAGGTGATATATTAAGGTTTCCAATTATGCATAGATAGGTATTTCAACCAAAGAAAACAACATAAAAAATAATAATAAACAAATAAATAGAAAAAAACCTAAACTTGCCTAATAAAGTAAAGTAAAAATACATAATTTAATTTTTTTCTTTTCTTTTCTTTTTAAGAAAAAAAAAAAAAAGAAAAAAACTTGGCCGGTTCGAAGGTTCGGCGAGGGAGAGCTTGTTGGCTAGGGTTTTGGCGAGGGAGGCGGGGATGACGCAACGACAGCGTGGCATGGGTGGCGTCGCGAATGCAGTGGGGGACTTTGGCACAGCGACGACGAGGCGGCAAGGAGCTTAGCTACCGGCGTCGACAAAGGAGGCAAAGTGGCGGTGTCGGATCCGGACGGGAGATTGACGAGCGGCGGGATAGGCTCCATCGATTCGGCGGTGGGGTGGCATGGTGGCGTTGGGGTCGGAGCGCCGGAGCTTCGGACCTGCAGGCGGAGAGATCCCAACGTCTGGACCACGGATCTGCAGCGGCGGTGGCTCCACGAGTGGGTCGGGGACAGGCGACGTAAAGAGGGGCTTGGCGTCGGGCAGCGTGGGTCGTTGGGGCTCGCGGGCGAAGAATGGCGGCTGCGATGGCGCAGCGGACGGCGGCTCGGATGAGGGGCGGTGTCGCGGGCCGGGCGGGCGGCGGGCGGCTCGGATTTCGGCGCCGGCGTGGCATCGCGAGGACGGGGGTCTCGCCGAGGAAGACGAAGCCCCTTTTATTTTTTTTCTTTTTTTTCTCTCTCTTACCTCACTTTTCACTTTTTTGCTTTTTGTGCTTTTTCACCTACGGAAAATGAACCCCCTTTTACTTTGCGCGCAATGTATTTTATAGGTCCAAAAAATGTATCCTCACGACATATATTTTTTCCTTTTTTTGCTTGCGCTTGATACCCTTAAATATGTCGTTGAAATATACATACCCTACGCAATATTCCCTTTTGTATTTCTCGCATATTCTATCCAAAAAAATTCCCTCTTTGCACAAAATACAGCCCTTAGTGTATATTACCTAAAAATATGAAAAATCTAAACGGAATATGTAAAAAATCTTCCCTTCACCGGTGGCCTAAGATAAAATAAAACAAAAATGAAAATAAAATGTTTCTAAACTATATGCCATGTGTGTGTGTGTTTTTTTTTTTATATATTTTTTAAATTTAGCAAAAATCAACCCAAAATATTTAGGTGTTAACAGCTACCCCTCCTTGAAGGTGAGCTCGCAAAGATTGCCTTCAAAGATAAATTGAGACCTAAATTTTGATTATGCACATGCAATGAATAATTTTTATTGGAAAATGAATTCTATTTTTGAATGCTTTTTATATGATGCATGGAAATGCTAATGCAAATGATAAATGAACTTACCTGGAATAACTTACCTTCAAGGAAGATAGAGTAGTTCGAGGTAGTTGGTGTTACATGTCCAGGACCCGTACCATTATACGGTCGCCTAGAATAGTAACATGATTTTACAAAGAGACTGTTTTCCCAGGACCCGTACCATTCTACGGTCGCCTAGTATGACAGTGTTTGGTTGCGTCTAGGACATGTACCATTCTATGGTCGCCTAAACGGGGATTCATTTTTCAGGACTTGTACCATTTTACGGTCACCTAAATGAGGAAATATGTGTTGTCTAGGACCTGTACCATTCTATAGTCACCTAAACGGGGATTCACTTTCTAAGACTCGTACCATTCTACAGTCGCCTGAATAAGGAATAGGTGTTGTCGATGACTCGTACCATTCTACGGTTGCCTATTAGAGCAATAAATGTTGTTTAGGACCCGCACCATTCTACGGTCGCCTAAACAGAGGTTTTGCTTGGCTAGGGCCCGAACCATTCTTCGGTCGCCCAGCATTGCAATCTGGAGAAAAATCTTTGGGGACAACTCAATCAAGTGTTAGTGTATTCAAAAGGGGAATACCTATGCAACGACAAGTATTTGAGGTATAGAGATATACTTACCTGGTGACATCTTTGTTCCTTGGGGACATGTCTCCTACATATCATGATCGTAGGAGAGGCAACATGCATTTGTAATCACAAACATGCATTAATTCAAGTAAGGTTCATGCGTAATAATTTCCATCAACCAGTCATCATCTTAATTTCAATAGGAATGATCTCGAATGATGATTCCAATCTAAACGCATGAGCGTCATGGATGTGTCAAATGAGGAATCCTTCAGTCTGAAAGGACTTTTCACTCATCCTCTTTAAAAGGGATTGTTTTATCCTGACCTTTGATGCAAGATCGTGACAATCATTCTATCTCACCATCGTCATCCGAGACAAGGGTTTGAGCAACCTCGCAAGTGGTACGACCTCACCAATCTGAGGGGTTTTTAATAGGGACCGTACTGTCGGCTTGGTCCATGGCTTAACAAAGGGGACTCTTTGAGTTGAAGCTATTGAAAGATGACATTTCGCAACTGTCTTGAGACTTACAAGTCAAGAAACACATGAAATGAGGTAGAAATTATCTTACTCGCACTTCTTCAAGCGATGCTTTCAAACATATGAACTCTTACGTCAATTCAAGTGCCCTAATCTGAAGAGACTTTACAAGGGACGTAATGTAGGCTTGGTTCATGGGTTGTGAAATGAAAGAATCATTAGGCTCAAAAAAGTGTTTAGAGGGTCAAAGTTGGTGATCGTCCTAACATTTCGACCATTTTCCTTTTTCACTGTCAAAGATTTTTTTTTTCTCATCAAATCTCCATTGATTGCAACAACATTTGAGTTTTTAGTACCACCCTGTTGGAGATACGACTTCCACCAATGTTTGATTTTTCCTTTTGCGGGCATTGGCCTTGCTTTGACCAAGCACATTGCTTTTTCATGCCTCATTTTGCACTCTCTTTTTTTTTTTTTTTGACAAAGTCTCCATTTTTCAGCATTCTAGTTCATGCCACTTGGATATTTTTGTCTTACCCTAATGTGGGGGATGATCACCAATTGGGTTTAATATGAAATGAATTCATAAGCTCAAGTGAGCTATGCAATGGATAAAAGTGTATAGGATAGAGAAATAATTCTCTTCATCATCCTAGGGCACTTTAAACTATCGTACGAGTTGCAACGCGAAAGTAATACTCGAAGATTGATGCAAGTGTGAGTAAGAAAATTCCTATCATTCATCTCAAATTTTGTCCTAATGTGGGATGATCCTTGACAGGGATGTTTTAAAAACTGTTCACGTGTGTGGGCTCAAAGGGTTAAACGATGGGTATACCTGTAGTGTTTCGGGTAGAGGAAAAAATTGCCTCTCATCACCTTGGATGGCGTACCCTTTGCGAGATCACCATTTTTCTTGCGGACATGGAATTTTTCCACATAGCTCATTGGGGATTAGTGTATGAAAAGTGTATGGAACAAGGCTTGCCTTTCATCATTCCAAGGTATTCCATTTGACACATTCAATTTATCTCACACAATTCATCAAAGAAGAAAAATACAAGATTTATGACAAATTTGAACAATTCAACTCATTGAGGCATTTTATTCATCATAGAAATACTTGCAGTTCACGACATGACATGGAAAATTCTATCATGGGTAATACTTTTTGACAGCATCCGAATTAACTGGAGTGGAAAACTCACGACCATCCATTTTTGCCAAAATCAGGGCACCTCTAAGAAGTACCTTCTTCACCACATATGGCCGCCATAATTCGGAGCAAACTTGCCCCCAGGATCTGGAAAAATTGGCAATAGCTTCCTCAGAACAAGATCATTTATCTCAAAATGTCTCGGTCGTACCTTTCGGTTGAAGGATCTGGCAACTCTCCGCTGATAAGTTTGGCCATGACAAAGAGCCTTTAGTCTTTTCTCCTCAATCAAGTTTAACTGCTCAAGTCTTTGCTGCATCCATTCAGCCTCATACAAGTCCACTTGGGATAAAACTCTTGGAGAAGGAATCTCCACCTCCACGGGCAGAATTGCTTCCATGCCGTACACCAAAGCAAAAGGGGTTGCCTCAGTAGAAGTGTGGATTGATGTTCGGTATGCCATTAGTGCAAAAGGTAACCGGTCATGCTAATCTCGATAATTCTCGGCTGTCTTAGCCAAGATCTTCTTAATGTTCTTATTAGCTGCTTCAACAGCCCCATTCATTTGAGGGCAGTAATGGGACGAATTCAAATGCTTGATCTTGAACTCGTTGAATAACTCGTCAACGAGTTTATTGTTCAAGTTCATCCCATTGTCGGTGACAATTGCTTCAGGGACGCCATCGCGAGCAATTATGTCACGTTTGATGAATTTCACAATATTGCGGGCGGTGACATTCACAAAGGATGTAGCTTCGATCCATTTCGAGAAATAGTCTTTTGCCACCAAAATGAATCGATGCCCATTTGAAGCCTTAGGATTGATTGGGCCAATAACATCAATCCCCCACATCAAGAAAGGCCATGGCTCAGAAAACCGGTGCAACTCAGTTGGAGGAATATTTATCTTATCACCATGAATCTGGCAGCGGTGACAACTTTGTACATGCTTGATGCAGTCACTTTCTAGTGTGAGCCAATAGTAGCCTAATCTCATAATCTTCTTAGCCATCATGTGCCCATTCATGTGAGGGCCACATATTCCTTTGTGCACTTCTTGCATGATTTGAATGGCTTCTGCTATCCCCACAGATCGTAACAAGACTGAATTATAGGATCTTTTGTAAAGATTCTCGCCACTGACGAAGAATTTTGAGGCCATCTTTGTGATGTACTTCCTATCAGCGGGAGTGCTTCTTTCAGGAAATTCCTGCCTTTTAATGTAGTTCATGATATCGTAATACCATGGTTTTCCATCAGGTTCTTCAATTATGATCATACAATAATCCGGCTTCGGCAAAACTTCTATTTTCGACGACTCAACTTCTAATCCGTCAGCAGTTTGCAACATAGATGACAAAGTTGCGAGTGCATCAGCAAATTGATTATGAGACCTTGGTAAGTATTCAAACAAAATTTCTTTGAAGTGCTTCACGAGACCCTCTAGATACTAGTGGTATGGGAGCAATTTGGCATCTTTTGTCTTCCACTCACCTACAGTTTGCAGTATGATTAGTGCTGAATCTCCGAATACCATTAACTTGGCCACATCCATCTCGATTGCGGCTTGAAGTCCGAGGATGCAAGCTTCATACTCGGCCACATTGTTGGTGCATGGGAATGTCAATTTTGCAGCTACTGGATAGTGCTGTCCATCTGGGGATATCAGAACTACCCCAATACTAGAATTAGACAAGTTTACAGCTCCATCGAAGAACATCTTCCATGAGTCTTCATTTACACTCAAGACACGGTCATCAAGGAAATTGTCATCGTTGTTAGAGATGCCTGAATTCTTAGCCAATAGATTAGCGATCGCTCGACCCATAACTGACTTTTGTGGCATGAATTGCACATCAAATTCGGAAATCAAAATTTGCCATTTGGCCAACTTACCCACCAGAGCTGGCCGATCAAGTAAGTACTTGATGGGGTCATTCTCTGTCACGAGAAATGTCTGGTAATGCAATATGTATTGTCGCAATCTATGCAATACCCATACCAAAGCAGCACAAGTCTTCTCAACATCAGAATACTTCAACTCTAATATAGTGAACTTCTTACTCAGATAATAAATGGCTCGCTCTTTTTTATCAACAGGACTTTCCTGAGCCAACATTGCACCTAATGATTCACTATGAATGGTGAGGTAAAGAATCAAGGGATGCCTTGGTGATGGTGGGACAAGAACTGGTGGATTCATTAGGTACTGCTTCAACTTGTCGAACGTCTCTTGACACTCATTATCCCAGTTGATTCATGCATTCTTCTTTAAGAGTTTAAAGAATGGCTTGGCAGTTTCAGAGAGTTGAGAAATGAACCGAGCTATGTAATTCAGTCTTCCCAAAAGACTCCGAACTTCTTTCACCGTTGATGGAGGTTGTAGCTCACATATGGCCTTAGCCTTAGATGGGTCGATCTCAATCCCCTTACCGCTTACAATGAATCCAAGTAATTTATTGGGTGTTGCCTCAAACATGCATTTAGCGGGATTTAGCTGAAGCTTGAATTCACGAAGTCGGTCAAACAATTTCTTCAAGGTTTCCATATGGCTTGTTCCAGGCCGGGTCTTTGCAATCATATCGTCAACATAGACTTCAATCTCTTGATGCATAATATCATGGAATAGTGTTACCATGGCTTGTTGGTACGTTGCCCCTGCATTCTTGAATCCGAAGGGCATGACCTTCTTTGATTGTCCCACGGGGTGATAAATGCAGTCTTCTCCTTGTCTTCCTCTTTCATCCTTATTTGATTGTATCCGGAAAACCCATCCATAAACGAGAATAGTTCGAATCCGGTGGTACTATCCATGAGGACATCAATGTGAGGGAGTGGGAAATCGTCCTTTGGGCTTGCCTTGTTCAAATATCGATAGTCAACACAAACTTGAACTTGACCATCCTTCTTCATTATCAGCACAATGTTAGCCACCCATTCAGGATATTGTGAGACTTCAATAAAACCCACATTCAGAAGTTTCATCACCTCCTCCTTTATCTTCTTCGAGAGCTTGGGCTTAGTTCTCCACAGTCTTTGCTTTTTAGGTGGCATGTCCGGATTAGTAGGCAAGCAATGTTCGACAATCGATGGGTCTAAACCAGGCATGTCAGCATAGGTCCATGCAAAGACATCCTGATATTCTTTCAGTAGGTGAATTAGGTGCTCAGCTTCGTCTTTAGGGAGATTTGCCCCAATTTTAACTTCCTTAGCTTCTTTAGCATCACTTAAATTAATAGCGATAGTCTGCTCAAATGTGAGAGCCTTGGCTTTTTCATGTTGTTCCCAGTTTCGCTGCACCTCAATGGAATCTTCAATCAAGTCATCGAGATCATCTATATCAGCATTGTTGCATTGGATTGGACCATTTCCATGCCTTTGTATGCCACATGACTGTTCCTGAAACATGAAGTAAATAAATTAGAAAGACAAACAGAGTAATATATATATTGTGTTAAAAAACACCTTGGCAAAAACATTTTTTTTTGGATATATTTTGACACGAGAATGCATGATGAAGCCCAGGCCTCAGAATTCTCCTTGGATTTTCTTTTTCTTTTATCGGCTGGATATCATCATCGGGCTGGTTTGGTGTACCTCATCATACCTTCAAAATAAAACTCGTAATTTTATTGATATTCATCAATCAATTACATTTATTGAATGAAAATACAATTTTCAAGCCCTAAAATGAATGCGAAAAAGAAGAAATAAAAAACAAGCCCTAGAAAGTGATAAAAATTCCCGCGCAAGGGAATGTGAGAAAGTAGTAAATGAGTTACTCTTGTGGGCTCTGGCCCATCTCCTCCGGAGGTCCTTCATCAATGGTCCCTATGAAGATGTCATCGAAGAGACTAGTGATTCCTTCCAATGCATCTTTAGGGTTTTCCGTCCCTGAGGGTGTCAGATCATCCATGCCACTCCATCCATCTGGGACAATGTCACAGGGATTAATGTAGAAACTGGGAGGAGCCGAATATTTCACCAGATAGTCAAATTTTCCGCTAAATTGCCCTAGGGTGTCCATTATTTCTGCTTCATCCTGCATCATTATCAGAGGACCAAGGAATGTCCTGTGAATGTTTGGGGGTAATGGGTTTTTCCTTCCTCGCCCTTAGTAAGGTGGTGGGTTCCGCCTTTCTTGCCTTCGTCCTCTAGAACTTTCCCCACCTCTTCCATGGTACCCTAATCCAGCAGCACGGGACCTCTGAGGGGCTTCAATGGGGTTTCGAATCCCCTGACCATTTCTTCCAAGGCCACTACCAGAACTAAAACCATTCCCAACCATTACCTTTCCCACCATAAGGGCAACATTTGAAACTTCAGGAGCGGGCAGAGGTGAGCCTCGGGATGTATGTATGGTGGACACCAATTCAAATGAGTGGTAACTTGACTCGAACTCGGAGTTTGGCTCTACATAGGGTATAGCTGTCTCATGGTAGATTCGATGATCGTCTTCACCATAGACAGTGACCAATTTTCCCTTGATCATGAACTTCATAGCTTGATGCAGACTTGACAGTAGAGCTTCAGCAGTATGAATTCAGGGGTGACCTAGAAGAAAGTTGAAGGTAGTGGGGATATCCATTACTTGGAAGGGAACATTGAAAACCACTGGCCTTATTTACACATCGAGGTGAATCTCCCCAAGCACCTCCTTCCTCGTTCTATCAAAAGCTCGCACAAAAGTCATTGCAGCATGTATCTTGGATGAGTCTACCTTGAGGCGATGAAGAGTGGCCAGTGGACATATGTTCAGGGCAGACCCATTATCAATGAACACTCGGGACACATGAGAAGCCTTGTGCTTGACAGATATATAAAGTGCTTTGTTATGCCCCCTACCCTCAAGAGGGAACTCCTCATCGTAGAAAGCAATCATGTCCTTTAGAAGGATCGACCCCACAAAATCTTCTAGCTTGTCTGCCTCGACTGTCTCCTGTACATGAATTTCACTTAGCACCTTCATCAGTGACTTTTGATGCACGGGGATGAAAGCAGGAGTTCGAGCAAAGAGATCTAAGTGGGCATCTTTCGTAACTATTTGACCACCTTATACTCGCTTGCTTTGATCACGGCTAGAAACTCCTTAGCTTCTTCAAAGGCGACGGGTTTCGCAGGCTAAGCATTGGCTTGAGGATAAGTCCAACCAGACCTTGTGACGAGGTCAACATCTAGATCATAGGACTAGGGGACCGCCTTATTGTTGGCATATTCATACGGCTGAGGCATTTCAATCACTATCTCTCTGTCGGATGTATCTTCAAGTGGGGGCATGTCTAGGAGTGAAGGATCAACTTCTTCCTTATCAGTATTGAGCGTAGCTTACTCTGGACCCAATCAATAATGATGTGGAAAATAGTGGAAACTACACAATTATGGTCAGCATAGACGATGATGCCGTCATCCACCATCCTGGTGACTCTTTCCTTCATCAGTGACAGAGGAACATCCTCATGATTCGGATAATATCTAGCTCTCACCAGCCCGTTGTAGGCATCTGCCACATGCACCTTTGAGTTCTTGATCCGACCAACTTCAGGCTCCAGGATAGCATTGACTGTACCCTCATGCTCCGGTTGTGGATTCTTATGGACGTTTAGCCGAGCAGTTTGAAATGAGAAGGCCTTCGTGTCCAAAAGGTTTTGGATCTTGTGCTTAAGGGTGAAACATTCATCGGTTGAATGTCCTAGTTCACCGCTATGGTAGTCACACTTCTTCATTGGGTCGTAGCCTCGAATACTTTCACGGTTAGGATGCTTCAGTTCACTAGTAAGCAAACCTTTCTTTCTTAAGATTGTCAGCACTTGGGATGGAGATCCGGGGAGACGAGTGAATTGCCTTCTTGCTTGGGTGAATGATTGACGGCTGGCAGTTTGTTGTTGCCCTTGATTCATATAGATAGCCGGGGCACGATTGGTTTTTTCTTGGCCATAAGCCACATTCACATCTACAACAGCTTCTTTCTCTTTTTTGGCCGAGAATCTTCTACTCGATGATTCAATAAACCATCCTTCCCTTATCCCCATCTCGAGTTGTTCTCCCACAGGAATAAGCTGATTGAAGTTTTCAACATACATGCTAGCCATCCGATTACGGAACTCGGAAGGGAGGGTTTTGATAAATAACTTCATCAACTCCTTGTCAGTAGGCTCGGGAGTGATTTGAGCTGCCAAATTTTACCATCTCACGGCATACTCTTTGAACGACTCGTTCCTCTTTTTCTCCATCCTCTCAAGATCCTCTTGGGAAGGTGCAATATCCATGTTGAACTTGTACTGCTTAAGAAATGCGTCAGCCACTTCATTCCAAGTGTCGAGAAGGTTCACATTTTTTATGACATACCAGTTTAGCGAAGGTCTAGTCAAACTCGCATGGAACGATTGGATCATGAGGGGCTCGTTCTTAACATATTGGGACATACGCATGTGGTACATTTGCAAATGAGCTTTTGGGCAGGAAGTACCATCGTACTTCTCAAAATCTGGCATTTTGAACTTCTTTGGCATCTTGACCTTCTCATACATAGACAGGTCGAACGGGAGTGAATTCTGCGACTCTTGCAATTGTTTCAATTTTTCCTCCAACTTTGTGAAGTGTTCATCATGCTCCGCCTTAGGGATGTTGTCAAGCTTAGCCTTTTGCATCTTGATCGGTGAAGGGTCATCTTCTAGATCAGGGATATCGTCATCGCCTATTTGGGCTTTGTTTGCCTGCTTCGAGACGACTATCTCAGGGAGAGCGGGTGCAGGAGCCGGATTCACTCGGAGGAATTGGATTTGAGTTGTTATAAGTTCCATGGAGGCAGCTAACTGTTAGAGTTGACCTTCCATAGCGGAGATACGATCACGCATTTCGGATTGGTCGGCCATTTTAGCTCTTAATCGCGTAATAATGGGCGAGCGTGGAGGATCCGTTATCACCTAAAATATGAATACACATAAGCATTTTATATAAAATAATGCCGGTCCATGATGAAAGTCTAACTGCTTTTATTCATTAATGAAATTGTTTGACATTAACAATGTAAAGAAACTTGCAAGGCCCTAGACAAATAAACTAATGAAGTAAATGACTCAACTTGCTAAACATTAAGCTAAAAATCAAATAGGTTCAAGCCATTTTATTTGGCCCGATCTATAAACACATGGGAAACCAACGCTCGAGGTAATTGCCTCTTCTCCTTAGCATCCTTCTTGACTTGCTTCTCAAGTTCTTCAATCTTCCTCTTGTGACGATTAAGCTCCGCTTGTCGAGTGGGCTTTTCGGTCACATCTGGCACCTTTGGGAGATACTCGGTCGGGATCTTGTGCTAACGGATGTATCGAGCCGTGGCATAGTAAATCTTTTCTTTCCCCTCAAGCTCATCTTCAGGCAAGCTCAACTTTTGATTGCGACATGCGAGCCAAGCTCGTTCGATACAACAAAGCTCCCTTTTGTGATCACCATCCTTGGCAGCGAATCGAACTTGGAACAAACCGAACTTGAGAGGGGGCGGTAGGTCCTGAACAACTCGATATTGATGGGCCACTCGAAGTGGGTAGTAGAAAGCGGCACCGGTGATCCCCAATAGTGGGATCGGCTCGTTATCGCCATGAGAGAGACGTGCCTCGGAGACTTGGAACCATTTAGCATGCCATAGGAAAATCTTGGTATTCGGATTTTTCAATAATTTGATCCATTTTGAGTAAGAAAGATTTGGAGTTCGATCTTGATATTTTTAAATACCTCGATAGGGTGATGAGTATCAGTGACATTAATAATATTCATGCAAATATCGATCTTACTCATATGAGAAAAGAACCAGATTTGTAAAAGTTCAATTGGTGCACGAAAGATTTTATCTTCATCTTCCTTAAATCGGGTGAGTGACAAAAATGTTTCAGCTAGAATAGTGTTGACAAAACTAATCCTAGCACACACTTGTTTGACCACCCATGCGACAGAAGGATTAATAGAGCCTTTACGAAGAGGAAAAACAATAAACCCAAAGAAAGCTAGGAGGAAAATCCTACTTTTTAAGAGAGTGTTAGCACTAGCAAAACTCTGATCTAGGAAGGAAAAAGGACATGCAAGACAATTATCTTTTAGCACTTTTTTTATCAGATTTTTATCCATTTTAAGAAAATCAGACAAAATCGATTATGGTTCTAATCCAAGGGGTGGATTTATTAATTCCAATTCCAAGGGTTTTCCTATGGCAATGCTGTATTCTTCCAGGGTCGGAGTCAACTCGTGCTTACCAAAGATGAACGTTGATGTTTGGGGGCTCTAGAAATGAGGAAGTGCTTGCATGACGCCACTCTGGACATCGATGTTGAGGAGGGGAACAAGGCGACCAAATCTATCTTCCACATAGCTTTGACCATCGTGGCCTAGATGATCCCACCATGATTTGAGTTCAACCTTTGGTGCAGGCACGAATCGAATGTCGGATCTTCCCATTGTTTCTAGACCAAGACTCGACCAACCTAATGTCATGGACCGACCAAAGACATAATAAAGTAAGTAAATTGCAAGAGTAAAGGGTTGGTAGCTTACTTTACCAGACGAGTAAAGCAACCACATAGACAAGCGCATGAAATGTGGGGTTTGATTTCTAACTAGGAAGGCTAAGCAAAATGGAGTTAAAAGGGTGGGATGACTTAGTTGCAGCCTCGCATACTAAGTCAAGTCCTCGTAACTCCAGCTCAATCAAGAATGATACCCCAATGCGATGTAGCCTCGCGGGTAGAGGTAAACATTCTTGACATCAAGAAAGAAACTTTCGGCATTGAGTTGGGCAACCTCTAATACGCGGCCTCGTGGTCGAAGTTGTATCCAACTCAATACCATCCTAAGTATCCTAGTGCAGCCTAGGTCCGGCGGCAGGTTGTGTGTGCAACAGTGTAGTGCAAATGCAAGGCATGCACAACAGTTTATATCAAACAACACTTCAACATGAAAATAAACCATATATTCCTTCACCTCCCTACAAAACAAAGGTTAGCAAACACTTCCCCTTATACCTCCCAATTTGCAAAAACATTTAACACCTAAGTGTTAGGGACATACCTGGAATCCTCGCTGCCAAACGAAAACATTTTTCAAACAAAGAAAAGTGGCCTAAGTCCACTAAGTGTTTTAACATAGGTCCCCAGTGGAGTCGTCAAGCTGTCGCGACCTAATTTTTCGGGGGGTGAACCACCTAGGATTTGGCTAATGGATTATTAAGCCTAGACTTGACTCGGGCTCTCCCAAGCCCATACCAATTCGCGACTTAGGTTCTAATATTTTAACATGCAAAAGATTTTCAATTAGGAGTCGCCACTAATCTATTTTTGGTGGGTCGATTAGAAACCCAAGTAAAGCAACGGGAGGTTTACTTTACTCCTACGAACTAGAGACTATGGGTACGGGGACTTGGTTACATTAGATTTCTCTAATGCCCTTTTGGCGTCGGGGCAACACGGATCGTCGAGGCTCGCGGACGAAGACTGGTGGCTATGACGGCGTGGCAAAGGGTGGCTCGGACGAGGGTCGATGTCGTGGGCTTCGAGCAGGCGGCGGGCGGCTCGGATTCCGGCACCGGCACGGCGTCGGCAGGGACAAGGGGTCTCGCCGAGGAAGACGAAGCCCCCTTTTTTTCTTTTTTTTTTCTCTCTCTTACCTCACTTTTCACTTTTTTGCTTTTGTGCTTTTTCATCTACGGAAAAGGAACCCCTTTTACTTTGTGCGCAATGTATTTTATAGGTCCAAAAAATGTATCCTCACGACATATATTTTTTCCTTTTTTCGCTTGCACTTGATACCCCCTAAATATGTCATTGAAATATACATACCCCGCGCAATATTCCCTTTTGTATTTCTCGCATATTGTGGCATCCGAGAATTTTGACAACCCCCGAATGCACAGCGATTCATGATTAAGTGACGAAAGTATCGTTATATTATGCCGTTGGTGCTATATACAAACATTGGCTCGTATTATTGTTGGACCAATGCATTTCATTTAGCGATGGTCTAATTGCCGAATAAACCATAGTCTTGTCGGAAAACTTTCATAGGTTTAAGTGAGACCAACTTTGTTCGCATACTTTTGTCGACATTAGAAAAATAACGACATGTCACGTATTGACGAATTTGTTAATGGATTTCGTCATCGACACCGATGTTGGACCTTGTCGTATCATCATTATCATCGGCACTACTTTGGACCCTGTCGATGTACGTACATATTTCTTTCGGTAATATTATACAATTATATCACCCAAGTATGGAATAAGAGAGGAATTTGGATTTTTACCAATTGAATTTTGAGAATCGAGGGAACGGAATTCGTCCATGCGCGAGAACACGCATGCCTGCGTGGAGAGGAGGAGCCATTCATGCCCAATTGCCGCCCAAGTTCTTCTTCATTTGATCGACAGCATGGAGTCAACAAATCATGGGATTGTTGACTGAAGCTTGGCCGATGATGGCCACGTTGCTTCTATGCGGGCAGCCAGCGAAATGCATGGGAAGACAAGCTGAAGACACGTACACCCCCAGTTGTCTTCGGTTCCTACAGCCACCGAAAGAAGCCCCATGCAATTGACCCTCAAAGTCACCAAGTAAAGGAACAAAACCCTCGTACACAGAGGGGAAGAGAGGGAGCATAACCGAGCAAAGATTTCAGGAAGAGAGAAAGAAAACGGGGACAACTTCGTAACTTAGAGAGAGAGGGTCGTACAAACCAGTGAGAGAGAAAGAAAGAACAGCAAGCTAGAGAGAGTGAACAGTGAGGAAAAAGGAAGAGGTCACCCTTCTGCCGTGCTCGAGTTGCTGCCGTCGGGCCATGTCGCCAAGCCGAACTCCCTAGTTGTCAACGTTTAGGACATTAAGGCAAGTAGAAATTCATCAATCTATGTTGTGCATTGCTGTGATTGTCTAGTGTAGTGCAAGTAGACTTTGATTAACCTATGCTATGTGAATTTCATCGTTGCTTGATGAGCTGCATTCCATCAGAATTTTACAAATTACTATTAGTTCTATGATACTCACGTTATTTGGTGAATTTGGAAGCCGTGGAGTGACCACGAGTTTAAAGAGGGAGAGAAGTACGTGCTTTTTAGGGTCAAAATTTTGTTTATAGACCTATGAGTTACTGACCTTGGCATTGCAGAATTCTTAAGGTTTTACACATGAACTGTTTTATACGGAGATTATGAACTTATGAAACTTGAAAATGATTGAAGCCCATGCATGTGAGTTTCGAAGGTATTTCGGGGATGAAACCATGAATTTGATCATGATCGATTTAGTGCTTAAAAATCTTGATTTTTACGAAATGTTTCTGCCTACGTGGATTTGACATTCCTTCAAAGTTTTGGTTGCACTTGGTTTATACTACAATTCTGGATTTTTGGTGTTGCAGAATTTTGGAGCTTTTAAAATATGAACTACCCTATATTATAGAAAATCTGGAACCGAGTTGCGCAATTTGTTACTCTTTATACACAACGAAGGTCCGAATTTGATATTGCATTTGAGGCTTGCATGTCTTGGAATCTAAGTGTGAGTGAGCTGTGATTGTTGAGTAAGGTGCGATGGTGTGTGCCGAGTGAAGAAAAGGTGATGCATGTTGAGTTATAAGAGCCGAGATGCAAGTATGTGCTTTGTACCGAGTTGTGAAGGATTCTAGGTGAGTGAAAATGTACTACGACCACTCATGGATGCTGTGTAAGTGTGTCAAGATGCTACATGATGAATCTGCAGTAAAACAAATGGTTTGATTGGGCTGGAAATGAAGAGAAAGGCATTAGATGTTTTCTGTCTTAGAGGAACATGGATAGAAAGTCATTTATATTGTGTCGCTTTAATTTCTAGAGATGAAGATGAGGAATAGAATCATTTTACTTAAGATAACATCCATTAGATTGAGTTTAACTCATAGTTATAGCTATATGAATACAAGAACGTGCAGATAGAAGCAATTCTTTTTTAAAACAGAAATACTGTTCCGTAGAAAACGGCCTGACCTTTGATGATTCTTCGAATTTTCTGTATTTACCTAGATAGAATTGGACCTCAAACCCCAAATGAAAGTTATAGGACACATCCTTAGGAATAACATATCAAAAATTGAGAGTAAACCGATAAGATTTAGGTGGTGAAACGAATTATTTTCTGTAGGTACTAAATTTGAAAGTTTACTGCAGAAATTTTTTAAGAAACAGTAAACTATTACTCTTTATACAAGATGAATCTGGTTTTGTGTCCTTCATGAATTTTCTTCCTTCAGGTCTCATCTATAACATACCAAAATGTTAGAATTTTCTGAGTTCATTTAGCATTTATTCCGAAATTTTCATTAAAATCGTACATTCTGAGTTTCGAACTTGTTTCAAAAAGTGAATGCATCTTGGGTTGTTATGTGACATGATGATACTGGCATTGGCATGAGATGTGATGAGACTCAAGAGACATTTTTTCTTTGCATTGAAAAGTGTTTTTGGAAATTAAGATGTTAATTGCTACCGTTGGACCCTCGGGTCAACGATGCCCCGGGAGTCGGGATGCCTAGGGGTTCGAATGAGTCGCTGCCCTTTGGATGCCTGGTTGTATTATGAATATATGCCCAGAGGTTTACCCCGGGAGTGTCGGGATGCCCGGTTGTATTATGATACATGCCCGGAGGGTGGGCGGTTATATTATGATGCGTGCCCGGAGGGTAGAGTTAACCATTTTCATGGCGAGCCCCGATGATTCCTCGTGATGCCAGGTGGGGTGCGAGATGCCTAGAGGTTCGAATGAGTCGATGCCCTTTGGATGCTTGGTTGTATTTTGAATACATGCCCAGAGGCTTCCACAACGCTAGGGATGGGTGCGGAATCCCAGAAGGATGCAAACGTTGGTCCTCTGGGGGGATAGAACTGTTTGAATGATTAAATCTGGTGATTATATTAAGTGTGAGTGTGGTCTGGTTATGGGACTAAATTGTATGGCATGAAATGGGACGTGTCATTACTATTTGGCCCTATAATCGGGACTCGTGTAACTGGACATGATGCATCTTGAGGGTTTCGAAATTGTACTTGCCATTGCATTGAAGAATTTCATGATTTTGATGCTTGCTTATCCATTGATTACTAGTTTTTGTCTATCTTGCATGAATCTGGATATTGATGGTACTACATGATATAGCTTGATGAATCTTTTACTGCCGAGTGGTTGTACTCATCTCATTTGGGGACTAACATTTCAGACTAGACAAGATACCTCTGCTGCCACTGCCACCAGCAGATGGACCGAGTGGTAGGATATGACCGCGAGAAGGAGGACAACAGAGGAAGAAACTTTTGGACTCCGACACTAATCGATGGACTTTAAGTATACGGTTGTTGGAAAATATGTTAGTCATCTTTTGAAATATAGCCGAGTATAGAAAACTACGGCATTTTGTGTACCAATGAATGATGTCCATCTGGGTTAAGTAAATAAAAGTGTTCGGCTTTTAACTTATAAAATGTTTAGTTGGTGTGCACTGTTTTCTGAATATAGGGAAGGGAGTTGTTGGATACGCTTCCGCCATATAAATTGCATAGGGACCGATCTAAAAGATGTAAACCCCCAGGATTGATAGACCTTCAGGTCAAGTAATAGGAAGGTAAGTGAACTGTGGCGACCCCAACAGATCGGGGGCCGTTTCGGGGGTGCCACACATATTCTATCCAGAAAAATTCCCTCTTTGCACAAAATACACCTCTTAGTGTATATTACCTAAAAATATGAGAAATCTAAACGGAATATGTGAAAAATCTTCCCTTCACCGGTGGCCTAAGATAAAATAAAACAAAAATGAAAATAAAATGTTTCTAAACTATATGCCATGTGTGTGTGTGTGTGTGTTTTTTTTATATTTTTTTTAAATTTAGCAAAAATCAACCCCAAAAATTTAGGTGTCAACACTTCGGTCGTTGGAAATGTCACATGCTTGATAGCCAGCGAATATTTGGCTAACCAACAAGCTCAGGTTCTTATTTGGAATTAATTCAACCACTTCGGGTTTTTATTTGAGACAATGAGTCAACTTTGGGTTTTTATCTGACACAAAGTTCATTCTAAGTCCTTATTTGAGAAAATTGATCAACTTCGGGTTGTTATTTGAAATTTTCCCTAGTTTAAATGCCAATAACTTGATTTACTTTCCTCATTGTCTTCTGAGATTTTGACATATTGTGTTTGCATGGTGCTTCCTTATTTTTCTTACCAAAACTTTGACTTTTGTAGCTAGCTCAAAGTCCATACCAATTGCTAGCATGCATCATAAACATTTTCCCAGCTTTTCCTTTGTTCTTTATTTTTTTTTTTCTGTGTTTAAGTATTTATTATGTTCTCAGGATCAGTTGAATTGGCTCTAGTGTTTACCTATGATATGTGGGTATAATATCCTTGTGATAAGCGCTATTTTTTTTTTTGGGTTCCCTACAGATTATTGGGTACATTGCGGAACGAAAAAGATCAGAGGAAACTCTTCAAAGAAATGGAGTCAAACAACAATCTGGCAAACAGGTTCTCTATTTTAATTGCTTCTGCTATCATCTTGCAATGTAATTCTGGTTAGTCCGAATGGATGCGGAATTTTCTGTCAAAAGAGAAAAGGGTGGCTATTACCATCCATTATTTACTTAACTACTTGAATAATTAGGATCATTTACCATCTATTATGTACATATCTACTTGATTAATTAGGATTGAATAGATGGTGTACTTGATAGGACATGCAACTTGTGGAGTTTACCTCTTACTTATGTGCTGGAACAATGGACTTAAGATTGAGATGTTGTATCAGTGCTGTCTTAGCTTATTTATACTGGTAGCATTTTTATGGTATGGTAATCTGCCACAGTCTCGTTCACACTTTTTGTAGCCTGTACTGATAATATATTCTTTAAGAAACTAGAAGATGACAGGTTTAATGTTTATTTCTTATCATAAATGAGTATCAGATCAGACTAACGCCTTTGAAACTTTCTTCCAGATTGCAATTTCTTTTCCTTACAAAAGGAAAGGACAACTTGTTGGTTGCAAGTATCGGACCTTGGACAAGAAATTTTGGTAGGTAGATTCTCTTGCCTCGGTGTTGTGGAAACATTTTGGTTAAGAGTAATAAAATTCCAGCATGCGTCTTAATAATATTTTGGTGTGTTGAACTGAAGAAGTGGGATTGCGTATGGATGCTAGTTTAGGTATTCTGAAAACTGAGGAGTAAATAATTGAAGAGTGAAATGGGAAATCTTTGATATCAACAGCATTTGTGAGATTTGATACCACATATTTTATGTGGATAAAGTAAATCTTTACAGGCTGTGAGCAAAATCTAGTCCTTGGTTGTATAGGTTTTCCAATCAAGTCCTTTAACTTTTGTAAATTTTCTAATCAAGTTCTTAAAGCTCCAAGTTTGGTTAGCCGGAGCTGACATAGATTGTCTTTACCTGCATTTGTTAAAGAACCTAGAAAATCATTTTTTTGGGTACCTCCAAGAGGCGTCCTCTGGTAATTATCCAGTGTGCATTGAAACCTAGGGTTTTTGTGTATTTGTCAAGGTGACACGACATGGATGTACTATGGATAATGGGCCCATAGTTTAACAATTCAACTCAGTATCCACTCATGCCATCTCTTCAGTCTATTTAGTACTGCTTCTCATTGAAATTATTTATGGTTTAATGGTTTAATAGAAACTATCAAATATTTTTAGTGAAATGCTAAAGCTTCTGAGAAAGTATGCATGTCTAATGTGTATATATTCCATGTATTGGTGCTGAAAGTCGTGTTTTATTTGAATATAGAAGCAGTGGCTCAATGTTTAGTTTACTTAGTGGCTCAATTGTGTTTCTAGATGTAAAGGTCTGGACAAGCCAGAAATTAAGATGCATACTAGCATCAGAAATCTGATTTCTAGTCCGAATCTCATGGTAATTCTATGTTTAGAACTCTATGTGGCCTTTACTAGAGATTAGACAGATCTTTTCATCTGCATTGAGAAAATGTTCTTCATGTTTCAACAATGACCTTTTTGTCAATATCACATATCAATTTTCTTCTGGTCATGCTTCATTATGTCAATTTAAGAGATTTCTGGAAGTTTCTTACAAGAGTTTTCTTTCTGCTATGAACTTTCAGGAGAAAGGTACTGAAAAGACATTACATGGACTAGATGACATATCAGAAGCAGATGAAATTGTCATTGTAACTTTTGTTACCCTCTCTCTCTCTCTCTCATATTATAATGTCAGTTATAGGTTGAAGGTGAAATTGATAAGCTCTCGTTGGAGGAAGCTGGTTTTATAAATTGTGCAGGTGTTCCTATTGGCACCTCTAGAAAAGTTTCCAAGAAAGGATTGCCTTCTCCGGACAAGGTTTGTTACTTGTTTTAGGCATATCCTATTTTGATGTCAATTTAAAGTTCACACTTTAACATGCTTAAACTATCACACCCCGATCCTCCGAGCGTGTGCCCATCCCTCTTATGTCGATTAAATAGTGATGTCCTAGGACGCTCGCTGACCCATTCATTTTAATACGCATGCGGAAGCGAATAAATAATCCCCATACAACAACAAGATGGGATAGGAAAGTAGGGCCATAATTTTGAAAACCAACAGCACACTTATATATACATATCATAACCAGTCATATACAATCTAAGCCGATATATATAAATGTAACGTCTACAAAATAGGGGGGGTTTTCAAACAACTACAGATCTTCCTCCCCATCCTCATCCCCGTCCTCATTAGAGCCTTCAGCCGAATATACCAGGGATGTGACATCCCGATTTTTGGGTTCTGATTTTGATTAGATAAATTGGGCATTTCATTGACGTGGCTACAGTGTTTTTCTCTGAGTTGGCCACTCACGAGATAACTAGACTAGTTGGGTAAGCTATTAAGGACTCTAAGACAAATAGACTTGAGAATTCGATCAGGAATCGACTTCTCGACCGTGCTCATCTTTAGAGGTCATTGCGGCACAGTATAAAATCGATTTGAAATCAGAGATAGGCTGGTTTGACAGAGATGTTTGGCCAATCGTGGGTGACACCACTAAATTGGAAAATTCTCGTCGACCGGCACTAGACTAATTTTCTTATTGTTTTGGTACCCTGTGTCCGTATTTGAATCCTCGAGATTTTCACGACAACCGAGAGTCGCCAATGGGTCGAGTGGGTTCGTCGTGGCTTGAAGAAAATCGACCACAGGTCATTTGTCCTAAAAAGTTCTGAAAACTACCCGGTAGCCTAGGTCACGCTCAAAACGCGTTTGAGTGAAATTAACCACCAATCTAAGTCCGATTTCAAAAATTGAAAGTTCTATCATGTCACGGGTCATTTAAGGAACGTCGACTCAGTCTCAGAATATTTTTCTGACAACCGAGACTTTTTGGGAAAAAGTTGAGTTAGGGCCGTTTTTAATCGGATTTTGCAAAGGACCGTTTTTATTGTGAAATTGGGATGCGAGTTGGATTATATGACAGGAAAAGTCATGAAATGGACAAGGATACCTTGATGAATTTATTTGGGCTTCAATTGAAATTGTTGGTTTGAGAATTGAACAAATTTGAGTAAGATTGAAGAGGGAAAGATAGCAAATTCGTATGCCACACATACCCCCACACTTTGGCCTACCTAAATGCTTCTAGAAGGAGTATATTTGTCAAGAAATGGTGAGTGGAATGTGACATCATATGGGGTCATGGTGGGCCAAGTGTGATGACCTAGGAGAGAGAGTGTGTGAGAGGAAAAGAGAAAAGAATTGTTTTCTTCCTCCCCCTTTCTCTTTTCTTCCCCCGTCGACCGAACCCCTCCCATCTTCTTCTTCAAAAACTCCATGGAAACCAAGACCGGCGAAGGGGAAGCAGCTGCCGTCACCGCCTCACGCCGCCTCGCCGCCGTTCGCCTCACTCCGCTCGCGCGTCGCCCGCGTGCTCCGCCGCTCGCCGCCTGCCCTCCGCACACGTCGGCCTCCTTCTCACCCAGCTTGCTATTCCAGAGCTGCTGTCCAGCTCCGTTTTGGCCAGCATAGGCCACGGTTCGGCCACCTCCGGCCACCGTGCGCCGCCACCTCGACCCACCGGAGCCCCCTCGCCCTCCGCCGGCCTTGCCTCGCCCTCTCAGCCCCTATTTCGTCCTCAACCAGCAACGCACAGAGAGCAGAAAAATGGGTATGGCAGCGACTTCGTGGCCCGTTTTGGCCGCCTTCCGAGCCCGGATGCTCGGCCCACTTTTGGGGAAAGTCGATCCTCGCATCGTTGCCGTCGTTTTGAGTGGGTTTTATTCTCTAACGCCTTCTTAGTTTGCTAATTACACTTAAAGGTTGATTAGTGTTAGTTAACTATAATTAGGTTGTTGGATTAGAGTGGATTAGTGTTTATTAGTTGATTTCATGGCTTACTAGTTAGATGACTTATGTGATTAACTAAAGAATTACCTATAGTATTTATTGGATGCTTCTTGGGATTTTTCCGGCCCTTATCAGGTGTTAATTTAGCAATTTGGGCCTAAGTGGGAATTTTGGCATTTAAATATTATTTTTCGAAATTAAATTAAATAATTATTTATTTTCCGAAAATTCAACTTGGATGGACAAATGACAGGAATATTATACTGATGACTGTGGTGAAGTCTGTTTATTTAATTGAGCTTTATATTGCGCTGAATTGAATTTATTGTAGTTATTTATTTAATTTTCGAAATTACTTATTTAATTATTTATTTTCCGAAAATTCAACTGTGATGGCCAGAGACCGGAATATTATGCTGACGATAGTGGTGAAGTCCGTTTATTTGATCGGGCTTTATTTTGAGCTAAATTGAATTTCTAATATTTATTATTTAATTTTCGAAATTAATTATTTAATTAATTATTTTTCGGAAATTAAGGCTGAGATGGCCGGCGACCGAAATCTCGTGCTGATTGTCGTGGCGCAGTCCGTTTATTTATTTGAGCTCTACGTTGCTTGGAATTAATTAAATTGTGTCATTTTAGGGATTCACCCTAAATTGCTTGGAATTGATTGAGATTGGGTTATTGATTGGATAATGGCCAAGTGTGTTTATTCAGCATACTTATGCTTTGTTGGGTCGTAAAGTGAGTAGAATGGTGAGAGGGTCGGGTGGGACCGTAAAGCCACTAGACTTTGAAAGGGTCGGGTGGGACCGTAAAGCCACTAGATCTTAAGAGGGTCGGGTGGGACCATAAAGCCACTAAATCTTGAGAGGGTCGGGTGGGACCGTAAAGCCACTAAATCTTGAGAGGGTCGGGTGGGACCGTAAAGCCACTAAATCTTGAGAGGGTCGGGTGGGACCGTAAAGCCACTAGATCTTGAGAGGGTCGGGTGGGACCATAAAGCCACTAAATCTTGAGAGGGTCGGGTGGGACCGTAAAGCCACTGATCTTGAGAGGGTCGGGTGGGACCGTAAAGCCACTAGATCTGAAAATTGCTTGGTATGAGATGAATGACCTAGAAACGGTTCGACTGACATGTAATCGACTAAGTCGATTGATCGATGATCCGATCTGCGTGTGATTTAATATGATTGATCATTGCTTGAGTCTAGTGTTGTGAATTGATGGATTGAATTGAAATGACCGTGAGTGGTCTTGTGGGTGTGAAATCGACTAGGTCGATTTGATCGATGCTTTGATCAGTGATGGGATTGCTTGGGTGCCTATTTTGATCTGTGCTAATGTGCGGGTGGAAACTGAGGCCAAGGTAAGCCCTCTGACTCGTGTTGTGCATAGGCAGCCCTAGGGTGTATTGGTTTACTAATTGGGTCTTAGGGGGTAGAACTTGCTGAGACGTAGTCTCATTGGTTATTGAATAACCATTTCAAGTCCCTAGATTCAGTAGACTTGGATTTTGAAGATCTCGGAAGTTCGGGCGCCGTCTGAAGGTTCCAGTGGGAGTATGGAGAATGATGAAGAGAAGGACGTGGACCTGAACTCCCCTAATTGTTTGTAGACCTTGTTTTTATCCTACTTGTATATCCCATTGCTTTATTGTCTGGGGATTTTTATAACTGCTTCCGCTTGTGCATTAAAAAGAAAAGGGTTGACGATATGTAGTCCTGGGATATCGCATTTCTAAATCGACCAAAGCAGAAGGATGGTCACATGACCGAGGGTCGGGGCGTGACAGGGGACTCTGGTTCCGACAAGTCCGGGTCTATATTCACTACTAAACCACCAAGAGGATGTGTTGTGCACTTTCCAAAAGCAACCTCCAGCACATACAGAGGTATCTCAGATTTCGGTATGGGGCCCTCTCTCTAGCCGTTCCGATCCTGATGGTACCATGATCGGTATTGATGGGGTACCTTTTTGGGTAGGCCCGCATCAACCCAAACCACAGACCTCACAAGTTCGTATTCCCATCCCCTAGGGTCCCCATGGAGCAAAATATAGCACCTATGCTCTGTGATCTTATTCGGTTGACCAAAATGCTTGGGAGGAGCTGACATCTATGGACTTGAAATGTTATCCCACGACGGGGTGAGATGACATCTCAGTGAGTTCAACCCCTAAGACTCGACTAGGAAGAAAGTATGCCCTGAGGCTGCCTAGGCACAAACACGAGTCAGAGGACTTAAATTGACCTCAGTTTCTTCCTGCAAGTCAATAAATTCAAATAATCATCAAATTATTTCAACTAATCAGATCGAACCATCGATCAATCGACTCAATTAATTCCATGTCATCAAGACCATCTCCCGATCATTTCAATCAATACTATCTATAAAGTCTGATCAAATCCAGGATTGCTCACTCTAAGCTAATAATAGATAGTATAGCTCACTCTAAGCTAATAAATAGTATATTGCTCGCGCTAAACTAATATATATCTAGGCGTGCAGGCTAATATATTATACTAACAATTCTCACTAGAAGCTACTAAGATATGCTACTCACGTTAAGCTGACATATCGAGCCCGCAGGCTAATATAGTATACTAGTATACTGCTCGTGCTAAGCAGACATATCAAGCCCGTAGGTTGATATAGTATACCATCCTGATCATTGATCCATTTCACCATTTTTATCATTCCCAATAAAAATAATCGTGTGTGGGTACACGGTCGGCCTTAGCGAAAATACAATATTTTCCTCTTTTAAAATCTCACTAATTTCGATAGTCCACAAACTCATTTTTGGCTTTGTAAACCGACGCCTTGTGATTTTCTAAATAATTATTGAAATTAATGAATTTTGGGATAAATACCCAAAATCACAATTCACACTCAATTTGCATAAAATAGCAGCCAACTAAATAATCCAATCACACCATTGCAATCGGCACAAAATTTCGATCACCGGCTATCCCGATCTAATTTTCGGAAAATAATTATTAATTAAATAATTTCAAATTTTAATTAATAAATACCAAAAATAGCAACTTAGGCTAGAAAAGCCTAATTAAATACCGAAACAGGCCTGAAAATTTTTTGAAACTCGTTAGACAAATACTAGAGCTTTTCTAGGCTCTAATTACATTACTCTAACCATCTAACAATACTAACGATTAAATTGCTAATCTATTCTAACTATCCACCTGATCCATACTTAACTTAAACTAATCAACCATTAAGCATAATTAACTTCCTAAGCAAGAATTAGTGAGTAAACTCACTTGATTAATGATCCGCTTGGACCACAATGACGGGGACACGAGAGATAGGCCACAAACTTCGAAGTGGGACCGCCAAGCGGGGTTGGGAGCCACCAAAATGGCTAAACAATTACTATGAGACCCACTAGCTTTGGTTCTATGGCTAGGCCAAGAAAGGTTGGAAAGTGGTTAGTTGAGTTGGAAATGGCCCAAGCGAGACAGTCGGGCTGTAGCAGCTTAGGCGGATGACTCTGGCGGCTGGTGGTGGTGAAACGGTGACCCAGAGGTTCCGACATCGACCTAGGGACTTCGTGGGATGGCAAGCGGGCGAGGAGGAGGCGGCTGGAAGCAGCAGGGGCGAAGCAACGGGTGCCGGCATGCAGGCACGAGCAACGGCGAGCTACAGGGGCGTCGACGGTGAGGAAGGGTGAGTTGCTAGTTCTTCTCTAGAAATGGGGGTCGATGGCAAGGGAGGTGGGGCACAACTTGGTCTTGAGGGGGCTACTTGGTCTCCTCTCTATCCCTATCTCCTTGGAAGGCCCCACCAAAGCCCAGCTGGATTCCTTTGCATTTTCCAGCAGCCAGCTCTCCTTCTAGAAGCCTTGAGATGGTCCAAATGTTGGGTCCAAGGGGGAGCTACGAATTTTGGCTTGATTTCTCTCAATTAGACTTCAATTCCTCCTTGAATCAACTCAAATTGGCTCCCATAAATTCCACCGACGTATCCCCGATCAAATTGGCATTTTTCCTCGCCAATAGAACCTACTTGCATCTCAAATTCGCGAAAAAAACAGTCCTTTGATTTTCTCGGTCGAAAACGGCTCTATGTCGACTTTTTCCGCCAAAATCTCGGTTTGCAAAAAAAAACTTCGGAGGATGAGTCGACGTTCCTAAAATGACTTGTGACATGACAGAACTTTCAATTTCTAAAATCAGATTCAGATTCGCGGTTAATTTCAATCCAGCGCGATTTGAGTTTTCAAATTCGCGGGTAGCTTTCAGAAAGTTTTAGTGCAAATGACCCGTGGTCAATTTTCTTCGAGCCACAATGAACCTCTTCGACACATTGGCGACTCTCGGTGGTCGTGAAAATCTCGAGGTTTCAATTACGGACACAAGGTACCAAAACGATAGAAAAATCAGTCTAGTGCCGATCGACGAGAATTTTGTAATTTAGTGGGATCACCCACGTTTAGCCACACATCTCAGTCGAACCGACCTATCTCTGATCTCTAATCGACTTTTAACTGTGCCCTAATGATCCTGCAGATGAGCAGGGTCGAGTAGCCGAATCCTGATCAAATTCCTAAGTCTATTGCATTAAAATCCCTTAGTGACTTTCCTAGATAGTCTAGTTATCTCATGAGTGATCAGTTCTAAGAACAACACTATAGGCGCATCGATGAAAGGCTCGATTTATTAAATTGAAAACATGATTGAAAAATTCAGGATGTCACAACTATTCCCCTCTTATAAAAATTTCGTCCTCGAAATTTAAACAATTACAATACTTCAAACAAAAAGGTGGGGGTACAATTGTCTCATCGATTGTTCACTCTCTCAGGTTGCTCATTCAGTGCCATGGTGTTTCCATACCACTTTGACCAATGTGATGGTCTTAGTATGCAGAAGCTGCTCTTTTCGATCCACAATCTGAACAAGGCTTTCAACGTACGACACTCTGTTGTCCATATCCAATTCTTCAAAATTAAGTACGTGGGTCGGGTCAGGCTCATACTTCCTCAACATCGACACGTGAAAGACGTCATGCACTTGCGCCAGTCTCGGCGGTAATGCAAGACGATACGCTAGGATATCGATCCTGTCTAGAATCTCAAATGGACCTACGTACCTCGAACTCAGTTTCCCTTTCTTACCAAAGCGCGAAGTACCCCTCATTGGTAACACTTTTAGAAAAACGTGATCACCAACTTGGAATTCCAATGGTCTTCGATGCTTATCTGCGTAACTTTTCTGGCGGCTCCAAGCGGTCTTTAGTCTGCTTATGATAATTACAACTGCATCCATTGATTGCCGAACCAACTCTAGATCTGTGATATTTCTTTCCCCAACTTCATCCCAACATACTGGCGTTCTGCACGCTCTGCCATACAACGCTTCAAAAGGAGCCATCTGAATGTTCTGCTGATAACAGTTGTTGTAGGCGAACTCGACCAGGTGAAGTTGTTCTTCCTAACTTCCTTTAAAATCCAACACGCAAGCTCGCAGCATGTTTTTGAAGGTTTGAATTATCCTCTCAAACTGGTCATCCGTCTAAGGTTGATATGCCGTATTGTACTGCAGCTTCATACCTAAAGCACTTTGCAAGCTTTTTCAAAAAGCAGCTGTGAATCTCGGTTCTCAGTCTGAAGTGCTCGTTACCGGTACTCCATGCAGACGAACTATCTGACGCTCGTACAACTCTACGTGTCTATCCAAACTAAGGTCATTTCATACTGTAATGAAGTGAGTCGACTTTGTCAGTCGGTCAATCACTACCTAAATGGAATAGTTACCTCTCTGACTCCTCGCTAGGCCGGTCACGAAATCCATCGTTATGTGCTCCCATTTCCATTTTGGGATCTTGAGAAGTTGCAGAAGTCCTCCTGGCTTGCAATGCTGAGCTTTCGCTTGCTGACACGTCAAACATTTGGCGACATGCTTGGCGATGTCTGCATTCATACCAGACTACCAATAGTGTTGACGCAAATTCTAATACATCTTCGTACTGTTAGGATGAATGTTGTAACTGCTACAATGAGCTTCTGATAAGATCTCCTCTCTAAGCTCCGCATTGTTAGATACAACCAATCGCCCTTGGAACCTTAATGTTCCATCATTAGAAATTTGAAAGTCAGCCTTTCTCTTATCAGTATCCTCTTGCAGAATGTTCTGAACATCTGGGTCTGTTAGTTGGAGTAATTTGATCCTAATCTGCATCTCTTGTTCAATTTTGAGGGTGGCCATAAAATTCAAAAGGTGCCCTACCTTGAATTTGAAAACTGAATCTCGAGCTCTCTCGATTAAATTCCATTCTTTAATGAACATATAAGTGACTGAAGACTTCCGACTCAAAGCGTTGGCCACCTTATTCGCCTTTCTCGGGTGATATAGGATATCACAATCGTAGTCCTTTAGGAGTTCCATCCATCGTCGTTGTCTCATATTCATCTCCTTTTGAGAGAATAAATACTTAAGACTTTGATAATCAGTGAAGATTTGGAATATTTCTCCACACAAATAATGTCTCTGAATCTTCAAAGCGAAAATAATTGCCGCGAGTTCTAAGTCATGCATCAGGTAGTTCTGTTTATGAAGTCTCAACTGATGGGAGGCGTATGCAACAACCCTACCATGTTGCATCAACACGCAACCCAGTCCTCTAAACGACGCATCGCTGTAGATCTCGTATCCTCCAGGACTAGATGGAATGGTCAGCATATGTGCGGTACTTAGCTTCTACTTAAGCTCTTAAAAACTATGTTCGCACTTGTCTGTCTAGACAAATTTCTCTTCTTTCTTCAGGAGTCTAGTCAATGGCGACGCTAAAGGAGAAAATCCTTCCACAAACCTTCGGTAGTAACCTGCCAAACCCAAAAAACTTATGATCTTTGTCACTGTAGTCAGTCTTGGCCAGCTGATCACTGCTTCAATCTTGAATGGGTCCACGGAGATTCCTTCACCTGAAATCACGTGACCTAGAAAAGTAACACGAGTTAACCAAAACTCGCACTTACTGAACTTGGCATACAACTGATGAACTCTCAGGGTTTGAAGTACCAATCTTAGATGACTCTCATGCTTTGCATCACTCTTCGAATATACCAGAATATCATCGATGAACACCATCACAAATTGATCCAGGTATTCCTTGAACACTCGGTTCATCATATCCATAAAAGTAGTTGGGGCGTTCGTCAAACCGAACGGCATTACAGTGAACTCATAATGGCCATATCGGGTACAAAACGCTAACTTCGGAATGCCTTCCTTCCTGATCCTCAGCTGATGATATCCTATCCTCAAGTTGATTTTAGAAAATATCGACGCTCATTGTGACTGATCAAACAAGTCGTCGATCCTCGGAAGTGGATACTTGTTCTTGATCGTCACCTGATGGAGTTGACGATAGTCAATGCATAGACGCAACGAACCATCTTTCTTCTTTACAAACAGAATTGGTGCTCCTCAAGGTGATGCACTAGATCGTATGAATCCCTTATCTAACAACTCTTGCATCTGCACCTTCAGTTCTTTGAACTCAGATAACGCCAAGTGAGGAGCCTTAGAGATTGGCTCATTCTTGAATGCTAACTCAATTACAAACTCGATCTCTCTCTCTGGTGGTAACCTTGGCAATTCTTTCGGAAAAACACTTGGAAATTCTTGTACCACTGCGATATCTTCGATCTTTAGCTTCTCAACTGTCGTATCCACAACAGTTGCCCAGTAACCTTGACAACCCCCGTCTAACAAATATGTTGCGTTAAGTGACAAGATCAAGGTAATCGAAGGTCCTCCTCGACTTCCAACAAACTCGAAACTTTCACCCTCTAACGGGTCAAACTGAATTGCTTTGCGATAACAGTCCATCTTAACTTGTTGTTTGGTGAGCTAGTCCATGCCAATTATCAAAACAAACTCATACATGGCTAGGACTGATAAGTCTATTTTCCCCTCTCGCTCACCAATCGTTAACTTGCAACCAGAACAACCCAATGTAGATAACATCTTATCCTTTAACGGTGTAGATATGCTAACCACTGACTCCAGCAACTCAGGACTTAATTCTATCAGCTTAACATATTGGTCAGCAATAAAAGAATGAGTCACTCCTAGGTCGAATAAAGCATAAGCAGCATGGTTGTTCAGCGATACCGTACCTGTAATCACTTCAGGCACGTCCTTAGCCTGACCTCTAGTGATGGCGTACACCGTTCCCTGAGCTAGGGGTTTGATCTGTCCATCCTGCAGTGCATTCTACGGTGCGTACCCTCTCATCTATCCCAATGGTGGCGGCAGCATTAACTACGGTTATTCTCTTGGTTTTCTAGGACAATCTTTGGCCATGTGACCTTGTTAGCCACATTCAAAACAAGCGCCCATCCTTCGAGGGCATGGGGATGTACCATGTCACCTTCCACAAAAGCGACTTATGCCATTCTGACTTGGTCTTGATTTTCCAATTTCACCATTCCTGCTAAGCGAAACTTGGAACTTTCCTCCAGTCATGGGCCTCTTCCCATGTCGAATTCCTTCTCTGTTTGAATTAAACATCAATCCAAACGAGGCGGCTTGCTTGTTCAAACTTCTTTCAAGCAGCTGAGCTCAATTGTAGACTTCACGATAGTCCTTCAGGTCAAACGGCACCAGCGTTTGTTTCAGCTCTAATCGAAGGCCATTCATAAACCTTCGAGTTTTTTCTTTCGGATCTTCTATCAATCTCGGAGCATACTGAGAAAGCTCCGCGAATTTGACCTCATATTGGTCAACCGTCGTCATTCCTTGGCGGAGACGCTGAAATTCCTCCATCTTCTCGTTCTCGGGCTTTACCTGAAAAATACTTATGATTGTGGATTGGTATTTCAATTTCCATAATTAAGTTCCCAGCTGGAACCTCAGCAGGTGCGGCAGTGGCTACGGCAGCAACAGCAACATTGGCAGCAGCAATAGCGGCAGTTGCAACAGTGGTGGTAAAGGCTGCGGCTTGATTATAGGCCTTTTGCCCCCATCATATCTCTCATCGCATCCAGCGCTTGCATGATTTTGACAGTCCTTGGATCACCGGGGGCTACTATCCTAGCACCAACGGGAGGTGGTGCTATGCCACTGGCGCCAGCCTATGCTGGCGCCCTACCACGGCCACCTAGAGTATCGACCCTTGTTGGCATCCTACCCTGAGTCACGGCCCTATGGTATGCTTCCTAGGAGTCCTTTGCTCCTGATCGCTCATTCTGAAGGTTCTTTAAAGAAGCCTGCTTCCAATTCCACATAGAATTAGAAGCTAAGCGATCCACACAAACAAACAGTTATATCGATAAGTTATCACATACATGTGCCAGCATGAAACAAAGGCCATTCCTACTAATTATCCCATAAACCATCACACCTTATCACTCCATCTATAAACCATGCTCTGATACCACTTAGACGGGGATGTCACACCCCGATCCTCCGAGCGCGTGCCCATCCCTCTTATGTCAATTAAATAGCCACGTCTCAGGACACATCGCCGACCCATTCATTTTAATACGCATGTGGAAGCGAATAAATAATCCCTAGACAACAATAAGATGTGATAGGAAAGTAGGGCCATAATTTTGAAAACCAACAACACATTTATATTTACATATCATAACCAGTCATATACAAACCAAGCTGATATATATATATATATATATATATATGCAAGGTCTACAGAACTGGGGGGATTTTCAAACAACTACAGATCTTCCTCCTCATCCTCGTCCTCATTGGAGCCTTCAGTTGAATACACCGGGGACTCTGGTTTCGACAAGTCCGGGTCAACATCCACTACCAAACCATTAGGAGGATATGCTATGCCCTTTCCAAAAGCAACCTCCAGCACATACATAGGTACCTTAGATTCCGGTATGGGGCCCTCTCTTTGGCCATTCCGATCCTGACGGTACCATGATTAGTATAGATGGGTACCTTTTTAGGAAGGCCCAAATCAACCTAGACCATAGACCTCACATATTCGTATTCTCATCCCCTAGGGTCCCCATGGAGCGAAATATAGCAGCTCTACTTTGTGACATTCTTCGGTTGACCAAAATGCTCGGGAGGAGCTACCATCTATGGACCTGAAATGTTATCCCACGACGGGGTGAAACGACGTCTCAGTGAGTTCACACCCCAAGACCGACTAGGAAGGAAATACGCCCTGAGGCTGCTTATGCATAAACATGAGTCAAAGGACTTACCTTAGCTTCAGTTCCTTCTTGAAAGTCAATATCATCCAAATAATCATCCAATCATTTCAACCAATCAGATCGAACCATCGATCAATCGACTCAATCAATTCCACATCATCAAGACCATCTCCCGGTCATCTCAACCAATACTATCTATAAAGTCCGATCAAATCCAAGATTGCTCACTCTAAGCTGATAAATAGTATACTACTCGTGATAAGCTGATAAATCGAGCCCATAGGCTGATATAGTATACTAATAATGCTCACTAGAAGCTACTAAGGTATACTACTTCCGCTAAGCTGACATATCGAGCTTGCAGGCTGATATAGTATATCGGTATACTGCTTGCACTAAGTTGACATATTAAGCCCGCAGGCTGACATGGTATACCCTCCTGATCATCGATCCATTTCACCATTTTTATCATTCTTGATAAAAAATAATCGTGTGGGTACACAGTCGGCCTTAGCCAAAATACAATATTTTCGTCTTTTTAAAATCCCACTAATTTTTGTAGTTCACAAACTCAGTTTTAGCATTATAAA
The DNA here is from genome assembly GCA_014182715.1 of Eucalyptus cloeziana. Taxonomy (NCBI): domain Eukaryota; kingdom Viridiplantae; phylum Streptophyta; class Magnoliopsida; order Myrtales; family Myrtaceae; genus Eucalyptus; species Eucalyptus cloeziana. The sequence continues at coordinate 1,827,833 of CM024637.1, read as the reverse complement.
CTGTGGCACCCCCAAACAACTCAGGTCACCACAAATACCTATCACTCTACTTATTGAATACCAGTTACCTATCTTTCTTTCGGGGCTAAAGAAGAACCGTTGTTCATAGGCATATTTTTATATTATTATTATTATTTTTTATGAAAAGGGTTCAGCGCAGCTCATAACGGAATTATAAACAAGTCTCACCATCCCTTACGCCCATGATAACGATGCAATGCACACCCACTACATATCAAAGGAAAAAGATAAAGCCAAGCCACTTTTATTTACATATTTATGATGGACATCATGGGTCGGTACAACCAAAAAGCGAAGATTTTTAGCTAAACTCGACTACTACTCAAAAGAGTGATCTCGACCCCCTATATCGATCATGTATAACCCTCCATCTAGAAGTGTTGGCTATCCCAAAAAGTGTCAGCTCCCATTCCTCACACGGGCCATCACACCGACATTGGTGCATCGGGCGGCGGCGGCGGCAACATCCCCAGCATCACTCCATCACGACGGACGTGGATAGACAAAAACTCCTGGATGACCAAGCCCCCAGCCAGGCCCACGTCATACATTACCAGCACGCGAACTCAAATGAACACCAAACCAGGAATGGTGACACAAATATGCTCCGCACACTCGACCTCCACGTCAGATGGTAGGTCGTAAAAGGTACCGCGCATAACCGGTGGTAAAGGCATCGTTCTAATCTGAAATGTTAGTCCCTGAAGGGGTGAGTATAACCACTTAGCAGTAAAGATCCATTAAACTACTCAATGCGTCAAACAAAACAATCAAAATATCATGAGAAGGTGCATATCATTCATACATTTGAGCTTACCTCACCATGCATTGTGCATATACCATCATGCACATGTACATATATCAACAAAGCAGCCATGCATATGTGTCACCACACTATGCGCATATACCACCATGCACTAGTACAAATATCATCAAACATCCATGCACATATCATCATATAATATGCATGATTCAGTTTCAGCTTTTATCTTTAAATTGGATCAAAACATTTTTCTTTCTCGGGACCAGTAATTGCATCCCACATTTTATCGCTCGCACCCAACCTATCATCGCGAGGAACCTTCGGCACACACCTCCGAGCATCCGGCACACACCTCTAGGCATCTCGAAACTCCCGAGGACATCTGGCACACACCTCTGGGCATCCGGCACTCACCTCCGGGCATCTCGACACTCTCGGGGCATCGTTGGCTCACACCTTCGACGGTATCCTCATTTATCATATTTCATGTTCACAATTGTGTCTCAATTTCAACATGGCACATGATGTGATGGCAACAAGGTCAAATTCAGCTATTGATTTTATATTTAATGCCAAATGTCACCAAATGTGCAGCAAGATCAATCACTTAAAAACATCATAATTCATGGGGCAAACTCAGGGATTATTAATAAAACGGAATGCAATCTTTTAGTTAACACTCCTTAAAATTAGTGATTGGCCCTAATAAATTCTAAGAATTTAATATATTACAAACAAGATCTAGAGGCAATTATCTCATGAAGAACACCGCACCAATAGAATTCCACACAAAACAGAATAGTCCATACATTACAGCTTTTAAAATTCGCACAATCCAGTTTGCACAGTTTTAGAAAACATTTTGATTAAATACCCAAATGAACTCCATAAATTATGAAATTCAAATATGTTATAGAAAATACATAAAGGCAGATATTTTATGAAGAACACTACACCAAAAGAACCTCACATAATTAAGTACGGTCCATGCATCACAGCATTAAAATTCTTACATTTCAACTTGCACAGTTTTTGAAACATTTTCGGTTAAATAGGCAAATGAACTTCAAAAATTACGAAATTTGAATATGTTATAGGCAAGAATCTCATATAAAACGATATAATCTACGCATCGCAACTTTCAAAGTCCTAACACATCCGATTGCACAGTCTTAGAAACATTTCCAATTAAATACTCAAATGACCTTAAAAAATTATGAAATTCAAGTATGTGATAGCCAAGACCATAAGGTAGATATTTCATGAAGACATCGAAATCAAATTCGTCCTAGATAAATAAATATGGACGGTTAATACCCCTGTTCTTAGTACCGTTATTCCAGATCTAACCATCTCCAAAGGACCACGATTTCACCTACTTATTCTTGTTTTTTTTTTCTCTAAATTTTTGATATGTTATACCTAAGGGGATGTCCTTTACAACTTTTGTTAAGAAATCAAAGTGAAAGTTCAACAAAAAGGTTGCCCTACAGTCCATGGATTCATCAAGGGTCGGTACCGAAATTTCCAGATCTAGTCTTTCCAAAGAACAACGATTTGACCTATCTATTCTTGTTTTTTTTTGTCCCAAATTTGAGTATGTTATACGCCAAGAAGTCGTTTACAACTTTCATTTAGAAGTTGAAGCGAAATTTGAACTAGAACCTCGCATGCAAGTCACTAGAACATCCAAGGTTGAGCTGTTTTTCTCAAGAACATCACACTAGACTAGAGCACCACTCTTATAACTTCAATTTTTCACATCCTATACATCCGAAATTTTTACCATTCAATCACACACACTAAGCACAGCATGCAAGAGTAGATCAAAGGATCCCACTTGCCTCCAAACCGAGTAAACTCAGCAACCAAACGGTGAGCACGACGGCGGGACATAGCGGCGACGAACGGTGGTGAACGGACCTCCTCCTTCTTCCTTCCTTCTCCCACACGACCGATCTCTTGTGGCACCCCCAAACCGTTAAGGTCGCCACAGATACCAATCGCTCTACCTAATGCATACTGGTTACTTGTCTGTGGAAAAAGGGGAGTTTTAAAGAAGAACCAAGGTTCAAGGGCATTTTTTTTTTTAAGAGAGTTTAGCGCAGCTCATAGCGGAAATTAGAGGCGAGTCTCACCATCCCTCTACTCTCTTTGCAATGATACAATGCACACCGACTACACATTGACGGAAAACATTAAGCCGAACCACTTTTATTTACATTTTCAGGATGGACATCTTGGGTCGGTATAAACAAAAAGGAAACCAAGACTTTTCACTACGCTTTGCTACATCTCAAAAGATATCATTGACCCCCTATATTGAACGTGTAAAACCTTCTATCTACAAGTGTCGGCTCCCTCTCCAAAAAGTGTCAGCTCCCTCTCCTCTCGCGGGCCATCACACCCATCCAGGTGCATCGGGCGGTGGCGGCGGCAACATCCCCAGCATCACCTCGTCACGTCGGACATGGATGGACAGGAACTCCTGGATGACGGGGCCCCAACCAGGCCCACATCATACATCACCAGCACCTGCACTCGTATGAACACCAACCCAGGGATGGTGATGCATACGTGCTCCATGCACTCGACCTCCACGTCCGAGGGAAGACCGTAAAAAGTACCGCGCGAGACTGGAGGGAGAGGCATCTCTCTAATATGAAATGTTAGTCTCCAAAGGGGTGAGAACAACCACTCAGCAGGTAAGAGATCCATTACACTACTCAATGCATTAAACAGAGCAATCATGGCAACATAGAGTACATATATATCAATCATGTCTCACCTTTTTTGTCATGCATATTACATCATACAATCATGTATACATGTCACCATACCATATGCACATATCACCATGCACTTATACATGTTACATCATTCAGTCATGCATACATGTCACCATACCATGTGCACATATCACCATGCACTTATACATGTTACATCATATAGTCATGCATACATGTCACCATACCATGTGCACATATCACCACATTATGCATGATTCAATTTCAACTCATGTTTTTCAATTGGATCACCACATTTTTTTCCTTCCTGGGACAAGTAATTGCATCCCACATTTTATCGCTCGCACCCAACCTAGCATCACAAGGAACCTCTGGCACACACTTCCGGGCATCCGGCACACACACTCCGGGCATCTCGACACTCTTGGGGCATCGTCGGCTCACACCTCCAACGGTATCCTCATTTCAATGCATGTTCTTATATATCTCATTTTCAATTTCACATTTGATGTAACAACACCATTGATTGAAATCAGCCTTTTTGAAATCATGTAACACGCATTGGGAAAGATACCATTTGATGCAATGGTTTTTTTTTTTTTTTTTTTTAAAGAAATCCTTCTTGGAGTTCATGAAAATTTACCAATCCTTTAATGTCATATGAGATGTATAAATCTCATCACATCATTACACGGGTAATAATCCAAAGCATCATGATTTACACAACAATTTCAATAACCCATAAATAACACAATTTCAAACTAAATCAGAATACTTAAAATCCGTATATCACAAGAAAAGAGTTTTTGCCTTACTCATGCACAGTTTTTGCAACAATTTCAATTAAATACCTAAATGACCTTCAAAATTTATGAAATTTGAACATGTGATAGTTAGGACATAAAAGCAGATACTTCATGCAGAACACTTCACCAAGAGATCCCCACATAATTCACTACAGACCACGCATCACAGCTTTATTTATTCTGTCCGTTCATCTTGCACAGTTTTTGAAACATTTATAGTTAAACACCCAAATGACCTTCTAAAATCATGGAATTTAACTATGTTGCAGACGAGACATAGATAGAGACATTTCATGAAGAACACTTTCCCAAAAGAGATTTGTACAGAATAGTATAGACCATGCATTTCAACATCATCAAGTCCGAGTAGACAGATTGCACAGTTTTCAAAACACATTCGATTAAATATGTAAATGACCTTCAAAAATCATGAAATTTAATTATGTTGTATTGAAGACATGGATGAAGATATCTTATGTAGAACATTTTTCCAAAAGAGGTTCGTACAGAATAGTATAGGCCATGCATTTCAACATCATCAAGTCCGAGTAGACAGATTGCACAGTTTTCAAAACACATTCGATTAAATATGCAAATAACCTTCAAAAATCACGAAATTTAACTATGTTGTAGTCAAGACATAGATGAAGATATCTTATGAAGAACAGTTTTCCAAAAGATGTTCGTACAGAATAGTATAGGCCATGCATTTCAACATCATCAAGTCCGAGTAGACAGATTGCACAGTTTTGAAAACACATTCGATTAAATATGCAAATGACCTTCAAAAATCACGAAATTTAACTATGTTGTATTCAAGACATAGCTGAAGATATCTCATGAAGAACATTTTTCCAAAAAAAGGTTCGTACAGAATAGTATAGGCCATGCATTTCAACATCATCAAGTCCGAGTAGACAGATTGCACAGTTTTCAAAACACATTCGATTCGATATGCAAATGACCTTCAAAAATTATGAAATTTAACTATGTTGTAGTAAAGACATAAATAAAGACATTTCATGCAGAAATTTAAGTCAGATTCGCTCTGGATAATTAACTACAAATGGTTAAAACTTCTGTTCCTAGTACCCAAATTCCCAGATCTGACCCTCTCCGAAAAAAAACATGATTTTGCCTACCTATCGTAGTTCATTTCTTCCAAATTTTTGATATGTTATACCTTATGATGTTCTTAACAACTTTTGTTCAGAAGTCGAGGTGAGATATCCACGAAAAAGCCACATGCAAGTCGAAATCCTACAAATGGACAGACTGGTTTTTCAAAGAAAACAGAATGCATAATGTTGACACCTAAATTTTGGCGATCTGGTCATTTATTTATTGCATAGAAAATTAGGGGATAATTTTATCCCTGAAAAAGTTTTAATTGCATAGCATATAGATTTAGGTGCATTTACTTTTAATTTGCATTGTTTGCATTTATTTATTGGACCAAGTGACGGGTGGATTTGAATTAGTGGTTACGAGCTTTAAATTGACAAAATTTGGACTAAGCCCATGAAGCGAGCAAATTGGCCCAAGCCCTTTTTAAGTGATCCGAAATGATCTCGTGAGAAAATAAAAATTTGAAATTTTCTAGGATATGATGAATTTTTCAGATAGGGCAAGTGGGAAAAAACGAATATTGCGAATATTGCGTTTGAAAAAATCTTTGTGGATATTGATTTTGAAAAATTAAAAACCCTAATCGATGGCCTATAAAAAGTAAAACGTATAGGGTTTTTGAAGGAGGCCACTCAATAGAATACACGGCCATTGATAAAAAAAAAACATCAAGGGATACACACGTGAGGGAGAAGGTTGGCGAAGTCTCCCCACAATCTATTGATCCCCTTTGTCGTCCGTCGATTGTGATGCCTACTATTGCGTCGGTGCTGCCTTTTTTTATGATATCCATCAACGACTTTGCTTAATAGTCAACACTTCCGTGCATCGCAAAATATTCACACAAGCGTTCTCGGTTGCTCTCCGGCAGTGATCTTCCATCTTGGTGATCCAGAAGAGTCCCTTGGCAATCATCAAGGAGTCTAGGTGTCTAACGATTCCACTACCATATCTACGTGGTCCCCTGGTCAAACTTTCGTAGTCAAGCAACGGCCAAGCAAGCTCTTGGTCAGAACGGGTGCACTCTTGATATTTTTTGTAGGTTTTCCGGCAAATCATCGAGCGCCCAACACTCTTCGCCGCCATGCATCTCAGCACTTTTGGTCACAACTGTTCATGAGTGATACGTGCATGGTGGTGTCCACTTCAACAACACGCCCTCATGGTCAAAGTTTGATAATCAAATAAGACCGTAAAAAACCAGATTCGGTCAAGAAGGTTGAAGGGTTAGCAAGGTTTGTTTTTAGACAAAGTAACAAGGCCGAAGAAAACTTCTTTGGGATTGAATCTTCCTTGAAGACGTTGCAGCAGCTCCTTGCGCCACCACACCTCATCGGCGTCCAGTGTCTACCGAGCTTTGCCTTTTTCGTCATCCTTTCCAGGTTATCCAGTGACATAATCGCGATGGGTTTTTCTTCCAACGACCAGTGTCTAGTGACACCATAGATGCTGCCCACCTCTGCTAGCCCCCATCACCGCTTGTTGCTTTGTTTTCCCTATTGTTCCTGACTCTTTTTTGCAGGTTGCCAAGTGCTGATTCACCATTGATTAAGCCAATTCGAGCTGTCCAGTGATGTCTAAGCAATTCTGGTTCTTCCGGCAAACCAAACCACAATAGCGAGACCTTGATCCCATACCTGCAGCTGTCCCGAATCCACTTGCTGCTCGCCAGTGTCTTCGCTTGTTCTTTGTGGTCCATCCATATCATATTGGCTCAGACGATTTTTGTTTACAGGTTCACAAGGGGACAAATCCGTATGTAGTTGGTGGCTGATGGGTTTGTTATTGAAGGAGACAACATCATGCTCTTAGGATCCCACATTCTCCACCAATAAATAATGTAAAAGGAGGAACGAGCATTGACACGAGCCACCGAGCTTAGCACCATCACGTCGAGTCGCGAGGATCTGAATTTTGAAGGCCGATATTCGAATTAGGTGAAAACTTTATCTATTTTGATTTTCGAATATTCCGTTTCCTTATTTGAAATATCGTTGATGCACATTATTTAAATTCTCGATATGCTATCGTATCCGTAATCTCGAGTAGCCTTTTAAATTAGGATTAATCCCTAATTTCATAACGTGCATACGATTGACAGTCCGATTTCGTGTCCGAAATATGACTCGTAATGGCACGAAAAATCGCCAATCCGATCTCATGCTCAAGATTCGATTCGTGGTTTATTTGAAATTGACCAATCCGATCCCATGCGCGGGATATGATTCGTCAATTTATGGATATTGATTTTATCTTGTTGGATGTGTTGTCGTGTTGTTTGAATTGATTTTGTTTTCGGAAAAGAAAAATCCAAAAAAAAATATTTGAGTTAGGATTAGATTTGCTTTAGAATATCTCTTGTTTTAGGGTTATCTAGAACATGGATTTTATTTTGAATCATGAAAAAGAAAAAGAAAAAGTGCATTCATTTAGGATGTTAGTTTTTTATTCTATTAGTATATGAGTTGCATGGTTAATTTTAATTTCGAATTTCATTTAAAAATTAGAATTAGGGCATTCTCTACATGTCATTGCATATTAGGTTGATTGCATGTTTTATTTTATTTAGATAGATCTTTTGAGATGGATTGCATTATAGATTATGAACTTTCAAGTTAAGATAACATCTTAATTTAAATTAAGATTTGACCTAACCCAATTCTTAGTTTAAATTAGATAGAATCTTAATCTAGTTAGATTAATTTTTGCATTTTTCTTAATTTCGAATTTCATAAAAAGATACAAAAAAAATTGTCTTAGGGTAGATTCATTTCATTCTCTAGGACAGATTGCATGCTTGTTTTAGTTATGTGCACGTCATCATGAAATGCATGTCATTTAGGGTTTATTGCTAGGGTCATTTAATTAGAAATTGTCCGTCATTAGAATTAGGTCATTTTGGTTCATTTAGATTGCATATTTATTATTGCATGTTCATTAGAAAAAATCACAAAATTTTTTTACTCATTCATATAGTTTAAAACATTTTGCCATGCCATATTATTTCATATTAGGTTAGAAGCATTGCATTACATTGCATATTGACTATATTCTCGTTAAAAAAGTGAAAGCAAAAATTGAGTGATTACTTGTTAATTAGAAATCATATCTAAGATTGCTTATGTGAATTCTGATTTAACAATGCAGATGCTTTCGTTGCTTTGAGGTAAGTCCTGCATTATTTAATTGCTTTCCTGAGTGTTAAATTAGTGGTATGCGCACCTGCATGATCGCCTCACATGTTAGGAAAGTGAATTAAAATCGATTTAAGCTGCCTACAAAACAATTTTTTTTCAAAATAAAAGAGAAAGGTACCGAAATGGCACTAGGATAGTCTAGTGTAACCAAGTTCTCGTACCCAAAATCTCGGGTTCGTAGAAGTGAAATAGTTCTCCATTATTTTACTTAGATGTCTAATCGACCTACCACAAATTGATTAGTGGCGACTCCCTTTTACATGCTAGATATTTGAATTTAAATCGTGAGTTGGTATGGGCTTGGGAGAGCTCGAGCCAAGTCTAGGCTTAGCAATCCATTAGCCTAATTTTAGGTGGTGCACCCGAAAATTTGGTCGCGACACACAGCCAACAATTTCCTCCCCCTAGCTTCGAGATCTCCTCACTTCCACCCCATTCGACATTCACAATCAACATGCACTCATCTCAGCTAGCCAAAGAGTAGAGAAACGGACTCTACTTGCCTCAACTCAAGCTCAAACAGCACAAAGATGGCGGCAAGGCGGCGAACGGTGGACGGTCCTTCTCCTTCTTCCCCTTCGCACACACGGCCACCCCCTTTCTTTCCTTCCTTTCTCTCTTTCTCTCCTCTCTCTCACTCTCTCTCAAACGACACACTCTCTCTCTCTCTCTCTCTCTCTCTCCTCTTTCTTGCCAAAACTGACCCCTAATCCCCCTAATTTCTCTTCTACATTCATTAGCAATCAATGATTGCATGCAATCCGCCCAAAAGGGCCTACGGGGGCAGCCACACTTGGCTCAAACTCCTTGCCACTTGGCAACACACATGCAAGGTGAAGGGGCTTCGAAAATGGGCTGGTCTTGGGCCATCCATGGGCCAGTCAAACAGGGGGGTTGTGTGGGCTGGTTGGGCAGTCCTTGGGCCTAAAATTAGCCCACCCTCCCCTATTCTTATTCCCTTTTTAAACCTTATTAGAATAAGCACCTAATTTTTATCATATAAGATCACAATACTTAGCAATCTAAATCAATAAAATCTCACTCTTAAAGTGCACCACCAAGAACAAGGTTTCCATATCAATTGCACCTTAATAAAAACCCTTAGGTCACTTGTAGACACATCCCCATTCAAACAATTCTTCAAATTTAAAGCTCGGCCCTAAATTAATCAAAATTCATTGATTTGAACGCTAAAACAGAATCAAATGGCACTTCCATTACCTAATTAGGGTTCATGGGATTTTAGGATGCGACAATTCTCCCCTCTTTAGAGAATTTCGTCCTCGAAATTAGACATCGCTTACGCCTCTTGAAACAAGTAGGGGTACTTCTCCCTCATTTGATCTTCACTCTCCCATGTGGCTTCCTCCATATCGTGATGTCGCCATAATACTTTAACCAGTGGAATCGTTTTGGTTCTAAGGACTTGTTCCTTTCTGTCCAGCACTTGCACCGGCTCTTCAATGTACCGCACTTTCTCGTCCACTTTGATGGCTTCATGATCGAGTATGTGACAAGGATCTGGTTGATACTTTCTTAGCATCGACACGTGAAACACATCATGTAAATTTCCCAAATTAGGAGGCAACGCCAAACGATAAGCTGCATCTCCTATTCTTTCAAGTATCTCAAAAGGTCCAACAAATCTGGGACCCAACTTTCCTTTCATTCTGAAACGAGATACTCCTTTTATTGGAGATACTTTAAGGAATACATGGTCCCCCACACTAAACTCCAAGGGCCTTCTAGGCCTATCCGCGTAGCCTTTTTGTCTACTCTAGGCTGTTTTAAGTCTTTTCCTGATAATCTCAACAGCTTCAATGGTAACTTGTACCAATTCAGGTCCTGTCAATCTTCTTTCACCTACTTCATCCCAACAGACAGGGGTCCTGCATCTTCTCCCGTATAAGGCTTCATATGGGGCCATGCCTACACTTTTCTGAAAACTATTGTTATAAGCAAACTCTATCAAATGCAAATTCTCATCCCATCTTCCTCTAAAGTCAATAATACAGGCTCTTAGCATAACTTCCAGAGTCTGTATTCTCTGTTTGTCCATCTGTTTGAGGGTGATAAGTAGTACTGACTTGAAGCTTTGTCCCTAAAGCATTTTGCAGACTCCATCAAAAGTTCGAGATAAACCTAGAGTCTCTATTCGAGGTGATTCTTAATAGTGGGCCATCTTGCCCAAATAGTACTTCAAATAGGTCTCAGAGCGCTCAATGCCATCATACTTTCTTGTAAACTCGAGCTCCTTATAAAATTCAGGGACCTTTACTTTTATGAAGGGCTCCAGTTTGTCGAACCCTGGAAGTTGATAACCTTGTAGCATGCATAGTCATCCCTCGATCTTCACGAGGCATCTTGAGCCTTCCTTATCAAAATGGGGATTCGAGGCTCCTTAGATGGAGCCTCTAGATCAATAACAATTGGGGCAGGAGTAGAAGCTTCTTCAGTAGGTCTTTTCCCAATAGGGTCAGCCACCGACACATTAGCAAGTGTAATGGGAAGATTCGAAGCAGCAGCAGGAGTTATAGGCATCAAGTTCTTTACTTGGTTGGAGAGGTCAGTCAGCAACACCATCATCTACACCATTTGATTCTCCATGGTAATAATGCGAGTCTAGTTATCCTCGTTTTACATCCTTACTTGGCGATGAGTACATATGATAAACCATTTCTTAATCGTCTTTCAATATCTTTTGTGAAAGAAGGAACTAAAAATTAGCACATGATGAAATGAGATCAAGAAAAATACAAACCTTGTCAATTCTATATTTTCTTGAGAGAAAATAGCAATAAGAGGCATGTATGACCCTAATATCATATAACGTCATCTGATCAAGATTTCTTCAAAAGAAATTATATAATTGAAAAGAATGATGACCAACATTTAATTCGAATGCCCATTTTTCAAAAATTATGTAAGAGGGAAAAGCTCCGTGAAATTATATTGATTACAAGGAAAATAGGACCTTACATCCTTGAAGCTTACAAAATGGTTCAACATTACATGTAATATGAGAGTGAATATGGGGAAAACCTCAATTGCAAAGAAATAAAGGAATATACAAAGAAAGCTCCTATATGAGGACAAGGAAAAATACATGAAAGATTCTCAAATAAAAATCCTAAGGATTAGGTGGGATTGTACGAAGATGCTTTTTATCATGGACCAAGCATTCCACATTGATCAAGGCTTCATCTTCGTGTGCTTCAATATGGACATATGGGAATCATGGAGGCTTGAGAAAAGTGGGCAACTCCACTTTGAGTTCAGCTTTCACCCGGCGGTATATATACTCAATAGTCGCATGATGGATCTTCATTTCTCACTCCAAGTTGGACTCATCAACCGCGACTACAGGACGCAAGGATTAGGCACGCCATATCCCAATAGCATCTTGGACAGCGGCTTTGACACGATCAATTTGGTCTTTTGTGATGACTTCATTGTGATAATTATTACGGTACAAACCCAGCTTGAGGATTGGTGGGATCATTTGAAGAGCGCGATATTGGCGAAGCACCCTTAAAGGGTAAAACAACGTTAGACCTATTAATCCAATGAGGGGGAGAGGGTCATCAACTCTGGTAATAAGGCACAACTTGAGATTCCCAAGCCATCAGACATGTCATTGGATTAAGCTTGAGGTGAGACTTTTGAGGAAATGGAACCCTATAGAGAAAGATTGTGACAGAAAGAATCATTCTTTTCATGAAATATGAGAATTGAATGATAATTCTTTGTCATTGATTTTTTTTAGACGAGAGGCAAACTCTTTGATGTGAGAGATAAGCCAAATTTGGAGAAGACCTAGTTTGGCTCTAAGAGTTTCTCAACCATTTGCTTTGAATTGATTAAACACAAAGGTTTTGAGTATAATGTGAGTAACCGAGAGATCTATGGTTTTTCGAGTATGAGGGAATATGACAAAGCTAAAGAATATAAGAAGAAAGACACGAGGAATTTGATTCCCGGATTTAGGTATAAGATTAAGGAGATGTTGCTCGAGAAATGTATAAGGCATGAAATTTGAGTTTCCCTTAAGAATGGCTCTAATTTTATCGGAGGAAATGTTAAGGAATTGATTTAGGAGAGACATTGAGTTTTGACTAATAGAAGTGGCGAAACCTAAGGAAGCTTTGCCTAGCCCAAATGGTTATCTCAAACTCCTCAATTGTAAGGGGTCAACTTATATTGTTTAAACATGAAGGTGGAGGTCATGAGGTTTCAAAAGTGGACCAATACCTTCAGCATCGCGATTCGTGGCTCGATCCTCAATAAGGTCGGGAGAAAGTCGATGCACTTCTCCATGTTATCTCGATACTTCAAGTCAAGATTGTCCCATATGATCTTGAGACTCCTCGACATGAAGATCACGTCGATCTCAGGCTTGCCCATCTAAGCCTAAACCTAAAAGGGCATTCAAGATTTAAAAATTCACCGTTAAAATATAAAGCATGTAATCTAAATTCGAAAACTAGAAAAGAAAATGACAATAAAGCAGGAACAATATCTTACCAACCAAATGTGACATCCCAAATTTCACCAACCTTCATTAGTGTAATCAGATCATTAGGAACTTATATTAATTTAGATTGGGCTAGAAAGTGAACCCAATGGACCGTGAGGAATGTCTGGGATTGAGAAGTAAGCGGGCCACACGAATTTTAGAATTGGGCTTAAAAAGCCAAATGAGAGATTATGGGCTTGGACTTGGCTTGGAGCGGGCCAAGGCTCATATCTGTTAGAATAGTTTAGTGGACCGTGATCGTTATAGATCGAGCTTGTTAGGCCAGAGACGGATATTTAGGCCCGAGTGATTTTATTTTCAGTTAAGTTTATGGATTATAGTTATGATAATTTGATTAGTGATTGTAATGCTAATGTCAATTTCTAACTTTATCATTTCTTGTGATAAATTCTCTATATAAACTAACACTAAATAGTTAATATGTCATAAAATTTCATAACCTTGTATAATTACAAGGGGATTGAAATCAAGTGAAAGCAAAAGGGAATTAAGTGAAAAACATTAGATACAAATGAACTGACTAACGACATGGATTAACTGTTAATGGATGGCGAAATTTGTTATGCATGAAAGCCACGACATCTCTCTCTCTCTCTCTCGTTTCTCTTTGTCTTTGCACGCCCACGGTTTTCCATCCCTGAAAACCGAAACCCAGCAACTCAAGAAGACATAATCATTAGCAAAATCTCATTAATAGTCTAGCCTAGGGATTAGCCTTGTAGACCTATTTCCCCTCTTAAATTTCGAAACCTCTCTCTCTCTCTCTCTCTCTCTCTCTCTTTCTCTCTCTCTCTCTCTCCAAAAACCCATCTTCTTCTTCTTCTTCTTCTTGTCTACTCTCTTGGTTGAATGGCGAAGGAGAAACCAGTAGCCAAAACCAGCGATTTCTTCTTCTTGCATGTGAGTTTTGGTGTTGATTTTTAAGAATCTTTGAGTTATCTAGTAGCTGAACTAAGGTAAGGAAAGATAAGTTTCTAAACTAGAAGTTATCCATTGTTTTTGTCAAGGAACTTGTGGATCTAGCTAGCTGAATGGTGGAGGATTCGATGTGAAGTTGCTGTTTTGTGTTGGATTGAGCTAGATGAGTTCTAAATTGAGGCTATAAGTCATTGCATGTTGCATTAGAGGCTTGCATGTCTCGAAATCTAAGTGTGAGTAAGTTGTGATTGTCGAGTAAGGTAAAGGAAATGGTTACCGAGTGAAGAGATGTGGTGTATGTTGCGGTGAGTGAGCTTATGGATGAATATATGCTTTGAGCCGAGCTGTGGAAGGTTTCTCTGTTAATAAGAACCTGCTGAAAGTATTCTTAGATGCTGTGGAAGAGACTTGAAGTGTTGTAAAGGAGATTGGTAGAGAAACAAATGGTTGGATTGAGCTAGAAATGAAGAAATCCGTATATAACGATTCTGTTTTAGAGGAATATGGATAGGAAGTCTTTTTATTTTGTGTCACTTTGATTTCTAATGATGAAGATAAGGAATAGAACCATTTTACTTAAGAGAACATCTATTAGATTAAGTTCAATCTCTAGTTATAGCCAAATAGATATAAAAACATGAAGATAGAAGTGTACTTATTGAAAATAGTAAGCTGTTTCATAGAGAATAGCTTGACCTTCAATGATTATGTGAATTTTCTGTAATTATCTAGTTAGAATTGAATTTTGAATCCTTAATAAAAGTTGTAGAAAGCATTATTAGGAATAACATATCAAAATTTGAGAATAAATGGACAAAGTTTGGTTAGTACAATGATTTTCTCTGTAGATATTAAATCCGGATGTCATTACTGGATGCTAGTAAAGATTATAGCAATTACTGCTCTTAATTGTGGCACCCCTCGACGGCCCCCGATCCGTTAGGGTCGCCATATTCACTTACCTTTCCCTTTCCCTAAAAACATGTCACTCTAATACCATTACAATTGCAGCGACTCTATACAACTTGGGGGTTTACATCTTTTAGATCGGTCCCTTGCGCAATTCATATAACGGAAGCATAACCAACAACTCCCTTCCCTATATTTAGAAAACAGTGCACACCAACTAAACATCTTTAATAAGTTAAAGCTGAACACTTTTATTTACATAAAGCAGATGGACATCTTTAGTCGGTACATCGAAATGCCATGGTTTTCTATACTTGGCTATACTTCAAAAGATGACCGACATCTCCTCCAATAGTCGTATACTTAAAGTCCATCGAATCAGTGTCGGTGTCCAAAAGTTTCTTCCTTTGCTATCCTCCTCCTCGCGGTCATATCCAACCAGTTGATCCATCTACTAGTGGCAATGGCAACAGAGGAATCTTATCTAGTCTGAAATGTTAATCCCCAAAAGGGGTGAGTACAACCACTTTGCAGTAAAGATCCACCAAACTACTCAATGCATCAAACAGAACAATCGAGGTATCATGAACAAAGCACATATCATTCATGCATTCAAGCATACCTTGCCTTGCAGCCATGCATATATCCCCATGCCATATGTGTATATACCACCATGCACTTATCATCAAGCATTCATGCATATATCACCATGCCATATGTGCATATACCACCATGCATTCATATCATCCATGCTATCAAGCATACATCACCATGAGATCCATTCATACCTTCATGATTGCATTTTCAATATCAAATAGCATCTATTTACTTTCATAAGCAGATCATGCATCATGCCATATGCATACACCCATGCACGTGATTCACTTTCAATTCTTATCTTTCACAAGGATCTCATCAATTTTTCTTCCAAGGGACCAATGTTTGCATCCCACAATTTATCGCTCACACCCAACTTGGCATCGCGAGGAACCTCCGGCACACACCTCCGGGCATCCGGCACACACCTATGGGCATCTCGTACCCCAACTGGCATCACGTGGAATCCCCCGGCACACACCTCCAGGGCTTCCGGGATTACGTACCGACATACCACCAGGCATTCCCCCTGGAATTACGTACCGTATGCCACCGGGCATCTCGAAACTCCCAAGGACATCCGGCACACACCTCCGGGCATCCCGACACTCCTGGGGCATCGTCAGCTCACACCTCCGACGGTATACATATTCTCATACATCTCTTTTCCAATTTCACATTTGAAATTTACAATGCAATTGGTTTAAATCACTCTTTTGAAATCATGTAATATGCATTGGGAAAATGTCATTTGATGCAATGGTTTAAATGAAATCTTTCTTTGAGATCATGGAAAATTCATCATTTCTTTAATGTCATATGAAATGCATGAAAGCCATCACACCATTGCATGAATAATAATCCAAAGTATCATGATTCACACAATAACTTTATACAGATCACGTATCACAGCATTATTAATTCCGTCGTTCATCTTGCACAGTTTTCAAAACACAATCGATTAAATATGCAAATTACCTTCAAAAATCACAAAATTTAACTCTATTGTAGTTAAGACATAGATAAAGATGTCTCATGCAGAACATTTTTCCAAAAGAGGTTCGTACAGAATAGTATAGGCCATGCATTCCATCATCATCAAGTCCGAAATACACAGATTGCACAGTTTTCAAAACACAGTCGATTAAATATGCAAATGACCTTAAAAAATCATGAAATTTATCTATGTTGTAGTTAAGACATAGATAAAGATGTCTCATGCAGAACATTTTTCCAAAAGAGGTTCGTACAGAATAGTATAGGCCATGCATTCCATCATCATCAAGTTCGAAATACACAGATTGCACAGTTTTCAAAACACAGTCGATTAAATATGCAAATGACCTTCAAAAATCACAAATTTAACTATGATGTAGTTAAGACATAGATAAATATTTCTCATGAAGAATATTTTTCCAAAAGAGGATAGTACAGAATAGTATAGGCCATGCATTCCATCATCATCAAGTCCGAAATACACAGATTGCACAGTTTTCAAAACACAGTCGATTAAATATGCAAATGACCTTCAAAAATCACGAAATTTAACTATGTTGTATTTAAGACATAGATAAAGATGTATTATGCAGAACATTTTTCCAAAAGAGGTTCGTACAGAATAGTATAGGCCATGCATTCCTACAAAAGTAGTTACCGAAATCTCCAGATTCAGTCTCTCCGAAAAATAGGGGTTTCATCCATTTATACTTGTTCATTTTGTCCCAAATTTGAGTATGTTGTATTTCAAGGAGTTCTTAACAACTTTCATTAAGGGATCAAGATGATATTTTTAAAGGAAAGTCACTTTATAGTCCACGAAGTCGCTGGAGCCCAGTACCACATTTCTAGATCTACCGTCTTCAAAGGAAAATCGTTTCACTAGGCTATACCTGTTCATTTTACCTCAAATTGGAGTATGTTAGTATTCAAGATTTTCTCTACAATTTTTGTGAAGAAGTCGAAGTGAAATTCTCAGTAAAAAGTCACATGCAACACCCAAAATCACCAAGAGGTCAACAAAACAGTCTTCAGATCTAATCTTTTCGTAGAAGGAGGGTTTTACCCCTCAAAACTCAGCCATTTGATCTCAAATTTTAGTATGTTATACTCCAAGATGTTATCTACAACTTTGATGCAGAAGTCAAAGCCAAAATCCGACTCAAACATTATGAAAGCAGCTACAACAATCTGGGTGGGGCTGTTTACTCGAGAACAGTTTATATTTTCCAAAACAACACCCTTAAAACTTTGGTTTTTTTTTTTTCCACCCTAGACATCCGAAATTCATCACCATTCAATAACATATTTTAGACACAACATGCAAGAGCAGCTTTGCAGGATCTAACTTGCCTAAAATCAAAGGAAAACACAGCAAGAACGACGGCGGGACTAGGCGAGCGCGACAGCGTCTCCTCTTCCTCTCTTCCTCTCTTTCTCTCTTCTTTCTTTGGACGGTACTCTCTCTCTCTTCTCTCTCTTCTGGTCGAAATCCCCCTCCCCCTTTTCCTTTTATTCTCTTATTTGCTTGTAATCTTTAGGTTTTGCATGCATGAGACACTTGGCTCCGAGAGGAAGACAAGTGGCTTCAACAAGGAGACAAGTGGCTGCATCAAGAGGACAAATGGAGGAGGTGGCGTGGCCTCCATCCGGTTCTCCTTCATGGGCCGACGGTTTGGGCCTCTTGGCCTGCTTTAGGCCAAACACACTTGGGCCTAAAGTCCAAGCTTAAATGGCCCATATTTATTTTTGATAATCCATCTTAATCCTCATTTAAATAAATACCTAATTGCATAATAAAATGGCCAAAAGACTTTGTGGCATTAATCCATAAAATCAAATCTATAAAGTGCATAGTCAAGAACAAAGTCTCCTTTATCAAATTGTCCTATAGCACCAACCTTGATCATCCATTAACATAAGATGTATTTCTACCCAAATAATTCTCCATTAAAATACTCGGCATTAATCTATTAAAATTCTTTGGTCTAAAGGCCATAACATAAATCAATAACACTTCCATCACATATTCATGGTTCATGGTATATCCAGGGGTTATTATAAATTTTGGGATGCCACATTAATACAGCGAGATGTAGACTTAGGTTTATTCACGGAAAATGTTGATATATGTCTCTAATATAACATACTAAAATTTTGTAGTATTTCAATAAGAATTGATATACTTTATGTGTCTGAGAACAAAACTACTCGTTTAATTAATAATCTGTTGAAACCCGAGAATATGCAATAGTTGTTGTGTCTTTTACATTAGTCTTGCATGACACACATAGAGTCTAGTGACCTCATAATAGATGTTAGTGGTATAAAAGTAAGTCTCATATATCATTTCAGGTATAGGCACAAATAGTATCATGCGTGTGCAATGAGTGCGGTGCATAGTGCTTGATTATGGGATAAATATCTGTTCAGCATGGTATGAGACGTGTCATAATGGGTTTTATCTTATAATCTGGACATGCACGTGTGCTAGGTACATGAGAGTTAGATGTATAGTTGTATACTTTGAAGTCGTTTTCTTTTGCATACGATAAATGCATTAATCAAAGGTGTGGTGGTGTGAAATGTGTGCTTAAATGAGTGAATGAACCCATCAGTACAGAGATACCGGTGATGCCCCTCGGAAGTTGGGATGCCTATGCTGTGTGATCTTGGATGCCTCGGTCCCGTGTTACCGAGATGCCTCGGAGTGAGATGCCCTTGTGTGTGATCAAGGATGCCCCGGTTGTGTGATACTGGGATGCCTCGAAGTGAGATGCCCCATGTTGAGTGATCTTGGGAGGACCTCGGTTGTGTGATATCGGGATGCCTCAGAGTGAGATGCCCATAATAGGATTATTATGGAAGCCCGGATAAGGTAACTTCCGGAAGTGACTTGATCAGGCCGACAGAGTTCCGGTGGGTAAACTGATCGAGGGTGGACTATATGCACACTAAATATAATTCTACTTGGCAAGTGAGTTCATTCATCATTGTTGCATTTCATCTTGATATGGATTGATTCTGTGATGGATATCTATAGATATGGATGCACTCAGGATGTTTTATATGATGTGGTTATATATAAGATGTGTTAGTATTCAATTGATTATACTCATGACAATCCTATCCTAGTATCTTAAGCTATTTGGTCATGATTCCCTTCTAAACTTGATGGCTATGCATTGTCTAAGTTAGAATCTTATCATTTCTTTACTGGGCATAGTTTTTGCTCATTCCTTATATTTTTCAGGTTGATAGTATGGATGTGCCACCAATAGCTTGTTATGGAGTGATATCGAACATTGAGGTTACCTTTACTGATGTGTATGACTCTGATGTTGAGCTGACTTTCTCCAAGTATGAGGCTACGTTATAGATGGACGATGGTAGAGCTGAGATGATCCCAATGAAGTTTGTCGCATGGTTTATCAAGCACGATGGAGTGATGTTTGGCCCTATTCCTTTTAGTGATGATGGAGCAGGAGCTGGGACGAATGGCGCCTAGACGCCTTTAATCATGTAGAAGCTGACTGTCTTTTGTTTCTTTTGATGAATGTGGGCTTGTGTGGGAACTAGCTGAGTAGATACCCCTCACCCTTATCCCTGGATGTTTACTTGCACCCTTACTTTTGAAGTGTAAACGTGATGTATATAGGCGAGGTACTTGTAAGAAGTCCGGGTTGAATTTTTGTAAGCCCGAACGATCCTAACAAGTTTAGTAATGAAGCTTCTTGTGATCTTTATATATGATCTTAATAGGATTATCTATTATGAATTGATAGTACTATTGCAGGTTAACCTTGTAATACAAAGTGTTAAATTTTAAATAATCCATGTTATACATGCTAACTTTCAAGGGTGAACACTATAGGCTAACAATTGGAATTTTTAAGTCCTGTAAGATGATAATATTTATAATTTCCGCTTGCACTTAGTACGTGATGCTACTGGGACATCACACCAAAACCATGTCATACACAAATCACACATCACATGAGGACTTGTGAGGTTTTGACGCCTAAGGTGAGGATGCTAAATGCCCCATCCTTATGGATAAAAGTAGTTTATCCACCGCTACTATCATTGGTCACTGCTACTTTTATCAATCGAGATAAGCGGATTTATGGAAGTATGGATTACCACGAGTGTTCACTCACGGATTCCACCTATAAACTCTCTTAAGGTTCTAACTTGGGCAATCGGGGTTTTAGACCACAATTTTATGTGTGGTGTAGTGTTAAAGCTTGTAAACATGCATTTTAAATTTAAATATTTAGCACTTCAGTATAACTTCATATACATTTACACATTCTTACTCCACTTGCAAAACAAAGGGTTTACAAGCACGCCACTCCTTGTAATTCCCACCTACAAAACTATTCAACACTTAGTTAGCAACTTACCTCGTTTTTCACACGACTTTGACATGCAAACAATCCTACATAAGGCATGTTAGTTAACAAGACAACTATTTTTAATGGCTTCAAGTCATTTTAATCTAGTAACCAGTCCCTAGTGAAGTCGTCAAGCCTATCGCAACTCGATCTGTCCACCACCTAGTTATTAGGGAAAAGGAAAAGGGGAAAAGTCAAATTTAGAGGTACTTGACCACAATAGTTTCCTCATCGTTCTCATCCATAAAGGTGTCATCACCTCACATTTTGGGCGAACCTCTTGCGTGTTCACTTATCATGGTCGCAAGTCCTCCCAAGCTCATACCTCGAGTGACAATGGAAGGTGTCATGACCCTACCTTGACATTGCGGCACATTTTAATTGACGGTTTTAAGGTCGAAACGAAACAAAATGTACAAATGAGATCATAATAGCCCTCTCAAGATGTATATCCACCAAAATTGGTATTACTTCATCTTTATTGGCTTCACCATCTTAAGTATGTTAAATCATACATTGACCGTTCAGGCCGTGCAACTTATCAATTCAAAGGTCTCGAAACATACTGTCTAAGTCTAGAATGTCTCAAATCCAAATAAGGTCATCTAATTCCTTGTTTTAGGCCAAATGACAACTACATCTCAGAGATCCGAAAATTGCAAATTTGCACTAAAATCACACAATCGACCATAAATATCTCCAATCTCCATTCAACTTTAGTAAATCATTGATCAAACCTATCAACAACATATTTAAGCATTTATATAGTTCCTAGGTGTGAATCTTAGCTTCAGTTAGCTATTCTAACCTCGCTTTATCATATTCAAGTTCAAAACCATAACCTTTTGCGTGATTTCATCGATTTTGGCGTTACTAGACGAAGGAACATCACCAAAGCTTAAACAAACCTCCAAGACCATGATCGGACACCTACGGACCGTCAATGGATTGGTCAAGCGAGTGATTCAATCGAACAAAAAAAAAAAAAAAGAATCAGTCCAAGCTTGGATTGACCTTTAATGCTGGAGGAAGATCAGGCTACCAGAGGAGATCTGGCTGTGGATCAACTAAGCTTCGATCATCTAATGGTCAAGGACAGGTTCGTCATTAGATCAGAGTGATCAACGACCTTGGGGACGTCCGATAA
The DNA here is from genome assembly GCA_014182715.1 of Eucalyptus cloeziana. Taxonomy (NCBI): domain Eukaryota; kingdom Viridiplantae; phylum Streptophyta; class Magnoliopsida; order Myrtales; family Myrtaceae; genus Eucalyptus; species Eucalyptus cloeziana. The sequence continues at coordinate 1,805,670 of CM024637.1, read as the reverse complement.
TAGCTGGTTAGGCTATCGAATAGAACACGTCTAAATTAGACCGGTTTCTGGACTGCCAAAAAGGATTGGACTGATCGGAATCCTTTCAGTGAGATTTCGATCAAGCTCCGATCATCTGGACCTTGAGGATATGCTGAAGGAAATAACCAAGGCGATCAGAGTGTGAAAACTTCCACTGATCACCGGGTCAATGATTGGAATCGCAATGAAGACTGCGCATACAAGCCAAACTTTAACCGCTAGAAAGATCAGCCCAGGACGAGGCCATCCAAGAGCCACTGGGGAGGATTGTGACTTGTAAGGGGATGAGCGGAGGCTAAGGATGATCGGAGATGGAAGCACTTTGCCAGAGGGACTCTGGTGAACAACAGCAAAGGCATAATGATGGGGGATGACTCGTATGGCTAAGATAGAGAGAGAGGGAGAAAGGATGTTGGCAAGAAAAAATGGAGAGAGAGGAGAGAAATTAGTTATTAGAGCGAGAAAATTTTCTGTAAAATGAGCATCCCATTTTGGAGGGAAAAAACCTATTTATACCACCCCAAATCTACTGATCTCAGCCGTCAGTTTGATTCGACAGTAAAAAAATTGATCCAATGGCCAAATTAAATTATTCAAGGGTTAATCATCATTAAGAGGTGTTGGACAATCGAATGGATGGGTCCAAATTATGAAAAGTCTAGTTTAAAACAATAATTGCACTTAAGGACCTAATTAGGGGTGAAATTGAAAATTCATGAAGTCCGATGGTCAATTAGCAATATCATGAGAAATTGAGGGCATGAGAGTGAAATTGACATGACAAGGATGTTGTAATAAGTTGTCGAAGGTCCAGAATCGATCAATAAGGGCCCAAACCAACCTATCCCATCGACGGTCGATCAGACCAGTCAAACCGATTCATGTTGGTATGACCGGTTCTTGACCAATTCTGACCAACTGTGGAGAGAGAGAGAAATGTTTGTGCAGGAAAAAAGAGAGAGAAGTAGAGGTTTTTTGTTTTAGAGAGAAATAATTTTCTGTAAATGAGCACCCCTTTGAAAACTGGAGTGAATATGACTTTTATACAAGGCCCTAATTGGCTAATCTTGGCTGCCAATTCAATCTAACGGTCAAAACTTGAATTAATGGCCAAATTAAATTTTTAAAAGGCTAGTCACGCTTACAATTGTCCTATGACTGATTGGATATGTCCATTCTGCAAAAATTGGGATTTAATATGAGAATTACATTTAAAGACCTAATTAGGGGCCAAATCGTAAATTTACGAAATTCAAGGGCCATTTTGCAAAATCTTAAAAATGATAGGGCATAGGAGCAAAATACGTGTAGTGATGGTCCCAGAACTAGTTGTTGGAGGTCCATAATCAATTGGTGAGCAGCCAAACTAGCCTACCTTGCTGGCGATCGATTGAACCTATTGGGCCAGTTCATGCTAATTTGACCAGTTCCTAACCAGTTCTAGCTAATTTATGATCAGGCAATCCTTGTGGATTTAAGATTTATGCAATTTTTGTCCATAGGACCAAATTGAATAGAGAATTTGTCCAATTTGAGGATAAATTGTCTGATTTTGATTAAATTGAGCTGATTAAACCATGAAAATAAGATCTCGTGGGTTTTCTATTAACTTAATTGAATGATTATTGTGAAAAATAGTGGACTTAAGCCATGGGAACACGTAATCGAGCATTAAATGCTAAAACGATAAATTTTGTCATTTTTTGCTCAAAATCACAAATTAATTGATATTATATTCAATTAATATTGTAATAAATATATTTGACTAATTACTCATGCTTAGGATAACCTAATGCATTCAAATTGACCTTGAATTAAAGTAATAAGACCTAGGTCAAAAATGAATCGAGGTCTCATATGAAAATTGAACCTTGTCGTGAAATTGAATCATAGTCTTGAATGGGTCAATCTAAATTTCTTCAATTAAAACTCAACGGCTTGATTTTCTTATGTTCAAGAGAGTGAAATTCCTCAAATTATGAAGTTCTTATGTGAATTTCTCAAAACGGACCTCGAATTTAGACTTATAAGAAAAAATAGGTGGAAAACAATCATCCATTTGCGACCTATGGAGGATCGTTTTGACCCCCTAATTAAGGCATAAAATGGTAATTCACCTTTTAACATAGCAATTCTCAAAATTGAATGAACGAGTGAATCGGAAATAGTCCCTAGACAAAATGTCATAAAAAAAAAAAAAAAAAACTACACCTAATTATGATAAAACAAAAGTAATTTTATTATTTTTCGATTTATAACCTAAAACCGAAAAATTCGAAAAATAAGGTTCTTAAACGAATTTTATGAAATTTTTTATGTTAGAATCAAATTGACACTAAAACAAAATGTTTTGAAGATTTTTGAGTTTTTTCAAATTTTTTATGAGATGTTTGACCAAAAGCCAACAATTTCGTTGACTTTTCTTAAAAGGTTAATTTTTTAGTCAAATCTTTGAATTTTTGAAAAATTGCTTAGCTAAAGTGAAATTAAGGCTATTTAATAACTTTCTGGGTGAAAAGATAAATTTTTATTTTGGGTTGACTTTTGTCAAATGGTTTACAAGAAAAGTCAACCAAAAAGTTAACCATTAGACTTTTCAAGTTTTTCTTGAAAATAGCCGAGAAATTCTTTAAAAGTGACAATGGAAAATAAAGAAATGAGAAATGATACTTTTCGATGGAGAAATGGTCTTCGTCACGATCGAAAGTCCTAATCTTGGTTTTTAACATTCTATGACACATTAACTAAAACTTAAGTGTCAATAGCTGTCTTCTCAATACAGTCTTTGACTAACCTATTAGACACTCTAGCTACTATGCTACAAGCTTTATTCTAATTCTACTGCTATATGGATCCAAATTGCTCAACGACTTTTTAGTTGACCTAATGAACATCATCTGACGTACCTAGTTGTTACATCACCATCAACTTATCTTTCCTACTTTGACATAAACATCATCAATACCTGATTTTTTTAGCTGACCGGTGCTATTTGTAATAACAAGATATTTGCAAATTTCTTTCCAATAGATCACACCATGGATGTTGCCTAGTCCTTTGGTTCAAATATCTACAAACAACATAGTAAATAATATACTAAGGATAGTTCGGATATCATCAAAATCACTTGAAGATGTTTTCTCCAACATAAGGAAGAAGACAAAAGTACA
>CM024636.1:54503349-54509810 GCA_014182715.1 Eucalyptus cloeziana | reverse complement strand
AAACCCTAAACCCTAAACCCTAAACCCTAAACCCTAAACCCTAAACCCTAAACCCTAAACCCTAAACCCTAAACCCTAAACCCTAAACCCTAAACCCTAAACCCTAAACCCTAAACCCTAAACCCTAAACCCTAAACCCTAAACCCTAAACCCTAAACCCTAAACCCTAAACCCTAAACCCTAAACCCTAAACCCTAAACCCTAAACCCTAAACCCTAAACCCTAAACACTAAACCCTAAACCCTAAACCCTAAACCCTAAACCCTAAACCCTAAACCCTAAACCCTAAACCCTAAACCCTAAACCCTAAACCCTAAACCCTAAACCCTAAACCCTAAACCCTAAACCCTAAACCCTAAACCCTAAACCCTAAACCCTAAACCCTAAACCCTAAACCCTAAACCCTAAACCCTAAACCCTAAACCCTAAACCCTAAACCCTAAACCCTAAACCCTAAACCCTAAACCCTAAACCCTAAACCCTAAACCCTAAACCCTAAACCCTAAACCCTAAACCCTAAACCCTAAACCCTAAACCCTAAACCCTAAACCCTAAACCCTAAACCCTAAACCCTAAACCCTAAACCCTAAACCCTAAACCCTAAACCCTAAACCCTAAACCCTAAACCCTAAACCCTAAACCCTAAACCCTAAACCCTAAACCCTAAACCCTAAACCCTAAACCCTAAACCCTAAACCCTAAACCCTAAACCCTAAACCCTAAACCCTAAACCCTAAACCCTAAACCCTAAACCCTAAACCCTAAACCCTAAACCCTAAACCCTAAACCCTAAACCCTAAACCCTAAACCCTAAACCCTAAACCCTAAACCCTAAACCCTAAACCCTAAACCCTAAACCCTAAACCCTAAACCCTAAACCCTAAACCCTAAACCCTAAACCCTAAACCCTAAACCCTAAACCCTAAACCCTAAACCCTAAACCCTAAACCCTAAACCCTAAACCCTAAACCCTAAACCCTAAACCCTAAACCCTAAACCCTAAACCCTAAACCCTAAACCCTAAACCCTAAACCCTAAACCCTAAACCCTAAACCCTAAACCCTAAACCCTAAACCCTAAACCCTAAACCCTAAACCCTAAACCCTAAACCCTAAACCCTAAACCCTAAACCCTAAACCCTAAACCCTAAACCCTAAACCCTAAACCCTAAACCCTAAACCCTAAACCCTAAACCCTAAACCCTAAACCCTAAACCCTAAACCCTAAACCCTAAACCCTAAACCCTAAACCCTAAACCCTAAACCCTAAACCCTAAACCCTAAACCCTAAACCCTAAACCCTAAACCCTAAACCCTAAACCCTAAACCCTAAACCCTAAACCCTAAACCCTAAACCCTAAACCCTAAACCCTAAACCCTAAACCCTAAACCCTAAACCCTAAACCCTAAACCCTAAACCCTAAACCCTAAACCCTAAACCCTAAACCCTAAACCCTAAACCCTAAACCCTAAACCCTAAACCCTAAACCCTAAACCCTAAACCCTAAACCCTAAACCCTAAACCCTAAACCCTAAACCCTAAACCCTAAACCCTAAACCCTAAACCCTAAACCCTAAACCCTAAACCCTAAACCCTAAACCCTAAACCCTAAACCCTAAACCCTAAACCCTAAACCCTAAACCCTAAACCCTAAACCCTAAACCCTAAACCCTAAACCCTAAACCCTAAACCCTAAACCCTAAACCCTAAACCCTAAACCCTAAACCCTAAACCCTAAACCCTAAACCCTAAACCCTAAACCCTAAACCCTAAACCCTAAACCCTAAACCCTAAACCCTAAACCCTAAACCCTAAACCCTAAACCCTAAACCCTAAACCCTAAACCCTAAACCCTAAACCCTAAAAACCCTAAACCCTAAACCCTAAACCCTAAACCCTAAACCCTAAACCCTAAACCCTAAACCCTAAACCCTAAACCCTAAACCCTAAACCCTAAACCCTAAACCCTAAACCCTAAACCCTAAACCCTAAACCCTAAACCCTAAACCCTAAACCCTAAACCCTAAACCCTAAACCCTAAACCCTAAACCCTAAACCCTAAACCCTAAACCCTAAACCCTAAACCCTAAACCCTAAACCCTAAACCCTAAACCCTAAACCCTAAACCCTAAACCCTAAACCCTAAACCCTAAACCCTAAACCCTAAACCCTAAACCCTAAACCCTAAACCCTAAACCCTAAACCCTAAACCCTAAACCCTAAACCCTAAACCCTAAACCCTAAACCCTAAACCCTAAACCCTAAACCCTAAACCCTAAACCCTAAACCCTAAACCCTAAACCCTAAACCCTAAACCCTAAACCCTAAACCCTAAACCCTAAACCCTAAACCCTAAACCCTAAACCCTAAACCCTAAACCCTAAACCCTAAACCCTAAACCCTAAACCCTAAACCCTAAACCCTAAACCCTAAACCCTAAACCCTAAACCCTAAACCCTAAACCCTAAACCCTAAACCCTAAACCCTAAACCCTAAACCCTAAACCCTAAACCCTAAACCCTAAACCCTAAACCCTAAACCCTAAACCCTAAACCCTAAACCCTAAACCCTAAACCCTAAACCCTAAACCCTAAACCCTAAACCCTAAACCCTAAACCCTAAACCCTAAACCCTAAACCCTAAACCCTAAACCCTAAACCCTAAACCCTAAACCCTAAACCCTAAACCCTAAACCCTAAACCCTAAACCCTAAACCCTAAACCCTAAACCCTAAACCCTAAACCCTAAACCCTAAACCCTAAACCCTAAACCCTAAACCCTAAACCCTAAACCCTAAACCCTAAACCCTAAACCCTAAACCCTAAACCCTAAACCCTAAACCCTAAAAACCCTAAACCCTAAACCCTAAACCCTAAACCCTAAACCCTAAACCCTAAACCCTAAACCCTAAACCCTAAACCCTAAACCCTAAACCCTAAACCCTAAACCCTAAACCCTAAACCCTAAACCCTAAACCCTAAACCCTAAACCCTAAACCCTAAACCCTAAACCCTAAACCCTAAACCCTAAACCCTAAACCCTAAACCCTAAACCCTAAACCCTAAACCCTAAACCCTAAACCCTAAACCCTAAACCCTAAACCCTAAACCCTAAACCCTAAACCCTAAACCCTAAACCCTAAACCCTAAACCCTAAACCCTAAACCCTAAACCCTAAACCCTAAACCCTAAACCCTAAACCCTAAACCCTAAACCCTAAACCCTAAACCCTAAACCCTAAACCCTAAACCCTAAACCCTAAACCCTAAACCCTAAACCCTAAACCCTAAACCCTAAACCCTAAACCCTAAACCCTAAACCCTAAACCCTAAACCCTAAACCCTAAACCCTAAACCCTAAACCCTAAACCCTAAACCCTAAACCCTAAACCCTAAACCCTAAACCCTAAACCCTAAACCCTAAACCCTAAACCCTAAACCCTAAACCCTAAACCCTAAACCCTAAACCCTAAACCCTAAACCCTAAACCCTAAACCCTAAACCCTAAACCCTAAACCCTAAACCCTAAACCCTAAACCCTAAACCCTAAACCCTAAACCCTAAACCCTAAACCCTAAACCCTAAACCCTAAACCCTAAACCCTAAACCCTAAACCCTAAACCCTAAACCCTAAACCCTAAACCCTAAACCCTAAACCCTAAACCCTAAACCCTAAACCCTAAACCCTAAACCCTAAACCCTAAACCCTAAACCCTAAACCCTAAACCCTAAACCCTAAACCCTAAACCCTAAACCCTAAACCCTAAACCCTAAACCCTAAACCCTAAACCCTAAACCCTAAACCCTAAACCCTAAACCCTAAACCCTAAACCCTAAACCCTAAACCCTAAACCCTAAACCCTAAACCCTAAACCCTAAACCCTAAACCCTAAACCCTAAACCCTAAACCCTAAACCCTAAACCCTAAACCCTAAACCCTAAACCCTAAACCCTAAACCCTAAACCCTAAACCCTAAACCCTAAACCCTAAACCCTAAACCCTAAAAACCCTAAACCCTAAACCCTAAACCCTAAACCCTAAACCCTAAACCCTAAACCCTAAACCCTAAACCCTAAACCCTAAACCCTAAACCCTAAACCCTAAACCCTAAACCCTAAACCCTAAACCCTAAACCCTAAACCCTAAACCCTAAACCCTAAACCCTAAACCCTAAACCCTAAACCCTAAACCCTAAACCCTAAACCCTAAACCCTAAACCCTAAACCCTAAACCCTAAACCCTAAACCCTAAACCCTAAACCCTAAACCCTAAACCCTAAAAACCCTAAACCCTAAACCCTAAACCCTAAACCCTAAACCCTAAACCCTAAACCCTAAACCCTAAACCCTAAACCCTAAACCCTAAACCCTAAACCCTAAACCCTAAACCCTAAACCCTAAACCCTAAACCCTAAACCCTAAACCCTAAACCCTAAACCCTAAACCCTAAACCCTAAACCCTAAACCCTAAACCCTAAACCCTAAACCCTAAACCCTAAACCCTAAACCCTAAACCCTAAACCCTAAACCCTAAACCCTAAACCCTAAACCCTAAACCCTAAACCCTAAACCCTAAACCCTAAACCCTAAACCCTAAACCCTAAACCCTAAACCCTAAACCCTAAACCCTAAACCCTAAACCCTAAACCCTAAACCCTAAACCCTAAACCCTAAACCCTAAACCCTAAACCCTAAACCCTAAACCCTAAACCCTAAACCCTAAACCCTAAACCCTAAACCCTAAACCCTAAACCCTAAACCCTAAACCCTAAACCCTAAACCCTAAACCCTAAACCCTAAACCCTAAACCCTAAACCCTAAACCCTAAACCCTAAACCCTAAACCCTAAACCCTAAACCCTAAACACTAAACCCTAAACCCTAAACCCTAAACCCTAAACCCTAAACCCTAAACCCTAAACCCTAAACCCTAAACCCTAAACCCTAAACCCTAAACCCTAAACCCTAAACCCTAAACCCTAAACCCTAAACCCTAAACCCTAAACCCTAAACCCTAAACCCTAAACCCTAAACCCTAAACCCTAAACCCTAAACCCTAAACCCTAAACCCTAAACCCTAAACCCTAAACCCTAAACCCTAAACCCTAAACCCTAAACCCTAAACCCTAAACCCTAAACCCTAAACCCTAAACCCTAAACCCTAAACCCTAAACCCTAAACCCTAAACCCTAAACCCTAAACCCTAAACCCTAAACCCTAAACCCTAAACCCTAAACCCTAAACCCTAAACCCTAAACCCTAAACCCTAAACCCTAAACCCTAAACCCTAAACCCTAAACCCTAAACCCTAAAAACCCTAAACCCTAAACCCTAAACCCTAAACCCTAAACCCTAAACCCTAAACCCTAAACCCTAAACCCTAAACCCTAAACCCTAAACCCTAAACCCTAAACCCTAAACCCTAAACCCTAAACCCTAAACCCTAAACCCTAAACCCTAAACCCTAAACCCTAAACCCTAAACCCTAAACCCTAAACCCTAAACCCTAAACCCTAAACCCTAAACCCTAAACCCTAAACCCTAAACCCTAAACCCTAAACCCTAAACCCTAAACCCTAAACCCTAAACCCTAAACCCTAAAAACCCTAAACCCTAAACCCTAAACCCTAAACCCTAAACCCTAAACCCTAAACCCTAAACCCTAAACCCTAAACCCTAAACCCTAAAAACCCTAAACCCTAAACCCTAAACCCTAAACCCTAAACCCTAAACCCTAAACCCTAAACCCTAAACCCTAAACCCTAAACCCTAAACCCTAAACCCTAAACCCTAAACCCTAAACCCTAAACCCTAAACCCTAAACCCTAAACCCTAAACCCTAAACCCTAAACCCTAAACCCTAAACCCTAAACCCTAAACCCTAAACCCTAAACCCTAAACCCTAAACCCTAAACCCTAAACCCTAAACCCTAAACCCTAAACCCTAAACCCTAAACCCTAAACCCTAAACCCTAAACCCTAAACCCTAAACCCTAAACCCTAAACCCTAAACCCTAAACCCTAAACCCTAAACCCTAAACCCTAAACCCTAAACCCTAAACCCTAAACCCTAAACCCTAAACCCTAAACCCTAAACCCTAAACCCTAAACCCTAAACCCTAAACCCTAAACCCTAAACCCTAAACCCTAAACCCTAAACCCTAAACCCTAAACCCTAAACCCTAAACCCTAAACCCTAAACCCTAAACCCTAAACCCTAAACCCTAAACCCTAAACCCTAAACCCTAAACCCTAAACCCTAAACCCTAAACCCTAAACCCTAAACCCTAAACCCTAAACCCTAAACCCTAAACCCTAAACCCTAAACCCTAAACCCTAAACCCTAAACCCTAAACCCTAAACCCTAAACCCTAAACCCTAAACCCTAAACCCTAAACCCTAAACCCTAAACCCTAAACCCTAAACCCTAAACCCTAAACCCTAAACCCTAAACCCTAAACCCT
>CM024636.1:54483349-54498349 GCA_014182715.1 Eucalyptus cloeziana | reverse complement strand
CCCTAAACCCTAAACCCTAAACCCTAAACCCTAAACCCTAAACCCTAAACCCTAAACCCTAAACCCTAAACCCTAAACCCTAAACCCTAAACCCTAAACCCTAAACCCTAAACCCTAAACCCTAAACCCTAAACCCTAAACCCTAAACTCCTAAACCCTAAACCCTAAACCCTAAACCCTAAACCCTAAACCCTAAACCCTAAACCCTAAACCCTAAACCCTAAACCCTAAAAACCCTAAACCCTAAACCCTAAACCCTAAACCCTAAACCCTAAACCCTAAACCCTAAACCCTAAACCCTAAACCCTAAACCCTAAACCCTAAACCCTAAACCCTAAACCCTAAACCCTAAACCCTAAACCCTAAACCCTAAACCCTAAACCCTAAACCCTAAACCCTAAACCCTAAACCCTAAACCCTAAACCCTAAACCCTAAACCCTAAACCCTAAACCCTAAACCCTAAACCCTAAACCCTAAACCCTAAAAACCCTAAACCCTAAACCCTAAACCCTAAACCCTAAACCCTAAACCCTAAACCCTAAACCCTAAACCCTAAACCCTAAACCCTAAACCCTAAACCCTAAACCCTAAACCCTAAACCCTAAACCCTAAACCCTAAACCCTAAACCCTAAACCCTAAACCCTAAACCCTAAACCCTAAACCCTAAACCCTAAACCCTAAACCCTAAACCCTAAACCCTAAACCCTAAACCCTAAACCCTAAACCCTAAACCCTAAACCCTAAACCCTAAACCCTAAACCCTAAACCCTAAACCCTAAACCCTAAACCCTAAACCCTAAACCCTAAACCCTAAACCCTAAACCCTAAACCCTAAACCCTAAACCCTAAACCCTAAACCCTAAACCCTAAACCCTAAACCCTAAACCCTAAACCCTAAACCCTAAACCCTAAACCCTAAACCCTAAACCCTAAACCCTAAACCCTAAACCCTAAACCCTAAACCCTAAACCCTAAACCCTAAACCCTAAACCCTAAACCCTAAACCCTAAACCCTAAACCCTAAACCCTAAACCCTAAACCCTAAACCCTAAACCCTAAACCCTAAACCCTAAACCCTAAACCCTAAACCCTAAACCCTAAACCCTAAACCCTAAACCCTAAACCCTAAACCCTAAACCCTAAACCCTAAACCCTAAACCCTAAACCCTAAACCCTAATCTTCCCATACCATTCTCATCTCGTTCGAATTAAACCTCGATCCATACAAGGCGTTTGTTCATTCGGATTCTCTATCACCGGGTACGCTTGTATACCTCACGATAGTCCTTCAAATCTAGCGGCACTGTGGGATTCTTCAATTCCAAATGAAAAGCCATTCCCGAACCTTCGAGCCTTGTCTTCTAGATCCCTCTATCAACTCGAAGCATACCGAGAAGGTTCAAACTTGACCTCTTACTAGTCAACAATAATCGTGACCTTGGAGGCGTTGAACTTCCTCCATCTTTTGTTCTCAGCATTACTCGAAAAGTACTTGTCATTGAAGGCTCTAAGGAAAACATTCCACACGGATTACGCTTCCGAAAAATACTATACCTCCGCGCCCTCCACTGTATTTCTCGTTACCCTCAGCTTGATATACCGCAGACAACTTTCCGCCTCGGTGCACATCAAGAATGCAAAGGCCTTTTCTAAATCTTGAATCCAAAGTGATGCCATCTCTCGGATCTCCGACACCGGTGAAACCCTACGGGTTCGGCCTTCAGAATGTTCTACCAACTTAAAGGATTGGTCTCTCCCTCTCCACGATTATGTTCCCAACTCGGAACTTCGGGCAGTGGGGTAAACGACGGCGGCAACAACAGCACAGAGCAGGGCCTTTGAGCGATGGTGGCAATGGCAATGCGCTTGATTCTAGGCCCCGCCGCCCCATCAAATCTCTTATTGCTTCAAGTGCCTACATGATCCCTTCAAACCCGGGATCACCAAGGGTTGCTACCCCAACTGACTCAACAGTGGCGATGCTACTCCACTAGCGCTAGCCCGAGCCGGCACTCTACCGCAGCCTCCTTGGGTACCGACCCTCCTGCTCTACCCCGAGTCGCAGGCCCCAAAGCACGCTTCTAGGAGTCCTCTCGCTCCCCGACGCTTCATTCTACGATTCTTTAAAGAAACCCGTTTCCAATTCCCACACATAATTGAAGTTGAGCGATCTCAAACAAACATTCACTAAACAGCTTATCACGATACATGCACCAACATAAAATAAAGGCCAATCCTACTAACTATCCCATAGACTTATCGCAACTTCTCATTCCAACTACTAACCTTACTTTGGTACCACTAAATGGGGACGTCACACCCCGATCCTCCGAGCGCGTACCCATCCCTCGGTGGTCAATTAAATAGCAACGTCCCAAGACGCGTCACCGACCCATTCATTTTAATGCGCATGCGGAAGTGAATAAATAAATCCCCAAACAACAAGAAAATGGGATAGAAAAGCAAGGCCACAAATTTTTCAAACCACAACACACTCATATACACATATCAAACTTTGTCATATACAATATTAGCCAATATATACAAGGTTTACAAAAAAAAAAAAAAAAAAAGGAGGGTAGAGTGCCACAGATACTCTAAGCATTCGAGTCTTCAATCGAATACCTGTGGACCTTGGATCCGATGCCTCGTGTCCACCACCGAACCACTGAGGGTCACCTGCACTTTCCAAAAGCTACCTCCAACACCGACATAGAGATCTCGCATTCTAGTAGAGGACATGATATTTGTCCATTTCGCTCACGACGATACCACGATTTGTATTAATGGGGTACCTTATGGGATAGACCTCATCAACCCAGATAACGTACCTCATGAGTTCATAGACCCATCCCCTTGGGTTCCTATGAAGCGGAATATAAGATACATGCTTGGTGACCTTCTTCGCCCGCCAAAACGCCTGGAGGAGGTACAAATGCATCTAAGGATCTCAAATGTTATCTTACAACGAGGTGAGACGACGTCTCGGCAAGTTCACCCCTAAACTCCGACTAGGAAGGAAATACGCCTAAAGGTTACCTATGCACACAAGATTCATTCCAAAGTCAAGACGATTCATATATTCAATTAATCACTTCAATTCAAATCAAATCATCAAATCGAATCAAATCATCAAACAATCATCCAATCGATTCCATACCATCGATACCATCTCTCAGTCAACCCATTCAATACTATCTTTCAAGTTCAATCACATCAAGAACTACTCACCCTAAGCTGAAGATAGATAGTATAGCTTACCAAAAGCTGATAATTAATATAGCTTACTATAAGCTAAAAAAGCATACCGCTTACTCTAAGTTGATATATCAAAGCTCTGTGTTAATATAGTATACCGATAATACCACTAGAAGCTGCTACGTGATACTACTCACACCAAGCCTGATATAGTATATCGATGATGCTCACTCTAAGTTGAAAAAGATACTACTCACTTAAGCTAATATATCAAAGTCCTGTGTTAATATAGTATATTGTTCTCACTCAACTAAGAATTTCACCATTTTTATCATTCCCGATAAAAATAATCATATGTGGGTACACCTGGGCCGACCTTAACCAAAATACAATATTTTCCTTTTCAAAATCCCACCATTTAAAACAGTCCACACAAATAATTTTTGGTGTTATAAACCGACGCCTCTTAGTTGTTTCCCAACTAAAAATCGAAAATACTCAATTTTTGATAAATTTCCAAAATTACAAATTCCACTCAATTAGCACAAAATAACATTCAATTAAATAAACCAATCACACAATTACAATCAGCACGTAAAATTCCGATCATCGGCTATCACGGCTCCATTTCCGAAAATAATAAATAAATAATTACCAAAATTAATTAAATAAATACCAATAAATGCAACTTAGGAAATGCAAAACCTAATTAAATACCGAAACGGGCCTAGAAAATTTATGAACCTAATTAGATAAATACTATAGCTTATCTAGTAGCTAATTACACTACTCTAACCACCTAACATACATACACAAATAATTAAATTACTAATCTGTTCTAACTAACCACATAATCTCTAATTAGCCTAATCTAATCAACCCCTAAGCATAATTAACTCCCTAAGGTAGTTTAGGAGTAAACTCACCGCTTTGCGATTCAATGAGTTCACTACGACGAGCACGCGAAGGCGGTGCAACAAACTCCGGCGGGGCACCAAGCGAGGTCCGAAAGTGGTCCAAAGTGGGCCAAACAAGACACGGTTGGCCAAGGGGCTCGTTCGTTCTAGGACGGTAGGGGCCAAACCAGAATCGGTTAGGCAAGATAGAACCGGGCAGCATGGCTTAGCAAAGGTTTCAACGGCCACCACGATTGGGACATACGATGCCCTAGCGTGCTTCGGTTTGATACTGGCTTGGGGGACGCAGCAAAGACATCGGCTCGCGCGAGGGCTTGCGGTGGCAACAACGGGTAGAAACCTGTGGGTTTGGCGGCTTGGCGGGTGGTTGCGACGACAGGGGTGCGCGCCTTGCCTTCAAAGAATTTGTGAGCTTTAAAAAGGCTAACAATGGGGAAAGCAAGTGTAGAGGAAGAAGGAGGGATAGCCAAGCTTGGAGGGACCTAATTTGCTCTACACTCACCCTTTGTCCCCTTGGCTTGACCCCACCATGGCCAATCGGGCTTCCTCAACCCTTTGGAGCCACCAAGCTTCCCTAAGAAGCCATTGAGATGGTCCAAAGGTTGAGGACCAAGGGGGCTACAACTTTACACATTTACACATCAATTTCATTCAATTCCACCATCGAGTCCTTGATCAAATTGACATTTTTCCTCACCAATAAAACCAACGTGCATCCCAATTACGCGATCAAAAACGATCATCTGAATTTTCTAGATGAAAACGGCCATATTTTGACTTTTCGCCAAAACCTCGATTTGTAAAAAAAAAATTGAAAGATGAGTCAACGTTCATAAAATAACTCGTGACGACATAACTTTCAATTTCTGAAATTGGATTCAAATTTGTGATTAAGTTCCATCTGACGTGATTTAAACGTGACATAACCTACCAAGTAACTTTAAGAAATTTTTTGTGCAATTGACCCGTAATCGATTTATTTTGAGTCGTAATATACATCTTTGACATTGATGACCATCTATTGTCGTGAAAATCTCAAGATTTCAAATACGGATACAAGGTATCAAAATAACAGAAAAATCGTCTCCATCGCCGAGCGGCAAGAATTTTGCGATTTGGCGACATCACCCACACTATCTCGCCGAAACGACCTATCTCCGATCTCTAATCGATTTTTAACTATGCCGTAATGATCTCGCGCATGAGCACGGCCGAGTAGTCAATTCCTAATCGAATTCTCAAGTTTATTTTCTTTAATGACTTCTCCCAATAATCTAATTATCTCTTGAGTGATCCGCTTAGAGAATAGCACTATAGGTAGAGGTGAGCGCGGTTCCCGGTAGAACCGGAACCGGTCGCGAAACCGAACTGGGAACCGGTTAGGGTTCCAAAAGGAACCCTCCCCCACTCGCCCTCAACTCACATCACACAACAGTCACACCATAATGCTCGCTCCTTGAGTCCCGACTCCCGACCTCCAAACTCTCGCTGACGCCCGCCGCCGAACGCTGCTCACCCTAAAAGCCACCTCCGCCGGACGCCGCTGCCAACGCCGCTGACGCCCGCATTCGCGACACCTGCGTTGCCCTCAAGACAAGCAATCAATGTCCTTGTTCATCAAGCACGGACGGAGCCCATTGAACGCCGTTGACCTCGCCCCTCTCGCTCCACCTCCGCTGCAACTAGACGCCTTAAGCCACCATCGGTCCGGCTCGCTGCGGACTGCCCTGGGGGCCATTCTGACGGAGCCGTCGATCTCCGATTCTCGACCCACAACGCCGCCGGGGTCTCGGGCGATCCGCTCCGCCTCCTCCTCCTCCGATGACCCGACGCCGCAGTCGTGACGACGCCGTAGCCCTCAAGACTAGCGATCGAGCGACCGACGCCGCGCTCTCTTCGCTCCGTGTGCATTGCAACATCGTCCGCTCCTTTCTCCGCCTGCGATCCGTAAGTCACCCGCTTTCTTCCTTTTTCTTTTGTCAATTTTCAGGCACTTGAATTCGATTTCAGTTAATCGTGCATATTAATGTATAATGCATTGCTATTTCTTTGCATTTCCATATTTATCATGCTAGTTGTTTGCCTGCATAACCCAAGTGCTCGAGATAAGTTTTTCATGCCTACCAATGTGAGGGACTTGACGTCTACATACATGTAAAGAGTGCGTGTTTCATTTGCGAGTCGATCATACCATTCTTGTAAACCCCAATCTTCTGGCGTTCGAAGAGGAGCAAAAGAAAGAGGATTTTGGGAAAAGTTCGTTCATCTGCTTCAGCATCTTAGCCGAGATGCATTTTAACATTGAGTTTCTCGACATCGCCATTGCGTAACATTGGTCGAACTGTACATATGCGGCCGCGTATACATGCCATTGTTATCCTCTGCACATCTGGTAACACTTGCTCCATCAAGAACTTGAAATCAAATCTTTAACTTGGCCAGACTGTTGTTCATGATAAAGGGAACCTTTTCACTAGTAGGGAAGTAGTTTTCTCAATTCTAAACATGTTGTTTTCAGTTCATAAAGGACATTTTTCATTGATCGATTAGTTTTCCATCATTTATATACTCAGAAAAGTAAAAAATAATTTGTTGAAAATATTTGTTCTTTTAGGGAAAGACGGAGCTTGATTATAGGTTTTTATCTATTAGAAATTGTGGACTTGGCTTGGTGCCCCGAGCATGTTATGGTGGAATTTATCAAGTGACAATTTGCATCATCGATTTGACAATCTAGTTGTCCGGTTGAGATAATCAAAGGGCGTAATAGATTAGTTTTTTGTGCCATTGGCACCGAGAGAAGTGCCAAATGCCTAGAAGTTTGTTACAATAATTTCAATTGCAAAAGTAAGTAGATTCTACTAATGCAGCAACTATTTGGTATGTACATTACGATGGTTCCCCATAAAGTGCATCCGTACCATAAAATCATGTTGGTCTCGAGAACGATCAAGACGGCCAATCCGCTTGGTGCATTACACGTTCATTTTTAGCAACCGCCGCACATTATTCTATAACTCAATTCACATTTTGTTTTGAAATTTCTAATTATATTATATTATTGTTGTGTTGTGGGTTAATGTATCAAGATAACACGTCAATGGAGATGGAGGGACGAGGAGATGACTGACATGGGAATTTGAGTTTTCCAACGATGAAATTGAAGAAGAGGCACCCTTACCTCGAGTGCCACAAATAAGGTGCCCGGTTCTCATCTTTCCCATGATAAGAGATATACATCCGAATGTTGGAATCATTAAAAATTAGTGATAAGGATGGAAAAATATATCAGTGAAGTGCATTCATTGTGGGTCAATGCTTAGGTATCGTGTTGCTAACGTACTTCGCAATGAGGAAGCACTTGACCACATGTAAGAGATTTCCGTAATCTAGATAAGAGGCGGAAATTCTTTGTACCACGTAATGTCAACATGGCTGGCAAGGCAGGAGGAGATTCTAGTACTGTAGTCTTATCGACATGGGCATTTAATCAAGAACGTTGTAAGCACATGCTTGCTCGGTTCATCATCCTTGATGAGCAACATTTTTCCTTGGTTGAGCGTGTTGGATTTCGTGAATATGTTAGTGAGTTACAACCTCTCTTCAAACATATATCACGTTTCACATTGGCAAAAGATTACATGAAGTTTTTATGTGAAAGAACTTTTGAATAATTATTTGAAAAAGATTAATTCTAAGATTGCACTCACGACTGATACATGAACTTCCAATCAAAATCTGAATTATTTGTCTCACTGCACATTTTATTGATGAAAATTGGAAGTTGCATAAAAGAATCATCAACTTTGTGGTGATGCATAGTCACGGGGTAGGGAGATTGGGGAAAATGGTGGAGGAATGCATTGAGGAGTGGGGAATAGAAAAAGGTGTCGACAATTACCGTGGATAATGCTAGCTCAAAATGATGTTGCGTTGGTTATTTAAGGGATAAACTTTCTAAACAAAAGTCGTTGATATTATATTATAGTGTTTTCCACATGAGGTGTACAGCTCATATATTAAATTTAATTGTGAGAGATGGTTTGATTCATGGTACGTGACTCCATTGCACGTATTCGAAATGTGATTAGGTATGTAAGGAGTTCTCCCACAAGAGCCCGAGGATTTCAATCTTGCATTGAGAAAGAAAAGATCACTTATAAGGGTTCGATAGTTCTTGACGCCGCCACTAGATGGAACTCCACTTACCTCATGTTAGACATCGCCATAAAGTTCAGAAAAGCTTTCAAAATGATGGAAAATCCCGATGCATCTTGTAAGTGAGCTTAATCATGAAACTCCTAGTGAAGATGATTGGGAAAATGCTATTATTCTTTCAGATTTTCTCAAAGTATCTATGATGCCACCAATCGATGTCTGGGACTTCATATGTTATTTCAAATTATTATTTTGAAGGGATACTCTTTGTATAGAAATTTGAAAGATGCAATCAATGCTTTGATCCTAAGCTTCAAGATATGGGTGTGAAAATGAAAGAAAAATTTGACAAATATTATGGAAGCTTGATAAAGTGAATATGATGGTGTTGATTGCGGTTGTGTTAGATCCTAGAGCCAAGTTAAATTATGTGAGATTCTTGTATGGACAAATTTATGATGATGAATCAAGATTGAAGAGATGCATTGCAAGGTGAAGGATACATTGGAGCGTTTGTATGAATTTTATGAGCAATCTTCTCTTATTTCCAAGTGATCAAGATTTTGGTGGCCATAATTTGGGTGCAAGTAGTAGTAGTCTTAATTCCAATACCGATACGGGTGGTAGTAAAGGAATAAAAAGCATAACGCCCCAAGCTTGGAAGAAAATGTTTTTATACTTGAATGAACAAAGGCGCGATGACAACAAGTCTGAGCTTGATGAGTATCTTCAAGAAAAATGAAAAGGATCTTGGTCTTGACATTTTGATTTGGTGGAAGACTAATGGCTCAAAATATAAGATCCTTTCCTTGATGGCTCGAGATATTTTGTCAATTCATGTAACTACCATTGCTTCATAATCAACTTTTTAGTACATCGGGTCGTGTGCTTGATGGCTTTCAGAGTTCTTTAACTCCAAAGTAGTGTGTTTGATTTGCACTCAAGATTGGTTGAGAGCCGTTCGTGTACCGCTTTGATGTTGAAGAGTGTATTGAGAACGCAGAACAATTTGAGTCGGTAAGTAATGTTTATATCTTTATATATTGTAATTCTTTTTGTATATATGATAAGTGAATATTTTATTTAATATCTTCCCTTTTTTTTTTCAGATATGGTTGGTCTTAATGCGGAGATTATCGTCAATAAATAAAGTTTGCTGGGCCGCATTTGCTAGGTCCAACGTTGAGAAGTCGAGCAAGGTTTTTTGTTGGCTTATTGATGAGCAACTTTCTTTGTCGTAATCTAATGCAAGCTCCTTTTATGTAATCAAGCATCTCATTCCCTTTGAACTTCTTATTAGTTTTGATTATGTATGTCCAAATTCTTAACAGTTGGATTGATATGTTTGCTAAGATGTGTGAAATTACCGTGTCGTATACACGTACGTTATAGTTTTTTTATAACGTGCGTACATTATATTTTTTTTTTTTTTTTTTTTTTGCAGTAACGTGCACGTATTTATAGTTTTGTGGTAACGTGTGCGTACGTTATTTTTTTTTTTTTTTTGCAGAACGCGCGCGTGATGTTATAGCTTTTTTTAACGTGCGCATACGTTATAATTTTATTTTTCAGAACGCGCGCAGACGTTACTGGCTTTTTTTTGGTAACGTGACTTGTACGTTATATTTTTTTTTTGAGAACGACGTTATATATATATATATATATATATATATATTATATTTGAGAACGCGCGTACGTTATAGTTCAAATCTAAAAATAACAAAAAAAAAAATCATGGAACTCTAGAACGACCCGAACCTATGATTAGTAGAGTTCCAAGTTTTCGACTGACGGATAGGCTCCGTGTTCCTCATTTTGATGAACCCTATTCGGTGAAGAGTTCGTGTTCCGACTAACCTAAACTTAACCGAACCGCTCACTCCTAACTATAAAGGCCACGAAAGCGCGATTTATTTAATCAAAAGATCAAATTTCAAGATGTCACTCTCAACCCTCAAACCCTCAACCCACAAACCCGAACCCCTATCCCCAACCCAAAACCCCCAAACCTTAACTCCTTAACCCCAAAACCCTTAAACCTTAAACCCTAAAACGCTGAACCTTAAACCTTAGACCTAAACCCTAAACCCTAAAACCTGGCCCTAAACTAGAAACACCACACCCCAAACCCCAAATCCCACGCCCCAAAAACCCCAAACCCCAAAACCCCAAACCCAAAACAACTAACGCTTAAACCCTAAACCCCATGCCCCAAGCCCCAAAACCCTAACCCCTAAAACCGCAAAATCCCTAATCCCAATTCCTAAACCCTAAACCCAAACATCCTAACACTCTAAACCTTAAGCCCTAAACCCAAAACCCAAAATCCTAAACCCTAAAACCCCGAAACCTAACCCTAAATGTTTGTTATCATACGTTAAAAATCGAACATTTACCCTAGATGCATATTGATATCCACCCATGAATAATCTCTCCAGATGCCCATCATCTTGCATCAACAACTAAACATATACCTCAGATGCATATCGATGTCGACTCCATGAATGTTAATCTTTATGGTCGTCGATAAGGCGCCACAAGCTGCATTAATGTTCGCATCACTCACTTGACTGTCCATGCATCATATGTACTTAGGCATGTGTGATTGTCTCAATTATTTTTTATGTAAAACAAGTGAAGAACTAGAGACCACCTGCACATGATAAGACATTCATCGCATGGTACATACCTCACAATGAATCAACTGTCTTCATGAACCTTACCAATACCAATGATCATATCGTCTAATAGGATGAGGCAAAGAATGTCGTTAAATCATCAAGAAACAAGAAATCACTTAACCAAAAAAGAAAATGAACTTTATCAGAGATGTTCACGTTGCTGATGAACCCATTGCTCATAATCCTGCAACAACAGCTGCCCCAGAAGAAGTGGTACGGAGTCTATCCACTAGAGCTTGCATTACTCTGTTCAATATGAAATTGTTACTTTCAGTGCAAAAGATATGGAGCCAGTGGATTAATGGAAGTTGTACAAAACAGAAATCATTTCCATTGCTGTGTTTTAGACCAATGCCACACTAGTCGTATTTGTAATATGCTTTGGATCTTGTTAGATGGCAACTTCCAATACAAAAATTAACAAATTTGAGATGAGGCTAATCAAATTCGATTGATGTTGTGTCTACCCATAAGGTACAATGAATGATATTGTGTTAGTGTTCATGTCCAACTCGCCGAACACGAAATTGATCCACAAAAACCCATTGAAATTAACGACTTGGTGATCTGTATGTGAATTGTTTAGACCTAATTAACTAAAAGACTATTATTGTTGGAGAAACATCTTCAATTGATTTTGATTATGTCCAAACTATCCTTAATATATCATTCACTATGGTGTATGCAAACGTCTGTGATAGAAATGAACTACGTAATGTCCATGATGTGATATAGTGAACAGAAGTATGCAACAAGCCCAGAAATAGTATTCACGTGAACAGTACTAGTGGACCTAAAGATCAAATGATAGTGATGTTTATATCGCAATTACAAATATCATGTTACTAGCATTGTAAAAACCACGAACATCTAGTGAAGGTCATTGGGTCAGCAAACTAGCCGTTGTGGTTGAGAATTGCATGATGGCATCGAAATCTAGTTGAAACCGGTAATCGAGAAGCTAGGGTCGTCCAAGAGGTCTGTTAGAGATTGTAGTGATGGAACTATATGGGCAATGCTATTCTCAGGTAGTAGCTCAACGGCAACTTCAATGGCTCATTGCTCCTCTAATCCTCTTCCAACGGATAGATTGAATATAGATATAAAAGAGAAGACCTAAGAAGCCAAAAGAGAGAGAGAGAGAACAACATTATATAAAGATTTGGATTCAACTTTGCTCCTAGTGATATGTTCTCGTCCAACTATTTCACTAAGTTTTGTATTCATGTTTTTGAGTAATTATGCTCTAGATTAAATAGTTAAAAGAGTGAGAGCAGCAGCTGGGTCCTAATAGTATGATCTATCTTGTAATAGGATTAGTTCTTACCTATTGTAACTACCTGAGCATATCACCAGTCTAATCTAGCCCAACTTATGGTTATTCGTATGAAGAGGAATGAAGGTTTAATAATTAAGCCAAACAACTATATATCATTGTGTACCACTATTTTACTTTCTCTCTTACTCTCACAAGCACACAAAACGATCACAAGTTCTGAAATATCATCTTGACCTCGATCTTTACTTAGTATTAGCTATTTTCTACAAAAGATTGTCAAGTTTTTTAAAACCTATTCACCTCCTCTAAATTGTGTTGTTAGCCAAATAAGTGGTATTAGAGCTGTGTTACTCGTTATTTGAAGTGTATCTTTCTAGGAAAATCTTCTCTCATGGCTAACTTTGGCAGCTTCTTTTACCAGTTATGTTCAAACTCCTAACAAGCCACCTTACTTTAATAGAAGCAACTATGGATATTGAAGCAAAGAATGCAGTCATACATTAAAGCCACATATCTTGGAAATATAGGAGTGTAGTTGAAATGGTGTGGATGTACTTGCTGCATGCCCAATAGGAAGCTCAAGCCACCATAGCTACTGTTGACAAACACGTAAGGAATCACGAAGAAGAGCTACCTCTACTTCTGCTAAAGCCAAACACTTACTACATTGTGCTTTGTCATTGTTTGAATTAATAAAGTTTTTTCTCATGTTACAGCCAAGGAAATCTAGGATCATCTATTACTGACATTTGAAGGAACAAACAAGTGAAAGAAACCAAGATGAATTGGAAATTACAAGTTCTTCAAAATGAAACCAGGTGAAACAGTGACATAAATGCTTACTCAATTCACGGAGATAGTGAATGGCCTTGCACATCTGAAAGACATTCCCAATGCTGAAAAAGTAGAACAAGCTTTAAGAGTTTTGCCCAAAGAATGGAGCACTGTGAAAATATCTCTACGTGAAACAATGATGATTCAAACCAATCACAATGATGAAATGATAGAAACATTCATGTCCCATGAGGTTGAGCACCTGAATGAGCAAAGCAATAAAAAGTTACTAAAAAAAGCAATTGCACTTAAAGCTTATCATGATGATGTAGGTAAACAAACATCTTCAGAAAGGAAAGACAGCGGTGAGGACACGGTGCTGCTAATAAAAGATTCAAAACTTCATGAGAAAAGAAGGAAACTATAAATAGAAAAGGCTCATGAAGCTCTCGGATGACAAAACAGCCTTACGAGAATAAGGAAGAATCAACAAAAGGTAAGGACATTGTTTACTATGAATGCAATAAACCATGTCACATGAAGCCAAAATGAAGAAGAAATCATCACCAAGTTTTCACAAGGTTCAAAAACATTGAAGCACATACTTCAATCCAAATCTTTCACTACAACAAATGTGGTCTAGGACATAAGGGAGATGATAATGAGAAGAATCCTTCTCCAAAAACTAAGGATACACTGAAACACAAACCTCGTGTACACTTACAAGTATCACCTGATAGACACTTCACAAAATCTTTGAAAGCAATTTTTGAATTGCTCAATCTACAAATGAAAATGATCACTTAAAAATGGATCATCCAAAGGAGCAGATGAAGCCCAGAAAGATTCATAGGATGTTTGATGCTGTCAAACTCTAATAGAAAGGAACCAAATTTATATGGATACCCAAAAAGAGATGAGAATATCATTGACTGCAGGTGATCTTGAAGAAAACGAGTGGTATCTAGACAGCGAGTGTGTTGAGTTAGTACCAAATTTATAAACCTCACCATTGTAGATGGAGAAACAATCACTTTTGGAGAAAAAGATAATGGAAGAATCGTTGGCAAAGGAAAACATCAAGTTAGGAAATTTGATTGTTGAAGATGTTTGGCTTTGTCAAGGGCTAAAGCACAACCTCATAAACATTAGCCAGCTTTGTGATGAGAGATACAAAATAAGCGAAGAAGGTGAGTGCCTTTGGCACTAGTAAAGACAAATCTCAATCCTTTACTAGAAAACATGGCAATATCTACTTACTAAACATCAACTTTGAGGAAGCATATTGCCTAATGTCTATAAGGATAAGTATGAATTGTGGCATAAGAGATTAGGTCATATAAATGCAAAGCAAATTCACAAGATATCTTCCCAAGATCTTATTCGTGGACTACCAAAGATCAATTATAACAAATGTGACTTTGCAATGCATGTACATTATGAAAATAGGTAAAAGGCTTCTTTAAGTCTATAAAATCTACTACTACTACTACTACTAATAGACCCATGCAGCTGTTACATGAACTTGTTTGGACCTATAAGAACTATAAGCCTAGGTGAAAAGAAATCATGATTTACATGGGTAATGTTCTTGTCTCACAAAGATGAAGCATCCCATTCATTTGAGAAATTCACCATCAAATTCAAAAATAAGAAAGGATACAACATCACAACCATTAGACTAACCATGGTAGAGAATTCGATAATCAAAGTTTCGCTTAAAATAGTATGATGAAAATGGAGGGAACATAATTTTTCCATTGCTTACACTTCTCAGCAAAAATGAGTAGCTGAAAGAAGAAAATCAGCTGTCATAAAGATATGACCCAAACCATGATCATCGAAAGTAATGTTCCCATCTACTTAGGTTGAAGGAACCGCTATTGTGACATATTATACTCTGAACATAGTTCTGCTCAAGAGCTCTAGTATAAAAGACTTCCTATGAGATTTCAAAGGAAGGAAGCCTACTATTCAAGAGCAAGTGAATG
>CM024636.1:54475638-54478138 GCA_014182715.1 Eucalyptus cloeziana | reverse complement strand
TAAACCCTAAACCCTAAACCCTAAACCCTAAACCCTAAACCCTAAACCCTAAACCCTAAACCCTAAACCCTAAACCCTAAACCCTAAAACCCTAAACCCTAAACCCTAAACCCTAAACCCTAAACCCTAAACCCTAAACCCTAAACCCTAAACCCTAAACCCTAAACCCTAAACCCTAAACCCTAAACCCTAAACCCTAAACCCTAAACCCTAAACCCTAAACCCTAAACCCTAAACCCTAAACCCTAAACCCTAAACCCTAAACCCTAAACCCTAAACCCTAAACCCTAAACCCTAAACCCTAAACCCTAAACCCTAAACCCTAAACCCTAAACCCTAAACCCTAAACCCTAAACCCTAAACCCTAAACCCTAAACCCTAAACCCTAAACCCTAAACCCTAAACCCTAAACCCTAAACCCTAAACCCTAAACCCTAAACCCTAAACCCTAAACCCTAAACCCTAAACCCTAAACCCTAAACCCTAAACCCTAAACCCTAAACCCTAAACCCTAAACCCTAAACCCTAAACCCTAAACCCTAAACCCTAAACCCTAAACCCTAAACCCTAAACCCTAAACCCTAAACCCTAAACCCTAAACCCTAAACCCTAAACCCTAAACCCTAAACCCTAAACCCTAAACCCTAAACCCTAAACCCTAAACCCTAAACCCTAAACCCTAAACCCTAAACCCTAAACCCTAAACCCTAAACCCTAAACCCTAAACCCTAAACCCTAAACCCTAAACCCTAAACCCTAAACCCTAAACCCTAAACCCTAAACCCTAAACCCTAAACCCTAAACCCTAAACCCTAAACCCTAAACCCTAAACCCTAAACCCTAAACCCTAAACCCTAAACCCTAAACCCTAAACCCTAAACCCTAAACCCTAAACCCTAAACCCTAAACCCTAAACCCTAAACCCTAAACCCTAAACCCTAAACCCTAAACCCTAAACCCTAAACCCTAAACCCTAAACCCTAAACCCTAAACCCTAAACCCTAAACCCTAAACCCTAAACCCTAAACCCTAAACCCTAAACCCTAAACCCTAAACCCTAAACCCTAAACCCTAAACCCTAAACCCTAAACCCTAAACCCTAAACCCTAAACCCTAAACCCTAAACCCTAAACCCTAAACCCTAAACCCTAAACCCTAAACCCTAAACCCTAAACCCTAAACCCTAAACCCTAAACCCTAAACCCTAAACCCTAAACCCTAAACCCTAAACCCTAAACCCTAAACCCTAAACCCTAAACCCTAAACCCTAAACCCTAAACCCTAAACCCTAAACCCTAAACCCTAAACCCTAAACCCTAAACCCTAAACCCTAAACCCTAAACCCTAAACCCTAAACCCTAAACCCTAAACCCTAAACCCTAAACCCTAAAACCCTAAACCCTAAACCCTAAACCCTAAACCCTAAACCCTAAACCCTAAACCCTAAACCCTAAACCCTAAACCCTAAACCCTAAACCCTAAACCCTAAACCCTAAACCCTAAACCCTAAACCCTAAACCCTAAACCCTAAACCCTAAACCCTAAACCCTAAACCCTAAACCCTAAACCCTAAACCCTAAACCCTAAACCCTAAACCCTAAACCCTAAACCCTAAACCCTAAACCCTAAACCCTAAACCCTAAACCCTAAACCCTAAACCCTAAACCCTAAACCCTAAACCCTAAACCCTAAACCCTAAACCCTAAACCCTAAACCCTAAACCCTAAACCCTAAACCCTAAACCCTAAACCCTAAACCCTAAACCCTAAACCCTAAACCCTAAACCCTAAACCCTAAACCCTAAACCCTAAACCCTAAACCCTAAACCCTAAACCCTAAACCCTAAACCCTAAACCCTAAACCCTAAACCCTAAACCCTAAACCCTAAACCCTAAACCCTAAACCCTAAACCCTAAACCCTAAACCCTAAACCCTAAACCCTAAACCCTAAACCCTAAACCCTAAACCCTAAACCCTAAACCCTAAACCCTAAACCCTAAACCCTAAACCCTAAACCCTAAACCCTAAACCCTAAACCCTAAACCCTAAACCCTAAACCCTAAACCCTAAACCCTAAACCCTAAACCCTAAACCCTAAACCCTAAACCCTAAACCCTAAACCCTAAACCCTAAACCCTAAACCCTAAACCCTAAACCCTAAACCCTAAACCCTAAACCCTAAACCCTAAACCCTAAACCCTAAACCCTAAACCCTAAACCCTAAACCCTAAACCCTAAACCCTAAACCCTAAACCCTAAACCCTAAACCCTAAACCCTAAACCCTAAACCCTAAACCCTAAACCCTAAACCCTAAACCCTAAACCCTAAACCCTAAACCCTAAACCCTAAACCCTAAACCCTAAACCCTAAACCCTAAACCCTAAACCCTAAACCCTAAACCCTAAACCCTAAACCCTAAACCCTAAACCCTAAACCCTAAACCCTAAACCCTAAACCCTAAACCCTAAACCCTAAACCCTAAACCCTAAACCCTAAACC